>VNJR01011515.1:0-426055 GCA_008042585.1 Drosophila punjabiensis | reverse complement strand
TATATAGGAGTAGATCAAATTACGACTAGTTTCAAGTAAATTATATGTTCATATTAGTCTCTTAGGAGCAGCCCAAAATGTCTTCTTTTGAGCCTGCGAATTGGGATAGCCCCCTGTAATCTCCGGGCTAGACGATTACGGTGGGCAGTTAAACGGTCGTTGTATCTGCTTGAGAAGAACGATATTTGGTCTTCAACAAGGCTCAGGTTTAGGTCATTGTGAAGCGTTTGGCCGCTAACGAACCACTCACAGCCAGTGATTTGTCTTAATGTTTTGTTCTGGACTGTTTGGAATCGTTTTCGGTGGGACGCAGCCGCCACTCCCCAAATTTGGATTCCGTATCTCCAAGTTGGTGCGATGATTTGTTGATAAATCTGCCGCTTGCATCTTAAAGATAGTTTGCTTTTCTTATTTAGCATCCAGAATAATTGGTTCCGCTTTAGGTTGCACATTTTGACGACTCTGGCAATATGTTCTCGGAAGGTTAGGCGTTTGTCCAGTGTGAGGCCTAGGTATTTCGCCTTAGTCGCTTGCTCTATGTCCACATTATTAATGTGGACCACAGGAGTTGTTTTTCGGCGTAACGTAAAGCAAACGTTTACGGATTTGCTTTCGTTGATTTTGATGTTGTTCGCCGTGGCCCATTTCTCGAATGATGTTTTCTTTAAATTAATTAATAAAAGAGATATATGAGATTTCAAAAGTTTACTGCATTCTTTTAGGCTTACTTTTGTGGTTACAAATATAAGTCTGAGCTATCATTTATTTAATTGATAAATTTCATAACACATGTTCAGATTTATCGGGCACAAAAAGAAGAGTTCAGTCGGGTATTCATTTTGCATTTCATAAAATATTTATCAATAAAATTCCATTCGTTAAACCCTATTTCCAGTAAAAAATGTCTATTATTCAAAAGCTTCATTTTAAAATGTATTTCATTTTATTGATTTATTTGTTTCCTTTCTTAGAACCAACTTTTGTTCCTCATTCGTGTTACAAAGTTTCTAAAATAGCTGCGAATTCGACCAATGCGAGATCTCCTGGTTGTGGCCACTGTCAGTGGAGCAGCGGTTGTTACAGGAGCAAAAAGCTTGTGCAAACACTCAATGTGCGCAGGATATATTTGGCAGTTGATACAAGAGGTATTTGAGGGTTCCACATCGCAGGTAACCGCCGAAACGCCATCCGGGAAGTAATATAGGGCCAGGAACAGCAGACAAAATTTCGGAGACATCATTGTGGATTTGCACTCGTTAAAAGACTGAGAAAATGTGACTAAATCATAGTTTTATAAGTTCACAAAAAATGTTAAGAAGAAACGAAACTTAAGATCAAGGTTTGTTCAGGTGTTTTCTGGGTAGAGTTATTGGCATTTCAAATCTTAGGTGTTTAGAAGTATGAAAAGAAAACAGTGGATACTAGGTAGAATTTGCTGTACAAATAAATTTAAATTTAATTTAATATTTTACATTATTATTATTGAATTTTACACAATTACGTCTTTAAAACGTAAAACGTAAAACGCTCTAAACGTATACTTAACGCAAATTTTAACCATATTAAGTATACGTAAACGTATACGTTACAACCTTAATGTCCCTATATATAACGGTATTTTACCTCTTATCTTCTTTCACTTTAAGAGAAAGTCCGCCTACCTCCTCCCACATGCTTTCACGCACATTGCTCTCTTTTGTTGATTATTTCTCTTTCGGCAAAGAGCACGCACACACGCTGCCATATGCAAACGAACGCCAAAGCGCGCCAAACATTTGTTGTTGTTTTGACTTTGGCGTTGCTCTGCTTTTATTTTTATTGCTCTGTGTGCTTTGGCTTTGGATCCGATCCTCCTCTCTTTGCTCAGCCGTTTCGGTGTTCGCCGCTGGGCAGCGCGCAGCGAAGCAGCAAACGAGCAACGAACGGCAACGGCGGCTATTTAATTTTCGTTTTGGATCGGATTCGGATCGTGGCACGGATCGGTTGGCTATAGCCTGCCCGAAAATACGGCGGAAAAATCGGAAAAGTTCGCCCCGGACTGGAATTCTGTATTTGTTTACCGTTGCGCGTCTATGCCCGAGCGATTGTGTGTTTGTGAGCGTGTGTTTTGGTGCTCTGGACAAAAGGAAAACAATCAACACATGCAGTGCGCCATCTAGCGGTCACAGTGGGTGAGTTTTGGATGCGGAAAATGAAGGGAAAAAAACTGTGCAAAAAAATGAAGGCAACAAAATCCAAAAAGCAAGGAAAACAAAAAAGTAACCGCCGTTCTTTTGACAGGCGGCGACGACATAAAATGTCAAACTGTCGATCAACATCAAGGCGAAATATGCAAGATGCGTGTCTTAAATGCAAAAGAGGACTCCTCACACCAAGCTCATACTCACACACTTGCGCAGTGCTAAATGCTGTTGCAAATGGTTGCCATTTATGCAATCTTCCAGTCCCCTTCCAGCGTCCATGTTAATCTCGCTGCTGATCTCTTTGCATTCCCGCTCTTCCCTGGAATGGAATGCGTTTAATTCGAATTTGAATTTCTGTTTTCATCACTTATGTTCAATGCACAGAGAGAAAATATTTATGGTTTTAACAAATAAAATGAATTCTGTTAATTATATGAATTTTTAACAGTAGCTTTGATTATTTTAATACAAATAAAACCATTGTTCCTCTAAAAAAAATAAAATTAATTCCGTATATTATATAAATTTTTGCTAGTAGCTTTGATTATTTAAATACAAATAAAACCCTTGTTCTTTTGAGTCGAATTTGTGGTTTAATCGCATATTTTATCTGCACAGCAAAAATTTGTCTTTTTTTGTGGAAGATGAACTTAGATTTACTCCTTCTTCAACCAATTTAACAATCAAACTTAACATTCTCTATTATAATATTCTACATATCATTTTCTGGTAACATTTTTCTTCGGTGTATAGATTATTCTTCTCGTTGAGGGTCTGGTGTTTTGCTTTCGCTTGTTTTTACAACGCAAAACACTTGTCCGCCTGCCTCCCAGTCGTTTTGAAGAAATCAAAGCTCGAAACTTTAATTAATATTCCGCACACACTCCCCCACAGATACTTGCACACACACACAGTGGGCATACATACATACCTCGCTCAGTGTGTTGTTGTATAGATTTAATTTTATTGCATTTCACTTGCTTTTATTTCGTAGCTCACTTTGTGTTTCGGTTTCGATCCCATAAGTTATTGGATCGGGTTATTGTATCTGCTTGGCACACGACTCGATGGAATATATAAAGTCGCCTTTTTTATTGGTCGAGCTATCCGTGAGATAATCCGTCATCTCGGTGTGAACCCTGTACGTGCATAAATTTTGAGTTATTTTTGGAAGGAATTTATGCAAAATCTATTGGAGTTTCTTACGATTTTACATTCAGACATATGTGACTGGAGAGTTTAATTTTTTGAAAGTGCGGTAAAAATTAACTTGATTCTTGATTAACTAATTTGAGATTGATAAAACGTTATTAGAAAAAGATCTTCGACGTACATAATTCGCATTTGTTTTAAGAATATTTCTTATTTTCGTTTAGTGTCAAAAAAACAAAATCAGAAGCTACAGAAGTTGGTTTAAAAAATGTCTGGTTTTAACTTTAAAATGGAAATCGTTTTTCGGCTCCGATGGTAAAATTTTTTGCCCATCCCTGTTTTTATTAATATCTAGTTCTAAAAGAAATTTCTTTTTAATATTCGATATTTCTATATACAGAACTACAACTATTTATCCAACTTCGACACCTGACTTTCCCTGTGCCAAATTCTCACTCTGCTTGCGCTTATCATTGGCCCATTACCTCATTTGCATTGACCATTTGTGCCATCTGTTTGCATTCCTCCCTGGCAAATGCCATTAATTTGACTATTCGCCAGCACCTGAGCAGCAGAACAACACACATGCCAAAGCCACAAACCAGGCCCAGATGTTTCGATTGAGGGAAGGCCAACAAAATCGGTCGAGGGGAAAATATGTGGGGGAAAATAGTTTCGAAGCTTGCACTATTCGAATGCAAATGAAACAACAATACTAAGTACACGATCAACAACAGGTTGCGAGTGATGTGCCGACGACAGACCCCTGACAAATGAAAAACAATTGAACTAAATTTTAATTGTTGGCCATATTCATTGTCATAAAAACTAATCAATTTAACGATCTCATCGAGGTCTTTATGCACGCCTGTCGACAACTTTGTATTTATATTATTTTATTCATGTAAGTGGCCAAAAAGGCGAAGCTCGTAAAACGTGCGTGCCAGCGCCATCGAGTCGCATTTTCTGGTGGTTTCGGTAGTGGCTTTGGTGGCTCCTGGCGGCTTCTGTTCAACGCTGTGGTGCACCCACATATCGCATACATATATTTTTTTGGCACAAATTCGCTCGCTTGGCTGATCGCGATAAGCGGAAAACCGCATGAAATAAAAGACCCGTCGAAAAATGTTAAAAATGAATGAAGAGGAGGGCGCAACGGCAAAAAGCGCATCGAACATTGCGAGCACGAGAAATGTCAGAGTGAAATCCATCAAAATGG
Source organism: Drosophila punjabiensis (assembly GCA_008042585.1). Lineage (NCBI taxonomy): Eukaryota > Metazoa > Arthropoda > Insecta > Diptera > Drosophilidae > Drosophila > Drosophila punjabiensis. The sequence continues at coordinate 421,501 of VNJR01011515.1, read as the reverse complement.
CAGACAGCGCACAAGATTCCTGGGAATTTTGCGAAAATATACAGCACGTTTCAGAATTTTAAGACAGCGAAAGTTTATTCGTTTTTAACAGGTTTTTTGTGGTGCACAGGGAAAAATTATGAAATTCTATTTTTTTTTATCATATAATTTTAGGTTAATCGCAAAATTTCATATTTGTTAGTCTTAAAATGATAAACTAATGTAAAGTAATTTCCTTACATAAAATTTACATTATAAACATTTTATTTAATTTCTGTATAATACATTTAAGATGCACACTGTCGTTATTCATTCATTTATAAATACTTAACAACAAACAATATTTCATAACTTTAAAAATAAACCATTTAATAACAATTTAAAAATTCCGCTGAAAATTACGACTCATAGTCCAAATAAAACAAGTCTTTTGGCGCAACAAATATGATTAATATTAATTTTAGCGAAAATGAGTTGTTCCCAAAAAGAAAAAAAACAAAACAGAACAAGTCTGTTTTCCCGTTAAAAATGCAATGGATGTGTGGGTGGAAAATGGAAATGTTTTTGCCGTACAACATTGCGTATGCGTGTTTTTATCTTTCTTCTCTCTCTCCACCACATCCCTCCGTCTCTCGCTCTGTCTCCCGTTTTCGCATCAGCTGTTTGCTGTGCTACATTTTCCCCAGCTGCGCTCTCCTTGTCTTGAAATTTGCTCTAGTTTTTCGAAAATATATGTATTTATCTATTTAAACTCAGGCGATGCGAAGAATTCACTTGAAGAATTTGCTCTTTTTATAAATAAATTAAATAGAATTGAGTGAGCTTTTTCCGCTCTCTCTTTGCCAGCTCTTTGACTATTTATTTTGCCGCTCTTGCATAGCGTGCTCTCTCTCTCTCTCTTTTCTAATTGAAATTCTCTGTTGTTGTTTCGGTCGTCCAGCAAATTATTTTAATTGTTTACAAACGATCTCGTTGTTGTTGCACAAATAAATTGCCTTCTCTCTTTGCCGCGCTGACGTAGTAGTAGGGGGCATATTTATTATAAATTTTATTGGCATCGCTTGGAAGCGAAAAACGAAAAGCGAGGCGACGCGACGGCCAGCGGCGATTTCAATTTTTGAATAACTTAATTTTTTTGTATTTCTTTATTGGCCGTTTGACAAATTCGAAGAGCCCAAAGCGAGCGGCGACGCTTCAATTGATTTATTCGATTGCGATTGAATTCGGCAGCGTGCCCGGCGCCCAATTGCAAAACTCTTTTCAAACGATCTTGTAAATTGCCCGCCGCCATATCGTCAATCTTCCGAATCGCCTCGATCGTCGATTGTCGCGTTTTCCTCCGTGTTTTTCGAGCTGTAAGTGCGCCCTCTGATGCGAATCATACGTGCTGAATTCAATATATAAAATATATAAATTCAATTAACCATAAAATCTGATCAGGATACACACAGAGCTGAAAGTTATTTCATAGTTATTTGTGTAAGAATGTGTGGAATAAGGGTACAACACATTAAAGATTGGAGAACTAGTGATTCATTTGAACATTTGAACCTCTTTGAACATAATTTAACCAATTATCTGTGGATATCTTTATTTCCTAAAAATTATATATTATTTAAACAAGATCTTGCTACAATTTTTCTAGAATTTTTAGGTTGCCTTAAACATTTTAAGGATAGTTTAAAACAAATAGAAATTGTATACCCATTCAAAGGTTTTCTTTAAAATTTTTAAATAGCTAAGTTTTTTACTTAGTGATTTTTTAATATATTTAATTTCTTGAATATTGTTTAAATATTTATACTCTAAACTCTAATATCTCTAAACTATTAAATGAAATTTTATTTTGTAATATTAGTTTTATAAATTATTTCTTAATTTTCCTAATCTCAAAAAACCCCTAGATAAACTCTAATAGGGTATTTCAAACATTTTTTAAACTGAAATCATAGCCATTTATTTATAGAAATCCATTTACTATTAATAGAATCTTGCAACATGAGTTTGCCAGTCGAAATTCACTAAAATCTTTGTTTACTCCCGGGCAAGTGCTGTTAATTAATTACTAAATGCGAAAAACGAACAATTGAAAATTCACGTGAATTCGCAGACAGCTGATACAGACAGGGATTTGGGGTCGGGATTTTAATGGAGATTGTAGGGCAGAGCTATACCCTAAATGCCTGGATGACTCTGCTCCACTTGATCTTGGGTATTTTATTATTATTTTTGTTTTTGTTTTGGGCTGATGGATGTCGCCAGGGGCACATTAATCCCGCTTCATGCTCGGACTGATGTCGATGTTGCTGCTGCTGCTGCTTTTGCTGCTGCTTCTGCTGGCAACGTCGCATTTACCTAAATTGGAATATCCGGTAAAACGTAATGAAAATCGTAGCAATCAAGCCGAAAACACATACACAGGCACAGGCGGAATAAATGTGGGGGATGCCCCCGAGGGGAATGGCACTCGCACATTGATATGCAAATGAATGTCACCATCTTAAATGAAATAATCGTCTTAAACGAAGGCAGAAGAGCAGCAGCAGCAGCGGCAGCTGCCCCAATCCCGATCCCAACCCCATTCCCTCGTAGCTTTAATTGCTTTTCTCGATTTTTCTCGATTCTCAATTCTCGGATTTTGCTTTCCAACCTTTAACGAGCTTTTTTTACGACTTATGTACTTAATAATTCCGTCTTAAATCGCTTGTAAAATGCATCTAATATATTTCATGGAATATTTTCAATGTCATCTGCCGTAGAAATTATACAAATTAGACTCCCCCAATATTATTCACTATATTTAGATGTTCGTGAGTAAACAAAAAGGAAAACTTTGGAAACTATTTTCTGGTTCTACTCTGAACACTTCCAAGAATTTCAATTGGGTTACATTGTTGTAAACAATACAGTTTGGGATATATATATACCAAAAGCACACTTTTGTGGCTTTCCTCTCACATATTGAAAATATATTTAGCTAAAATTCCAAAATTAAGTAAATAAATATGTTATTTACCTAAGCAATTTATTATATTAAACCAATAAAATGTTGTAACAAATGGAAAATTTTTTTCAAATATTCCAAATCTCCTAGCAGCATTGAGAAACTCAGCTATAGGCTTGAAAAACATTATAAACTGTTAGAAAAATAAAAGTCTGTGAATAAAGAAAATCCATAATTTATGGACTATGTGAAAATGGACATCATATCAACGGATATTTCTTGTTTGCGCAATCTCAACTGCCGTTTTGGCAGAAATCAAGAGAAGCAAACGAAAGAATTCTTTAATACAATTGCCTGGCCATAAAATCAAAACTTTTTCATCAAGGTTTCGACACAAATTCGATTCGAAATACACACTTTTATATGTATAAAGCAGCGAAGAGACGCGTAAAATGCTCAAGTGTTGATGTATTGATTTAAAGGGGACTCGGGGCCGGGGCCGGGGGCGAGTTTCTCGCACCAAATCAGAAACCAGAATCGAAATCAATATGCAGCGCGAATGTGAATTGACTTATAAATAATAAAAAGAAATATGCCAATAAAAATATCTTTCTGGCATTTCGGAGCGACGACTCCCAACTAGGGAGCCAAGTACAAATTGCCTGCATGCCTCAGTTTGTGGCTCGATTTTATGGCCCTTGTACTTAATAATTTAATGGACTAATTGCGGTTTGTGGTCAGCACCGCACACACTTTAAACTGGGCCGAAAGGAAGTTGTTAAATGGCAGCACTGAAGCACTAAAATCCTAAACAAAAGCCGAAGCGCTGCCAGTGCATCTCTGAAAAATATTTTAATAAAATTGTTTTTTGTCCTCCCTCTGCATTTCCGGGCGTGATTTTTTTTTGGGGAAGGGAAAGGGGAGCTCGGAAAACTTGCTGCTTCCGCTGGGAAACCGTTCTTTGGTTTTTCATTCTGTACTTTAGTTTTAATTTTCCCAATTCCCCCTTGTACCCTTCACATTTATGGTTGGCGTGCTTTGCCATGCGCATATTTAATTAAATAAATTTGTTTAATATTAATCGTTGTGCCTCCCTATCTATCTTCTATGGTTCGCAGGTCTCGTTCCTATATATGTGTCCAAAAACTTTGACGTATCCGCCGGAAGCCCCTTAACGGGCCATAACAAGTGCAAAGCCATAGGCCATTGGCAGGTGAAGTAACTTCCCAAAAATCAAAGAAGTGTCTTTGGGAGTGAGGAACCCCCAGAAAACCGAGTCAAGTCTAGAGTTTCCCGCAGCAGTTATTAAAAGGAAGGAAAACCAATATGTCTGTGGGTGAGTACACAACAATAATTGGAAGCTCGTAAAAAATGTCAACAAAGATTTACATTCTGGAAATTGTAGGGTTAACTATATATATGGAAATTATCTTGAATATTTAATAGAAACTATGAAGATAGAAACTATGATAGATATATAGATCTTAAGAGCCTGAGAATTTGAAGCTTTTCAAAACTTCTTTACTATTATAAGTATCTTCTTTATTTGTATTTTTCTTTTGTATTTTTCTCTGAAACTCCCAAAAGTAATTAACACCAAAATCTAGTTGTCCACGCTCCAAAAGACAAGGGTTTTTCGTTCGATCGATTGCGTTGCATCCCCTTTACAGGGTTGCATGTCCAGAACACGACATAAACATGACAAACTCGTTCACGCCCCGCGGTCACTTGACACCGAATCAAGTTGCATGGGGATCGGTTAGTCCAGAGTCGAAGGAGGGGTAGAGGGAGGAGTTCTACACTGGCATTCTCCTAATGATCATGATCGGCCCACGAAACTACTGTGAAAGTGGACCGAGTACGGGAGAGATACATTTCAGTTTCAGTTCTCGCACACACCATCACCATCACCATCACGCATTGGCAATTTCCCAGAACGCCAACGCATTTATCTTACGGATTGAACGATTAGTACGGGGGCCAGCACTGAACTGGAGCAATCCACTTAAGGTTGTCTCCAAAGACACCGAATCCAAACAAACAGCAATCGGTCGGGGGCGGGGCCCAGATCGTGTAAGTCCGGGGGCTAGCTAGACCCGACTTTCGACTCCATGGCCCACCTAAAATCGGCAAAGTGCGATCTGTTCCCAGGGGATCGTCTTGGGAAATAAGTGTATCTGTGTATCCATTAGATATTCAGCGAGGGTGGCGGTCAGGTCATCAGTCAATTTGTGAGTCGAGGCATTATAATAATGATGGATATGATGGGAAAGTTCTTTTGGGAATATAAGAACAATATTGTAACAAGGTTTTTAAAAGGAAAATATATTTAGCAAAATATAAAATCTGAGAAATTTTTAAAATAAAATATTATTTTCTAAATAGGTAAACTTTTGGTTTAAAATTATATTTATGATCAGATTTTAAATTATTAATACAGTATTTAGGTATATAAAATAAAAAGTACTAGAGTTTTAAAATCTCTTAAAAAATGTGTCTAAAAGTATGCAATAAAATGTTGATTTTTTTTTTAATGTTTTCTTTTTTAGCATAATTTTAGCCACATCTTAAATCGATTTTAATACCTTAGTTTTTGCCCCTCTAATAATGTTTATTTTCCTTATAGATCCCAATAAATAACAAATCAAATGTCGGACAACCAGTCAGACCATCTAATTAGTCCGATTTTGTGGTTTGCATCTCATCCCTCTATTTTCCAGGGCTTTCCTTTCTCTATTTTCTTTTTGTTAGTTTTATTTATGTCCATGTCTGTTGACTAGAACAAATAATCAGGCAGCTGATATGGGAAATGGCGCAATTAAAATACAAAACACAAACTCCCAGCATCCAAAAAAAAAAAGGACAGAGAGAGATAGAGAATAAACAAAGTCGGTTGCCCTGCCCTCCCTTCGCGGTCTGCTGCCCGCATCTATATAGAGATAGGAGCACTCTTCTTATAAATAGTTTTTGTCGCCGCTGTCTATGTAAATCATTCATTAAATCTGCATTGAATTTGGTCCATTCATTCATTCATTCATCCATTCGCTGGCTTATTTGCGCTTTTTAATTGCAATCATTGCGAGTGCAGTGCTGCTGGCTGTTTACATTCTGTTTAGGGTGATTTTTATGATCACAACTCTTTAGAATTTCCTATTCATTCATACAGTATTGACAGGCCGTTAAGGAGTGAGGCAGAGTTCAGTGACTGTATTGAAGAATTTGTAATGGGAATTTTTGTGATAATAATATGGATTAAAAAGAAAGTATATTTCGTCACTTATAACTATATAATAACCTTCTTTATTCTTTATTCATTTTCATTAATTTTAAAAACATAGAAATATATTATGCCATTTATTTCCACATTAATTCCCCCGACAGCTTTAATATATATATCTCATAAACTAATCAGTTCTCCTACGTCATAGTCCTTGACGCAAGCAATTGAAAATTCATATGCGATTAATGCCTCGCGTATTTTACAATAATAATGAGTCAGTGTTCGTTCAATCGATGATCCATACCTTGTTCTGCTGTAAAGCAGGCGCACCTAAAATACCAATTATACTCTTTATAAATATTTACGCAAATTAATTTTCACTTGTCTGGTGAATTGCCTTTTGTTTCGCCAACATTCCTCCTTCTTTCATATCTCGTCTGGCCAGATATTGAGATAAAGAGATCGCTTTTAAGATCGGGCAAAAGTGGACCAGGGATACAATTGGAAGCTCCATAGTGTCTCTCATTGCCAGAGACGACGTCACTTGGGCACATCCATCTATATATACATATAGATATAGTGAATTGTTTACGCAAATTCCCATGTCATGTGCTTAATTGTGAATACCAGCAGCAACTGCGGCAGTTGTTGATTATTTTACGGCTCAATTTCTTCTGCGAATCACTTATTGTGGTACAAGTTTGTCAGCTAAGAAAACGAGAAGAAAAAAAAACAAGGCCAGACTCCTATACATTCTCCTGCTAAAAATAAGCCAGAAGACATTAGACATTAGATGTCGCCAGACATTCATCTGCTACAAATGATTCTTCATAATTGAATTACATGCCCCGAGACAAGAGCGTAAAAATTTTAATTACACACCTCATAATCATACCAGAAACAGGAGTTCTGAGTGCCCTGGAGCCAAGGTGAGTGGGTGTTGTTGGTCTAGCTAGGAGAATAGGGAATATATCTTAGGGAACATTTATAAGTAGTCCTCGGGCGGCTGGGCATAAGGAATCTTGATCAAAAATTCCGCAAGGGGAGAGTCAAAGATGCGTGACGAGACTTTGAGTGGGTTGAGAGTAGGATTGTGTCCCCGCAGAGAAACATTTTCCTAATTCCTCAAGCTAACAATGAAAATTTATGTCGACAGGTTTGAGGAAGTGTTATTACTTAAAGGATTTTAGAATAAGATTTTGTAATTAATTTAAAGAATTTAATTATATAAAAAGGTTACTGTAAATGTAATATAAACTCTGTTTACTTTAAACTAAAATTCCTAAGATCCTATTCTCTGACTCTCCTCAACCAACCTCCAACCTCAAGTGAGTGTCTTAGTCCCCTTGAAGATCTCCTATTACAAGTGCGGTCTCAGTGAAATAAATCAAAATTTGATTTTCTTGGGGGCTGCTGCCTTTAAAAAAAAAAGAACTAAATAAAACGATCCTAAGTGCAAAGCGTTACAAGATCAACAGCATCATTATAAACGTCATCGGAGATACTCTCTGGCAATCAGAGGAACCACATTTAGGGGATCTCCGCATCTATCTCTTGAGTGGAATGCGATGGCGTAATTAATGCGCCACTGATCCTCTAGAGAATGCCAATTGACATTTAACATCAACCTGTGGCTAGCACCACATTGGACCCCTCATAAGGTTGTGTAATCTCCGAGAGAATTATTCACCCTGACTTGAGATGACTTCGGATGGCTTGGAGCAACTGCGCAGAAAGATGCCCTTCGGCTAAATTTATTCCTTCCTCTTGCTTGGAAGTAGGTAAAAAACTGAGAAGACACGCGCTCCACGGGGGAGCAGGGGATGCAAATGCATCGGGGACTTGGCACGGGGATGGTGCACAGAGAGAAATTTGGGGGTTTATTTTAAATAAATCAATTTAAAGACAGGATGAGGAAAAGCTTAGTATTGAAAAATTATATTTAAATTACTGTCTTGCTACAAATACATTTTTAGTATAACGTTCACCTTATTTGTCCCTTACTATTTCCTATTTTCTAAGTTCAAATAGTTTTTTATTGGTAAATATTTTTTCCAAAGTGTAAGACTCCGTCTTTTCTTTTTTTCTTCATTTTTTGGGTCCCTGGAGTTCTCGGTGGTTTTTTGTTTTTCACGGAAGACAACGTTGTCATGTGCTCGGTGCGAGTTTCCATTAAGAAAATAATTAAACATTTGCCGTTGTCCAGAGCCAAAGAAGTTTGTGGAAGACTGACGGGTCCCGCCGAGTTTTGGCATCGAATTGAAATCTGTTGAACAGATGTCGGCTATATAGCTTCTACAACACGGCTATGGCAACAGCTCCGGGGATTTATGAACGCGGAGCGCATTTTATGCATTTCCAAACACCTTTTGGGACAGGGCCTTTAAATAGCATTTTTGGTATTTGGCAACAATGGGTTAAGGCGTATAAAGCCCTCGCCAGCAGCATTTCGATCATGTCAACCGCATTAACGACAAATACAAGACAACACACACAGCACAACACACAACAGGCCATAAAACCAAGATCATAAAAGTGTTTATTTGATTTCTGATTGCATCTTCGACACCTCTATAGAGGTGTCCTCCCTCCCTTTTCCATATATTTTCTCCTCTCCGCAGGTAGAGAAAGAGTCCTCCTCCCTGCTTTCACTTCCTGATCACATCCCTTCCTTGCCACTCCGTGTGTTTTGGTAATATTCTCCCTTTGTCTTTGGCATTTCCGTTGTGGATTTTTCTCGAGTGGCCCATTAGCATGGAGTGCACGTGCCCCGAATCCCCGAGTCGGAGTCCGAATCTCTGAACCTTTGAATATTGTTTTGGAATTTTTAATTACTAATCCTTGGGCGCATCCTTCTTTTTTGGCAAAGCTGTTTGTCCCTCTCAAGGGGCGTCTTCTTGAATTACAAGCCACTTTACTTCCGGCGGGCCTACAAACTGAACTCGTGGGCGGAACTCTTCACAACTATTTTATGGACTTTTGTTTTGCTTCTGCTGGAAGTAGTGGGGGAAAAACTAAAATAACACTTTGGACTATGAGTTTTATTGATTTTTAAAGCAGGCGACTTGGGCTAGAGACCCTTTTATGATCTCTACAAAAATAAATTAGACAACGGAAAAATCATAAAAAGAATAACATAATTAAAGGAAAATATACATGAAACTAACTTGGGCTAAGAAAATATGCAACAACGGGACGAAAATGTTTTTAAAACTATTATGAAAACTTATAAAAGTTGTTATAATAAAAATCGGAAATTCTTTTTAGATTAAAAATGTATTTTTAATATATTAAACATCAACTTTTTCTCAAAAAGATTATTATTATATTATATTTTTAGACAACAAAAAAATAACCTCAAGAAAGTGATTAATTACTAAAATTTGTATACAAAATAAAAAAAGAAATAAAAAAAATATCTTACCAAGTAGTAATAATTACTATTTCAACTGGAGTCCTATTGTCATATAAAATTATCAAATAAATTCCTGCAACCATAATTAATGCCTCAATATGCTACAAAAAATATTTCCCTAACAAAACCCAAAACAAAAAGGGCTGTGGAAATGCATTTCTCAGAAATGGCTCGCGAGCACCTGCCACAGACGCGAGCATGAATAATTTTTTCATAACATAATATTAACAATAATAATTGTTGTGTGCCCCCCCTGAAGGCTCCACAACGTCGCCATGTTCCATGTTGCCAAACTTCCGGGCAGACGTTTCCCTCGGTGCCCCTGCAGCATTTCCCTGATTTCCCCTCAGGTTTTCTTTGTGCCTTCGGTCGCCAGTGCCTGTGCCTGTGCCCCTTTCTGGGGTTAAATCATAAAAACTGGAAAATAATAAACAAAACATTTCAATTGAACGTGAAGGAAAACTCGTAGTGCACATAAATGATTCAAAATTTGTGTTTCATGCGCAAAAGGGCAGGGAGGAGAGCTCTGCCTATGACTGCTCCGGAATTCATATGAAAATGTCTGAGTAAATAGGAGCACACAGCCTGCTGGCCTGTGCCAGCGAAATAAATTCAACAAAATAAATAAAAGCACTGGACGCAGTTTACCCGAAGCAAGTGGCAAACAACTGCTGCAGGCTAAAGAATATATACAACTATATATATATAGAGGGGCATCTGCATAAAGCAGGGAGTGGCAGTGAGGAAGGTCTTGTCTGGCCGATCGATGGACAGACAATTTACGACAACAATATAACAAATCAAAAATTCACAATTACGCATTTCCCCGGCCCACGCGGGCTTGCTTTTCCGACGCTTTCTGCCTTCCTGTTTTGCCCAAAGCCCTTTTTCCTGGTCAGATTTCCATTTTGATTGCTGCTATTGTACGGTTGTGTATTTGTTCAGGCCATTAAAGGTTGTCTTACCAATTGGTTTTATCGCTCTATAATGACTTGTTCAATATTGTCTTTGATCAGGAGGAAACTTACAGGGAATTGATTTTAAATTTAGAGCTAACGTGGCATTAAAATTTAAGGAGATGTTTTTACAGGGACTTCCCGGAAAGTATTGGGAAAATATTTATCAACTTGTAAATAAGCTATGAAATTGTTAATAACGCTCGATTTTTGTTTAATTTTTCTAAGTTTGATATCCACTTTCTTGAATCGTGCCAAAACTGACCCTAGACAGAGAACTATATATGAGAATTACCATATAGACAATGCGGGGGAGTAATTAACCTGTCAGCGCCGTAGAACAATCAGCGAGAGTGCCGGAATCTAAAGACAAAGCCGGGCTGGTTTACTCTTCTGTGACTGTCTCTCTCTATCTGTGACTAACTAGACCAGGCTACGTGGCAGAAATGTGTCTACAGATTTACGACTCTCACCAAGGGTACTAACTTACCCTCGGAATCCTCCGAGTTCGAAGCAAATAGAGCACGTGGAGCGTGCTGGCGAAGACAAGCATTTGACATTTATGTGCAGGCAAATGCATTTCCCGGAGTACTCGAACAAGGCAATCGGAGGCAAGTACTGGCCGGAGTGCTGCGGTTCAAGATCATTTGCATTCACCAGCAGCCAAAAGAAAAACAGATAGGCACTTGGAAAAATGGGGATATAAAATGAATAAAAAAAATATCCAGGAAATTCGTAGTGGAACATATTACAGGGAAGTACAATAAACGTAAGCTTGGATTTTACGGAATTTTTTTTTTCTATATTCACAAAATAATGTAGGGAATCTTTCATAAAAATTACAATATAATTAAGGAATGAGAAGAGTATTTTTCATTTAAGAATCTGTTATTTTCCTCAGTGTACAGTGTCACTTGCACTCCACGGAGAGCAAAAGACAACTTCCACTCAAAGATCGACCCTCGCTCGATCGTTCCGCAGCCTCTCGCCTTTATGGACTCCGAAATGTGCAATTTCTGCTCGGGTCCACACCGAGTTTTTACGAGTTTTCCATAGGTTCCAATGTGCCGGGCATCTGTCTGTCTGGCCGCAGAGTTACTTGGCCCAATGCACCCAGTCCCAGTCCACTTAGGAATTCCATGGACAGACCACATGGAGTCTCTTGCTTGCTCGCCTTTAGCCACTTCACTTCACTTTTCCTTCTTCAGTTTTCCTAGCTGCCTTTGGAGGAAAAAAAAACATAGTGAAAATGTGTTCCCTTAGCACAATTGTGTTGGCGAGATCTAGCTGCAATTTTTAATGTGCATTTCTATACCCTCGGGTGTATGTGCGAGTGTGTGTATTCGTTTCGGCCTTTGATGCTCTCGAGTTGCAGTTCCTGTGTTTCCCCTTAATGTGCCGCGAATATGTCGCCTTGTAGCCTTATTATGGCCTTCTATTTTTGGCCCATCATTGATGACAATTTTCATGTTGGCAGTGAGGCTGCAAGGGAAATGATGCAAAATTATGTTTGAGACAAAAGCAGGCAAATGGGACGTTAAGAGAGAGAATATACATATCTGATAAATAGAACAATAACTAACTAGCTAAAATTAATAACAATTTAAAATTAAATGGGTGAAGCTTCCAGGACTGATTAGAGACAAAAGCAGTTCATAATTTCTCTAAGGAAGTGTAAGAAATAATTCAGCGGAATTCAATTCAATTCTCCTTTAAGTTCAAAGTTCTCAAATAATCTTTTCTTGAATTTCCAATTTGTTTAGGATTTTTTCCCATGACTTTTTCAAAGGAATATTTCTCCCACCGCCCAAGTTCTCAGGGTCCCTAAAAAAAACCTCATCTCATAAATGTTTCCTTCAACAAATGACAGAGAACATCATCGGTTGTTTGAGGAGCCCAAACCACAGACAACAACAGGCGGCGTACTCAACTCAAACTTTGACACTGATAGGACACGGGGAATACTAAACCGGGAGTTCACCTCAGATATATATATATAGTTTCTATAGTATGCTATCGGAACTCATCAAATATGCGCGACGGGCACAAGACATAAGGCCTGGCTCACGGATAGAAAATGCTAAGTGGAAAATCGTTAGCTAGGAAAGGGATTCGATTCGATTCGGAATCGTGGACGATACTGCGATGCAGTGATTATATATTTGATCATGCGAAAAGCGCACGCAAAAGAAAAACATGTGCAGGTACAACCTCAACAACAACAAAGTTGTTGCTCTGCTCAGGAAAAGTGAGTTTTCCCTCGGAGGAAGATCGTCTGAGCGAGGGGTGAGCGGTGAGTTTTGAGCTCTGAATTGCGAGGGGTGAGCTCTAAGAGTGTGTGCGTGGGTGCCTGCAATATGGCAACCATATTTAAACACTGATCTCGTATGCATGTGTGCGTGCGCGGGAGGCAGCAAAGGAGAGGGAGAGAGGCATTGGAGGTGAGTGCAAGGGAGAAAGAATATTGTTTTTATGCTGCCTGCACTGAGAGAAAATATTAACAGAACTATTATTATTATTATTGTTTGAAATGTATGAACTTTTTTTAGGTATTTGGAGTAATACGAATTACGAAATATTTTAGCCATTGTATTTTCTGACATATAAAATATATTGATTTTAATATAAATTTGTATTAATAAATAGGTGTTGAAAAGTTCTTATGCATCTACTATATTAATCGGAATTCTGTCTGATATATCAAATCAATTTGATCAAAAATAGATACAAATCAAGTAATAAAATATTTAGATTATTTTCAACAATACCGATATTTTAACTCTTAAGGCGATATATATTTCTATATTTATCAATTAGATATATTATTGTTAACGATGTTTTCGAAATGAATGAGCTCATAAAGGACTCTTCGTTTCGATATACATTCCTTAGACTTCTTCTACGGATCTTTAACTTGCACTATTTTCAATATTTCCTTAATAATTACATCAAATCGTTAAATATTATGATCTCAAGATCTAATTTAAATTTTTCCCATTACTTACCCTATGAGCAAAAAGGAGATTTGGATTCTTGATTAAACAAATAAATATAACATGAAATTCGATAAACAAAAAAGAAATTAAAGCTGAATTTAATTATTTTTATATTCAACCTTTATATATTTAATCTTAAAAGAGTAGTTTTGATCTCAAATTTGATTGCAAAATTTAATCTTAAATTGATCAAAATAGTTCTCAGTGTTCCCTGGACGTTGCTTGAATGGTTGATGGAATGAAGAAGCGAGCGCTTGGTAAATGTAAATAAAAACCAAAACCGCGGAGGGATTCTCTGCGCCGGCAGAGCCGCTGGCCGAGGCAGAGGCGGAGGCGGCAGCGGCGGCGGCGGAGGCGGCGACATCGGAGAACGCAGAGGAGCGGAGTGTTTTGTTCTCGTTGGAGTTTTAGAATTTATTCCGTTTCGGGATGTCAATGCAGACGCACGCGCTGCGCGATCTCAAGAGAACTTAACCGAAGTGAAACTCGCAGTTAGCCGCCTGAATTTGAATTGAGATTTGAATTTATGGTATTTGCCTCGCTCACATACACAATCATTTGACATTTGTTTTGTTTTCGCCTGCCATTTTTGGCACTCGCGCCGCTCTGTGTTTTTCCCGTTTTCGCGCCTGCGCGCATCTTTTTGGCGCGTGCGCATGCGCAGTGGAAGTTGAATTTGAATTGGAACTGGACGTGGAATTGCAAGTGTAATTTTGCAAGTGAAAGTGCAAATGCATCGCTTATCGGAGAGCTCCTTTCTGTGAGAGACTCGCCGAAGACTCTGTTTACCAAGTGAAAGATAAACCGCAGGATCTCAAGATGTTTGTCACTGTGGATAACACAAACACCTTCTTCTCAGGTATAACTTTTTGGGGAAATTGGGTTAGAAATCATTTGAGAATATATCTGAATTATTCCCTGGTTCAAAACATTAGTATAAAAAGTATCTGAATTTATATGACTGTAAAGGGTCTTATTTTAAAAATTCTAATTATTTATTAAAAGTAGAAAACATTAAAATATTATTTTAAAATACATAAACAGATTAATATTATTACGCCTCCGCACTATCCCGCCACACAATTTTACACACACTTATTTAAGACAGCCCTATTTTAGCTTTTTTGAATAATAAATATTAATTTATAAAAAAAGTTACTTAGTCAAAATAATAATATTATAATTATTTTGAAATATTCTGTAACTTCACACATTTCTTCGCAATGTAAAAGTTATTTAAGGTAACTTTTGTATAAAATAAAATGATTCGTCCCTTTAAACGTGCTAAAATTATCCTTAATACGAAAATATATATTTTACTTATGAGATTAAGATTCAAACAATTCTTTCTGTAGATCTTATTTATTTCTTGGAAATTGTATTACTGCATTTTGTATTTAAATTATTTGTATATTTTATATTTATCACCATTTTCAAAACCCAAAAAAAAATATTATATCACAGAACTAACTCTACTTTTCATTTGTATCTCCACACAGATAACCCCTATTATTTTTGCAATGACACTAAGTCGCCCCGCACTCCGGACTCGCAGTCCTCCAGCCGGGGCTTCTCGCTATTCAAGCGCCGGAACTCAAAGGGCGCCAGCAGCCCGCGTCCGGTGGTGGTGACCAATCCGGAACAGATGCGTCTGATCACATCCGCCAATCTGGACACCACGGCCACCATGGCTTTTGGCAGTCCGCGCGGCAGCTTCAACTCCCTCGGCGGCTTCTCGCAAGTGAGTATCATCCCATTATTAATGGAGCATACGCTCCTCTGATTCCAGTTGTTGGATTTCATATTATGATTCCTGGATCCGATATGTGATTCTGATTTATCTGGTGAATCTGGCACTTCCTGTGCACTTCTAATGCACCGCCCTCTTCCGCTTTTTCGCTAACTCTATATGCAGCACTCGTTCGAAATGCAGCCGATGCAGCACATGTACCGCCAGAGATCAGCTAATTCGCACTCGGAGTTCCGGGAACGTCTTGGCTCCTGCAATGAGACGCACAGCTCCCAATGTCCCGGTGGAGGTGGAGGAGCAGGAGGAGATCACGACGAGGTCTTCAATCCGATGACATCGCCAACAAGGTGAGGCATCCGAAGAATTGAATTTTTGGGCAGGGGATTTGGGCTGATAGTGCTGGGAGCTTTGCTTTTTTTTTTGAGACTGATTTATTTATTTTAATATAATTACCTTAAATTACAATCGCAAAAATGCATGAATTTAATTTACTAATAAAACTAATGGCAGCTCTCAAGTACAAATTGTATTTTTAATGGAGAAACCCTTGATGTAATTGAAGAGCAGATACTTATCTATTAAAATTTTAATTTATAAATTTTTAAATTCTAAAATCTAGCTATTTAAAATTTTTTATTATATATTTTTTCCGAAATTTTCCTACCTTAGTCTAGTTTTATTAATATTTTCTTGTCATCTCTGATCTAACGCATCGAACTTGAAAGTGTGAGGGACTCTGGGATTTGGGCGTCAACAGGATGCAATTGCAGCTGTTGACAGTTCGTACCGCCTCCTTTTCCGCCCCGTGCTAATCGTTGGACTTTCCATTTTCTTCTCCATCTTCCCTATTGCAGTAGCAAATCCCACAGGCATCACACTCTACCCAGTGGCGGAGCCCGTCGCCATTCCTTTGGAAACTGGGCCCAGAATCAGCACAACAACTCATCGGGCTCGTCAGCGGGAGCGATGGGATTGGGATCTCCGGACGAGGTGCCCAGCATGATGGCACCACGTCCGCCCCTGGTATCCCCTAACAAATTCCGTGGCATTTCGCACCGGCGAAGAGGTGAGTTGACTTGACACTTTTGTGGCTTAGTATTCAATCTCTGTGTGCTGCGAATTTCTATGCTAATTGGGGGTTAGTAAATAGAAACAGAATAGAATAAAGAAATACAAATGGGGATTTGTCAGGGCAATAAATAAGTAATAAAAATTTAAATATGAATTTATTCGTGAAAGAGTTTAATGTGTAGGTATCTTAAGGAAGGATTCATAGAGTAAAGGTTAGCTCAAACTTGAAGCCTAATTTCTTAGTAAAGGAAATATATACAACATTAACGTCTTCTTGTATGATTCCTTGTATGATTTAAATTAAATTAAATATGACTTTAATACGAAAAATTACCTTAAAATAGTTCATTCCATTTATATGTTTGTAAGACCCTCTTAAATATATTTATTTCTAGTCTCTATTATAGAAAATAAATTCAAAATAAAATCCGCAAGCTCTCGTAACCCTAATACTCTAATTTAATTTAATTTTCCCTTGTCGAATATACCCCAGAAACTTATTTAATTCACCCTTCAAGTTGTGCCGCAGCCATGACAGAGACAAAGTGTTTGGCAAATTGCATTCCCTGCCCTCGTTTTCGTATTTCGCGTTCGCATTTTTGCACTTTGGCGGCTGTCGAAGGGGGTTTCCCTGTCTGTCCTGCTGTCCTGCTACAACAACCTTTACCTCGTAGCTTTTAAGCATCACGTTTGCATATTAAGCGCCACTGCAATGCTCCTCTGACAGGCGCCACGAATCCGTAGCCCAGGCCCACTCCCATTGTCCCTCGTTTGAGCCAAGTTAACAGCATTGCAATGTTTACGCAAGTGATAATTGTAATCGCATTTTGTCGCCACAGCGTCGCCAATCTTTGTTTTTGTGGCGTAATGAGGCGATCGTGAATATATATATATGCTATGTACCTATGCTATATACCTGATCGCTGGCAACGCGCCTTCCTGGCTGACTGACATTTGCGACTGGCCTGACATTGACAGTCCTCCATCACATCGTGATGGATGCCCCCAAAGCGGGTAGCTGCATGCCAGATGCCTCCACAAATACCTCTTCAGGCACTATATAGTGTCTACACCAAGGAAAATATTATGAATTAAGGAAGATATAAATAATTTACAAAGCATAACATTAGAAATTATTATGCTCAAGACAAGATTTGCTTTTGCTTATAAGAAGTTCAGGTAGTATTTCAAGAGTATTTTATTTGTTTTATTTTTTCCTGTGTATTTATAACTCCCAGCTAAAGTCACAGGTTTATGGTTTATGATTCGCTCAGGACTTCTTTGCACGATCGTTGGGTATTCATCAAAACGTTTTCAAGGTTTCGCTTTGCTGACATTGAGATATGATGGACAATCTGGAGTTGATTTAAAACACTTTCAGTTGAGGAATAAAACCCAAGACGATTTTTGAGGTTTAAGAGCTCAGAAGGAAGTACTTAAGAAAGGGAGTTTTCAATGTGGGAGGTATAAGAACACTTGAGGAAAAACCACTTTACTTATTGTAAAGGGAATACATTATATTTTGTTTAAGAAATTTAACCTGTAAAGAAACTATATTTCTTCTTTTTCCTATAAATATTTTATTTAATATAGAAACTGTGGGTGTTCCCCTTTATAGTCTTCATTCCCACACAATATTGCTAGCCATTAAAGCATAGAAACCCCCAAGGAAGTTTATTTGATTGTTATTGCCATTATTATTAAGTTTTATGATAACTGTTAGATACTTCCTTATACAGCGTAGTTTCCTAGATATATACCCCTTCCATATTCGTCCCACTTTTCGCACTCAACGAGTCAGTTTGCAATCCATTCTAATTCCTAGCCTTATGCAGGAAACTAGGCAATTCCACACAATCAGCAATTAACCCACAACGCCCACAGGCAACTCTCTCTCCAGTAGGTTTTAACACCTCAAAATGTATGGCTTGTGGTGTCGTTCCAGTGCATTTTCTCAATATTTCAAATAGAAAGAAGGGCGCGAGGAGTTATGTACATTTCCGCTTTTTGAAAAACAACAATAGGCAATGGCCCATTGCAGTTTGTTATTATGTTTGCTGGCCACATGGCGGATGGGCAATATGGAGTGGAGTCCATCGGCTGAAGTCAATAAACGAATGACAGGCATAAATTGAAGAAGAACTGCACATCGTTTTTGGCCCGGGGGAACGGAACTTGTGCATAATTGATGATGGGCGGACTCCGGCCTTTTGGTTTCTCGCGTTTTGCAGCCCTCTTTCAGCTTCGTGGCCAACGAAACGTGTTAATGGCACGGAAGCGAGGAAGAAGGGGAGCTTGCTGGCCAACTGCATATGGCGCGTGCCAGGCAAGCGATTGGCCAAATTTGGCCCTCCCACAAATTGGTATTCAGAAATTGGCTAGCAAGCAAACTGTGAATACATCAAAGCCAATCGAACCTGTGTTTACTTTGGCCGGGGCTTCCTCTTTTTGATTTGGCCTGTAAAAAATGAAGACTCCGACGTAGCAGCAATATGCCATTTATCAATTTTACACAGTTTTAATTGCTACTCGCCCCGCTTTCAGCGGAATGTAGCAGGTGATTTGGGGTCAAACCGAATACAGAACTTGCACTTGTTTATCCAGAAAGAAAAAGAATAAGAAAAGTGTAGCGAAGGGAAGAGTTTTCCCCCCAGTCGCGAGCTGGCTTCTGTTTTCAATTCTCCGGAACATCTGGAGAGTGTGCCGACGCCGCCACATCTGCCATTATTTCCATCTTTTCCAACTTACATCTCCACTCGGGGGTTCAACACACTTCTAGCCTCCGTCTGTGCATATCAAGCAGAACCGAACTGAAGAAGACAAAAAAAACTCTGAGGGAGACCCGAAAAAATCCTATCGAGGAACTCAACTCAAGTGTCTTCCTTGCCCCAACACCTGTTGCATTCATAAATACTAAGCACTGAGATTTGAGCAGAGTCGTCTGAATTAACATAATTTTTGGTAGGATAATAACACTGTCTCCTCTACCCGACAAAAAATAATACTTGCATTTTGCTCACGTTTTTGATTTGGTGAAGATTTCCTTTTTTTTTGTATTCTTTTTTCGATTTTTGTCCATGAATATTTAGAAAGGGATTTTGTATAAAATGTGAAGAGATATTTATGCTGAATCCTGGGAAGATATTTAATTAAAATTTTAAAAATATTTTACCTCTTTGTATTTAAATATTAATATTATCTAGCTTAAAACACAAATATTTGCTTAGAAAAAAGGAAAAGGGTAGAAATCTAAAAGGTCAAGGCTAGAACTGAATGATTTTATAAATTTTCTAGTACAAATAAAACATAAATTTTGTTGTAAAAAATCCTACTCAATCTATTTATTTAGTAGTAAATACTCAATGTAAAAATTTCTTTATTCCTCTTTAAGATTTATCTATCTTTAACCTGTCAGACCTTAATCTCGACTCGCCATCTTTCTGCTGAGCTTTGCACTTTACAAAAATATTTCTCGCCGCATTAAATTTAATGATTATTTCATATTTTATTGCTGTTATTGCGGCTGTCCCTTGTCTGGAGTTTTTGCTGCTGCTGTTGCTACTGCTGCCATTTAAATGGCAGTAAATAAAAATATAATTTTTATTTGTTTACAAGCTTCGGCCTGGCTCCTAACTGTTAGGGGAACCCCTTATCGAGGGTGGATGGGAGAGTTGTTAAAGACAATTGGAGATCTGTTGATCGCTTAAAATGCCATAACTCCGTTTATAGTCACCCGCGGGAGGCGAATCCGGGGACAGAACTCATTTAAAATGGACAATGCGTTGATTAAACGTCACGGGCACGTACAAAAACAAAACGTTGACTTTTATTATTTTATAATCTCCCAATGCAACCAGAGAGACAGAGGGAAAGAGAGATGGAGAGAAATAGTGACAGAGAGAGAGAGAGAGAGCCAACTAATTGATATTCTTGGCACTCTTTGGTGAAAAATCGGTAGAAGCCAAGTTAAGAGCCGAGCTTTTGCCAGTCGAAGTTGAAGGACTGTGGCAACTTGACGCTCCAAGCGTTGCGCATGCGCAGTGGAAAATAAACACAAACTTAGAACGCCATTCAAATATATAGAAACTATTTAAGAACAAAGAAACACTCCATTGATAATGATCTGAATTTATTGTGCTGTGTTTTGGAATTAATAACAACATGTTGCTTAAAGTGGAAGACATCGAGATGGAGACGTTCTGCTGCGGTGAGTAGCAGTTTATCTCTTGGATACTTCTTGAAACAAAATACAGTGAAAATCAATTACGCAAACCAAGCAGGAAAATCCAAAACAGAAAAAAAGAAAACTCCAGAAGAGCGGAATCTTCAAAGTGACAGCACTTAAAATGCAGACAATGAACTGAATAAAAAAAAAGAGATTTAAAAAGGGTTCCTCAAGGGGGGGGTGTACCATAAAAAAACCCTCTGAATGGTAATTGAAGGATATTTTGTGCCACTTTTCTGTACGTGACTGGTTCCATCAATTCTCTTTAAAGGAATTAAGGAATTAGCTTTCCAATATGCAATTTTTGCTTTTATTTTTCAATTTCCTTTATATTTTTTGAATAAACCCAACTCAAACATCAGCACGTGTTGAAAAAAATATGAGGGACACGGCTTCGAAAATAGAGCACAGATTGAGTTTCCGCTTAAAACCGTCTAGACTCTCTACCCTGCTCCCCTATTTTTTTCTAATTAAAATATACAAAAAACCAGGGAAGGAAAATGCCAAGCCAGACACAAAAAGCGGGAAATTAAGGGGAGAACGAAACCAAGGGGCAGCTACCCCAAAAAGAAAAACACAGATGTATGAGGAGTTTAAAGCATCAAGAGGGGATAGCGCGTGCCCTTCTAGGCTTCAAAAAAACACTCATATTACTGGATGTACTCGTGCTCGTACTGTGGTACCTCTCTTCCTTGCCTGTGCCGTGCATTTAAAAATAGCAAATAAGCAAACAGCAATTATAAACCGAATTGAAAAGGGCTGTGCGTGATGTTAATGCTGAGCAACAGTCGCGGATCGCTACCAAAGGGGCGGTGTATGTAGTACGTTGTGGGAGAAGGGGGCAAAGTTCTGCGGGGGCGGTAAAGGGCAGCAGGTGCTGCTCCGCAGTGGCAGCAGCATAAATACATAAATACCAAATACAAGCACACACACATATGTCCGCCCCAGACAATAATAACAATAACAACAGACTTTCGCAGAAAGTAACGTACAATTTGCAGTTGGCGCTGCGAAAACAACGCGCAGGCGCACATGCAAAAATAATAAACACTGAGAAGAACATGGTGAATATTTCTCGAAATGTTTAAATTTTTTTAAAGAAATTTAATACAAGAAATACTGGTTATTTTGCATTGTTATATCGATATTTTTAGATCGCTTAGAGCTAGGAATGTATATAAAAAGAAAAAATTTAATAGGGTATAATATAAACAAAGATATGGCTCTAAACATCATATTGAAAATATTGTTAACAATAATGTATCGAATTTTAAAAGTCGATAAATATCCAAATAATGTTCAAATCTCAATATTATCGATAAATTTCCAATAAACTGAATTTAAGTGTGTATATTTGTTTCTGTCTCCGATATTATTGTTTCGATATAATAATATAATATAGATTAATAGCAACGTTGAAATATTTTATTACATATCGACGTCATTTAACGATATAGTGTTTGATATTCTCTGATATGCCTTCTAGAAGTAATGTTTAATAGCTTTTTAATATTTCCCTAAAAATAATAAATAAATAAATAGTTTGTATATTGCCTAAGAGGTGTTACTCCAAATAAGTTTACTTCTTAAAGAATTTTTTTAAGATTTTATAAATATTTATTTGAGTATTTGATCTTTAAGCCTGGACTAGTGTTTGTATAATACTTTGATAATACTTTCTCTCAGTGCAGCTTACGCTAGCAGCGACAGCAACTGCAACGTCGACAGCGACTGCACCAGCGCCGTTGACTGCGCGCCTGCGACAGCGACACACACGCACCGGAAATCCCTCATAGAAGGCTGCCTGTGTGTGCGTGCGCGCTGCGCAGTCGACGCTTGCAGCATAAATTGCATGCAGCAGGAAACAACAACAACAACAACGACAACAGCACATATGGAGGCGCTTGCCCTCTCACTTCCACTCGCTGTCCACTGACCATCCGCCCCACTCCTCCCCTGCCCTTCCGAGCTCTCACTCCCGCGCTCTTGTTTATTAAACGGAAACGAAAAATTTGACTTGATTATTGTCAAGTTATCATCGTCGTTGTATTTTCCTCGCTGTTTTCGCTTGATTTTTGTATGTTTGCCATAAAAAAAAGTAACGAAGAAGAAGTGTTTTACGCTACACTAGCGAACAAAATGCGGGCTCTGTGGATTTTTTATATTCATTGGGAATGATTTACTCGAGTGTTTTTACTCACGCCTATTAACCTTGATGATGGGTTTGTAACTTAATTGGGGAAAGTCGTTATATATTTGGGTAGTTTTATATAGATTTTTGGGTTTCTTTGAATACAAAGAAATAATGAAAAACTTTATATAGATACTTAAATTTCTAGAAAACATAACAAAAAGTTTATTTTAATAGATTAACAGATATTATCCAGTACAAAATTTTAAATAAATAATTCCAATGCTAAATATATGTATATTTTCTCAATGACATTATTTTAAATATTTCTTATACCCCATTCAGCTCTTAATCTTTATCTTTAAAATCGATTACAAAATTCCTAAAACCTCTTAAAAACCACCCATTTTCCCTAGCACTTTCCCTGAAAGACTTTCCCCATAGACACATTTCCTGGACTCATCCTCGTTGAAAAGAGTTTAAACCAGAAGCAACGATGTGTGCATTGTTTTAAATTGGCCAACAAAATATTTATGACTATATTAGGAGCCGCCTTTTGTGATGCGTGAAATGTTGCGGCTGAAATTTATGGCGACATTTATTGGCACACAGAATGCATAGATCAGTGGAATCACTGCCAGAGTGACATAAATACCACTAGAGAGAGGGAGAGGCACTTTCCCTCCCCCCAAAAATGCAACGAATAAATTAGAAACGTAAAAAATAACACACACATCACACACACCTCTCTGAGCCATTGGAGATGTGTGTTTGATGGAGTGTTTGACAAAGTTGTCGCTTTTCCAACTGGGGCGGGCATTAATCAACTTTCCCAGAGTCGGGGCGGGGGTGGGATCTTTGGTATTTGGAATTTTCCCCCTTTATTAAGACCACAAATGCCGAGTTTAACACGAATTTTAATATTTTCGTTGAGAAATTACAGTTTCGGGTTGATCTTGACGGATGAGCGGAGACATTTGACACCTGCTGCACAATTACTCAATGCCCTAATACCACGAATTCTCAACAGAAGCTATATGCTATATATGCTTCATACACTATATTTATAGATCGGTAAAAAAAAAGAGGAAAAACTAAAAAGAGTTGTGTCTTTATAGGGGAACATGTGTGCGGAGAAATAACAAAACATTAATGTCAAAACCGTCAAAAATAACATCAGAGAGGAGCGCGGTTGGTGGGAGGAAAGAGCAACTCCTTCTGCTGCTGGGACCTCCTTAGTTGTTTACAATTCAGTAAAAACTGCATTAAAATGCATTATGCATTATTCTGAACTTGGCTTATGTCAAGGCAAGCTGGTCCGCCGTCTAAGAATCCAACTAAATGCATTTTATGCATACTTGTTTGCATTTTATGAACTTCCTTCGGTTTATTTCACTTGTTCGCTGCATTTGATTGCATTTATTCCCTACCCTCCCTTCTGAAAAATCTATATATTATGGAGGGTTGGAGGGATACTGAATGCCTGGGCTTCATTTTCCATGACGCGGCACGCAGCGTGAAAATGCTGAAAACACTCCCACTCCTCGACACCCACTCCCACTCCCAGCCTTCTTTAGTATTTGTTTTCCTTATGTTTATGGCTTGGAAAACGGTTCGATGCCTCATTTTTTTTTTGTGTTTTCTTGTAGTCGGCGGAGTTGTGTAGTTTTTCGCTATTTAGGGCTGAAAGTGAAATTTCAAAACGTTGTTTATGTTTGCTTTTAGCGGGAAATTCCACAAAGGAAAGAGAAACATTGGAGTTTTCGATGCAATACATTTTATGATGTGTTTTTAAATGTTTTCATTATTAGAACGTTTCAATGAGAATATAAATTTCTTCATTTACTGGGTCATCGGGCTGTACTTTATGGAGTGGTGTTCTTGGAAAGTTGGATAATGGTGTGGAGAGATATTTGGATAGCTAAGTTCAAGGGGATTCTTGAGACTAAAGCTAAATAATGTATATTTTAAAGATTTTAAGATATATCTTGATACGAATTCACTATATTTTATTGGGTTCAATGCGGTTATTTGTACAGATACTTTAAGAAATAAAACTTACCAGTGAAAACCTCTTTATACCTGACACATTTTCACTACATTTTGAGTACGAGACTGCAACTTGAGTGCCATTGTTTGAGCACATCTTTCAATTAGCCAAAGAGCTACCCAGGGCTGTCATTATTCCGAACATGACCTCTCACGAACTCAAAACGCAAAAGCCCAGAATGCAGGCGTATTCACAGCCAGAAAACCAAATCAAATGCAATGTCATTTATAATCGTTGTGACTGACCATCCCCATTACCAGTACCATTACCATTTTCATTCCCATCTAGCATAGTTTTCCCCCCGTAGTGTCCAGCTGTCAGGGATTCTCACACATTCTCGCACAGAGATTCTCTCTGAGAGACAATGAGAACAACAATTTCCATTTAACGAACCTGGGGGCCCCCAGGCGAGGGGCGTGGAAACTAGAACTAAAACAATTTAAATCATTTATGATTTATGCCTAGTGCTAACTAAATCTAAATTAATACAAATCTCTGCGAGAGTTCTCGCGGGAAACTCGGGTATTTGGGTTACTCCAGAGTTTAGTGTGAGAAAGGATTTCTCAGAGATTCTTTCAACTCAATTTGGAATGGAATTCTTTGCTGCAATCTCATAAGGAAGTCGACAATTAACCAAATCTCAAATTAAAAGATATATATGCGCATAATTAAGTTACAGTTGACATAATTAAATGATAATTGTTCGGCACACACGCACATTCTGCACATCATGTGTATATATATGTATACATATATATATGCTGACTTGTTTGTTGGTTTTATTTGGGGGGAAAAGAGGGTTAATTTGTGTGTCGTCCGGTCCGTCCCGCCTCGGGCCTCCCTCGTGGCCGCCGCAGTCCATTTAATCCCGCATTTATATTTTTCCTGTTCGCCTTTCGTTGATTTATGTCTCTTGCTAAAATACAAACAAAAAAATACACAAAAAATACAACAAAAAATACAAAAAGTGTCACCATCAGCGGTTGGCATTTATTCAAATTGTCTCTTTTCCCCCAAAAAAAAACAAAATAAGAAATAAAAGAAAATGTGTAGCCACTTCGATATCCCCTCTGAATTTTACCCACTTTTCCACTCTACACATTGTCATAAAAATCAAGCGACCACAAGCTAAATTCACTTATAAGAACATTTTTGATGAATTATTTGGGAATCTTTATATATGGGGGCTCTTATTTTGTGACTATCTACTGGGAAATTGGAAGATGTGGCTTCTTGGAAGGTTAGAAATGTTTGTTTTTGAAATTTTATGGTCCAAAAAATAAAGCTTAACGATTCTTAAAGGTTTGTGCAAATCTTTAAAGTGGTTTATAGCTAATTACCTTCTTAAAATATGCAGTCAAAGTTTAAACATTTTAAAGAGGAAATGTTAAAAATGGTATCTTTAATTGATTTGAGTCTTGAATATTGTTTTACAATCTTCTTAAAAATAAATATTTGATTAGTTTATTCAATGTATGAAAAGTAAATCTCCCTAATAAATCCCAGCAAAAACCACCATAATCTCAATAAATCAATACCAAACAGCATCTATAAAAAATTCCTTAAAATCCTCTGATTTTCGTTACAACTTAATCTTCTCTCAAACCCCTTTAACTATTTTTTAACTGAATCAAACCAGATTAGATGCCAACGAGAGCTGCCCAGTCTCTCTCTTAAAATCGTTAGTTTTAATCAATTAATTAAGTCGTAATCCTAGGCAGCCGCAGATTTGCGGTGGGTCGAATTGTGGACTCGGTTCAGTTCCATTCGAAATGTGGATGCTGCGACGACAATTAGCGCAATGTTCGGGTCTGTTCGCGGCGCGTAACAATTAAAACATTGTGTGTGTGTTTTTTTGTTTGTTTTTCTGTAGAGAAATTTCATTGCGGAATTTCATACAAGAGAAACGCAAAACGAAATTGTAATCGAAGTCGTGGTGGAAGCGAAAATGCGACTCTTTAGCTGTGCTTCAGGCAGAAGAGATGGCAGGCAGGAGGAGGACTACGTGGACATGGAAATGAGTGAGTTCCCCCGGAAAGATGCACAGATACGAGGTCCATTAAATTGTGATCGATCACAGCCGAAAAGCACAAAGATGTGCCACCGAACAAAGGAAGGCATTTTGTCTTTCGCCGAAGGAGTATTTAACAATTACCAGATGTTCCCTCACTCAGCCTGCAAAAATATATATACAAAACATATATGCAACTCAATGTCAAACTGCGCTTTTTCCCCTTTCTTGGGGCTTTACTTGATTTTCTGCTGGCAAATTTTCAACAGCCGCGATGTCGCTGTCGCAAAACTGTCGTCTGCCATGTAATTGAGAAATAAATTTCAATGCAGCCGCCGCGACAGCCTACTCCCAGCCTCCGTCATAAAATCAAAGTTTGCAAAACTGAAGCGAAACAAAAGCCATTAAGGCAAAAGTCGGTCGAGGAGAGAGGCCGAATGTGCAGGATCAGAAAAGTTACCCCAAAATATGGAGAGTGCACATCGCGAAAATCCATAAATATTTATGGTTTTAAAATGTAAAAGGTTCTTTTGAAGTTTCAAGCAGGAAACTAAAGTGTTTTCAAGTTCAAGGGAATGCGTTACATATTTATTTTAAAAGAAAATACAGAATTTATTTCTAAAGAGGATTAAAATAATTTCGAATTTCAAGATGTTTTACTTCCTTGAAAATCTTAATACTTGATTTTTTTACTATTTATACTAGAAATTTTTTAGAGAGATTTGTTTAAGAGTTCCTTCTTTAAACCCGACTTTTCTTTACTTGTTATCCTGCTTTTCTTGTTCAAAACAACATTTTTTCTACCCAAACAATTTTTTTCCAAGAAACTTTTAAAGACTATTTCCTTTCTCTCCGTGTTTATGGACAGGATAAACATTTATTCAGTCACAGTAATTAATCACAAAAAAGGAGGGCCACAGCAAAGCTTTCGGAAACTAACCAGAGTTCCACTTAATTATGTCGTCAAGGCTTCTGTTTTCGAATGCATCAAATTAAATTTGACAATATTTTTTTGCATACAAAATAAAAAGGCAGAAGTGGAACAAAGCGAGGGCTTCCCCTTATAGCATACATATATGTTTATATACTATATAGTAGGCAATGAGCAGAAGTTGAGTTCCTTATAGCTGCTGCCTTATAATGAGGGGCAGACAGAGAAGTGCAAAGCGTAACAGGCGACAGGAAGAAGAGAGCGAAAAGAAGGCAGGCCCAAAGATAGAAAGGCACTGGGAAAAAATATATACAAAAGGATGAAACATATTTAAAAATTATATTTATTAAAAATTTCTTATGAGTTTAGAATAATTTTCTCTAAAGAAATGCTACACTTTTATTTGAGCTTTATATTAATGAATTCCTTGTATATCATATCTCTAAGACCATTTTGCTTATTTAATCAAATTTTAAATACTAAAATCGAGAATTACATATTTGAAGACTAACAATAAAACATAAAATCAATCTAAATTTAAGATTAAATCTCTTTGAATCAATTTTAAAGCAGGAATCGCTTAATTTGTACGCCACTGTTTCTAAGTTTATTTTCCAAATATAATTTAAATAAATTTAGTTAAAAAGTGGCACACCTTAGAGCACTTCACTTAATAAGCTTTTTCTCCCAGTGCACTGCCTGCTGACATCGCCGCCATTTGTGGGTGTCAAGAAGTTCAGATTCTGGCAAATGCAACAGTGGATTTCGGTTTGGCCAGGAGATAGCATCGCTTCGTCTCCACTTCCCAAAGCATCTTCATCTGCCGTTTGTATCTGTATCTGTATCTGTCAGTGCGTGTATCTGAGTGGCTGCGTGTTTTTGCTCCAGAGAGAGATTTATTTAAATGCTCAAAACGTGACTGAATTTATGAGGCAACCTGAGGCGGCTGCCTTGGAAAATGGGAACTGATTAGTCCGGCCTAATTTATTTGGTTAAAATCGGGAGAATGTCCGCTCTTTTAACAATAAGTTTGGAAATTTATGTTGTTTTATTTGGTTTCAATCTTGAAATCTTTTGTTTTCGTTTTACTAAAATCCAAATCCAACTATGAATCTTTCGGACAGTCGCCAAGTGAGTGTCACTGCGGAATGTGGGTGTGTGTGGAAAGTGCAAGGGATTCCTGACATTATCTTTGAATTCCTAAAGTGTTGAGCAAAAGTTTTCTGAAAGTCTTACAACATCATTAAACAAATGTTACAATTTGGGATTAAACATAGTGAGTGAGTGTGAAATACCTTGGGAGTGAATGAGATTCTATAAAATATAATTATTGTGGAAGAAATTTTTAAAGAATTTTGTGATTCTTTTGTGGAAATATTATGTGCTAAAAACATTATATAAAGAGAAAACTTTAAGAAGGCAAATAGTGCCTTGCGATCTTAATGAAATATTTGTTAAAATCGTTAAGAATTATAAAGGCCGAATCCCATCAGTCTTCAAACATAAACTTTTTCAACTTCTCCCACACTTTTACCTTGCTTTATCAATTAAATCTTTTTCTCAAACCTGACTTTAAAAGAAAGATAAAAATGCATTCCTTTCTGATTCAGGTGACACAAGTCCTTGATTGCAATTATCGCACATTTGCGGCGCTTAAAGATCCCTAAAAAAGTCAAGTTCCCCGCAGGAAAGTCAAACAAAAGTAGGAACTATTTGAAGAGGCCACAAATCAGGCAGGTCAAATCCTAAGTAAGCACATTATTTATCGCAGACACACACTGAATACGGAATACCGAATACTATGTATATATATAGGACTTGGGAGGAGAGATTACACAAGGAGGTCGCCTTGGGCCAGTGCCTGGCAGCTTATCAGCGACTCCACCGAAGTCTCTGGAGTTTTTTTTTTGTGGCATTTTTGCTGATCGTCGCTCAATTTGTTTCTTGTTTCATTTTCCAGACAACTGCAGCAACGTGAACAACGCCAGTGGAGCGAGTGCATCTGGGTGCATGGGATTGGGTTACAACATGGACGACATCCTGATCATCACAGCCAAGCACAGCGAGCGGGCCTATTTGCGGGCCACCTTCCTGAAGAACCACTTCGACAAGATCACCAAGCAGCGCGGACGGAAGCCATTCAAGTGAGTCTACAAATGGGATTTAATAACTAGATTTCCATACTTAAAATTTAAGTGAATAAAAAACTAACAAGTTAACTAGATCTCAGAGAGTGCAGTGGTAATAAAAAGTTAATTCTAATAGTGAGCAATAATTGTGTATAAATTAATTACCGGATGTCTGGCCTAATTAAAAAACTAGACGTTATGTTTAAAGAGCGTGCAAGCCATTAAATTTACTTGTTTAAATTCTAGAACCCAAGCAAATATGCAAAAAAAAAGGTATAATTACAAGATATCAGCGTGACTTTGGTAGAATGCCAATTATTAATTTAACATATTAACATATTCCTTTATTATTCTTTAATGAATACAAATGAGATATTTCTTGGCAAGTGTGTTGCACTTTTCCGCTGTTTCCGCTGAATATGTTACATTTTACTTAGTAATTCTTGGAGACAAATCAAATTTATTTTAGGAAGCGTATTAACAACTTTTAGAAATATTAAAAATATAATAAATTAAGCCTTCTTCTTAAGTCACAATTTACAAGCATTTAATTTCTAAGTTAAACAACTAAATTGACAATTAAGCGATTTAAGCGCTAACTTATCAATAAATAAAATCAATAAATATTTTAATATTATAAACTATTATCCCAACAATTTATTTTACTAAAAAAAAATCCCTCTCTTTTCTCTCCAGTTTTCTGCACATCAAAATTGACGATGGTCCCTTCAGCGAGGAGATCGCCCAGAAGTACCAGAGCACCGCCCTGCAGATCGTGATCCTGTGTCCCGCTCTGCTGGCCCTGCCGCACAGTTTCCTGATGAGCACGCTCTCGTCGATTATACGCGTGGACAAGGTCCTGGCCATCCTGCTGGACGTGGGCGAGGACAAGGTCAAGGAGATGCACAAATCGGCGCTGCCCAGCTACTACAAGTGGCGGCGCTGCGTGGTCAGGGACAACGATCAGGTGCAGATCAGCAATATCCTGGGCATTGCCACCGACATCCTGGGGAGAGCGCTGTGCCAACGACCGCCGTGCCAGGATAGCTCCTCTGGAGCCTCCTCGGGCGGTGGTGGCCTGTCGCGAAGCTTCTCCAGTTGCACAGAGGGATTCACTGTTCTGCCCAAGAAGGTGAAGCTGGGCCAGAATAAGGTGGTAGCCCTGCTGGCAGAGGCGCTGGAAAAGAATGACACTCTGAAGCTGCTGGTGGAGAAGTCCGGCGAGCTGATTGAGCTGCGCAACTTCAAGTGTCGCAATCCGTACACGCTGCAGTTCTCCATACCGGAGGCCTGCATGGAGATCTCCACCATGATCGAGATCAGGATCGAGAAGAACGGCAAGAGCCTGGGAGCGAGACCCATCAAGTGCGAGAGTCGGTTGAGGGAGCTGGAGCAACTGCTCCGCATCGAGGATTCGCCAATAGAGTTCATGTGCCATGCTTTGGGCATTGGACCCGTGGAAAGGGATGCCTTGGATCAGCATCTGCTGCAGTGCTTCCAGCGGAACATGCCGCCCAATTTTCACCTGCTAAGCGGCGGTAACAACGACCGCCAACATCACTTCTTCAGCCGTTTGGAATCCAGCCCGGAGGAGTATCCCACACTGCTTCACTTTGCGGCCAGATGGGGCCTCAATCGGCTCTGCATCCAACTGATGGAGTGTCCTGGTGGCGACACCGCCTGCGGCGTAAGGAACTGCGCCGGACGCACTCCCGCGGAACTAGCCGAGCAGGAGGGCCACCACAAGCTGGCCCAGAACATTGTGAGCTTCGCCGAGTTCCATGAACTGACCACCATGTACCACTATTTCAAGGGCGTGAATCCAAGCCAAGGAGAGATCAGTCCCAAGCCCAGTAGTTCCAGTCCCAATGTGGTCATCGAGGCCCAGCCGGGAAAGGGTAAATCCCAGAAGCCTCCCAAGCAACTACCCACGGCGGAGTACATGGAGATGTCCAGCGGATCGGAGCGGGAGAACACACCGGAAGTGAGGCCCAAAACGGAGACCATGGCCATCTCGAATCTCAACTATATCAGCGTGGAGACGGAGGACGAGAACCTCCAGACTTCCGTTGCAGAAAAGAAGGTGGAGTCGGAGAAGAAGCTGCCGGAGGCTGGCTCCCAGCCAGGACCTGAGCAGACAACCAACGAACTGAGGATCAACGAGCCACCCTACTACCAGTCCAAGGAGCAGAATCAGCTCAGCAAAGAGCAGGTCAGATCCCTGGACGAAGTGGATGCAGCACCCTTGTATCAGACAGATAAATTCAGCCAGGAGTGCTCACAGCTGCTGGAGAACCAACTGGGCAACGACTATGTGCTGCAGCCCTCGAATGTCCCGGTGGCCCAGGACGATGGCAACTACCTGTTCCAGCCCTCGAACCGACCTGTAGAGGAGCCCCTCCGTCTGAGCCGTTGCGCCACCAAGCAGCCCGGTTATGGCACCTTGAAGAGGAGTGCTAGCGATGCCTCCGCCGCCAGCAACAGCCGCTCCAATGCCGACGACGAGCTGGCCGAGATTATGCACGACTTCAAGAATAATGTCCTGTCCATCAGAGATGTGGAGCTGCTGGTGGAGCGCTGGAAGCACCGCAACGATGTCCAGCAGAGCTTCCGCGAGAAGCAGGACCAGATCGATCAGCTGCGCAGGGAGTACGAGCGGATCCAGGAGCAGGTCAAAACGTATCTGAAGCGAGAGACGCCCTTTGAGAAGTTTAAGAAGTTCTTCTCGCGCGGCAAGCCCCAACAGACGCAGCAGGGCAACGACAGTTTGCTGGATGAGACCAAGTCCTCGATAGCCACCAGCTGTAGCTTCAAGTCCGGCGGCGGTGTATCCACAGGCGTGGGAGCTGGCAGACCCATCAGCTCCTTGAGCCTGCAGAGCGTGTCCAGTTCGAGTTCGTCCTCGGGAAGGCTAAGCACTGGCAGCAACTGCAGCGGCGCCTCTCTCGGAGATTCCGGCACACATTCGGATCATGAGGAGCGGCGAGGATTCCCGCCACACTGCCGCATGATGGACAACTATCTGGTGCCGCCACCACCCAGACCTGTCTTCACGCCGAGCTCGACGCCCGGGGATGAGCGTCATCAGATTGTGTTCCCCTCTCCCATGTCCAGTTGTCAGCGCTTGAACACGCCCACCAGTCCCACAGGATCAGAGCACTACCAGATGTTCCCCTCGAACATCCCCGTTTACGGAAGTCAACCGCTGGCCAGCTCCCAGAGCAGCAACTACCTGAACACCATCATGGAGGCCAAGGAGCAGGCGGAGACGCAGCAGCAGCAACAGCACTACCAGAACCAGAATGGAGTCACTCTGCAGCCCATCAAGCTGAACGAGCGCTCCAACATCATCTACGGCAAGCTGACCAAGAGCCACTCCACCAGCGGCTGCAGCTCCTTCAAGCCCAAGCAGATCCCAGTGCCATGTCCCCAAGTGGGCAGCATCGAAGTCCAGGCGGAGGTCTACCAGAATGTGGGTGATATTCCACCGGAGAAGGACAACTCCAAGGCTGAGGCGGACACAGAGACGACGCCCAACTACATGAACTGCTGAACGACACAGAAATCGAAATCGAAAGATTCGAAAGGAGATTCATAAATAGTTATTAAGTCCTTTATTTTTTATTGAGGGAATCAGTTGGGAATTTAAATTCCTACCCATTTTGATTGTCAACGAAAGTCCCTGAACATTGTCCTTTGGGAAGGATGAAATGATGAAATGAGTATGAACTAGTTATTGCTATTCTAATGTCTAGCTTTAGGCCTTTCGAAGTTGAATTTGAGAGTTTTTCAGAGATTTTAAAAAAGTAAATTATAGTAATTAAAGTTTTTAAACCTCTCTGAAGCAATTTCAAGCTCAACTCGAAGTTATTTGTATTATCTTTAGATGTAGTCTGCGGTTTCAGCATCTAATTGTACATTTTATGAAACGATTGCAAGTAACCAAATCAAACATATCGCTAGCTGATAAGTCTAGGTCCTAAGTCGATACCAACGAATATCAAAAGCGATTCATTTAAGGATATCATCTAGGAAACATGACCATTTATCGCTAAGAACCCCACACCCTTTGGCATGCCGTTAAGCATGTAAAACTCGTTCATTCATTCTTCACTCCTCACCTCCCGAACGCCCCTGAAAAAGTTAAACGCAATAAATTTTTTACATATAAGCAGAGTGGAAACTTGTTTTCATTTGGCACGTGCAAAGGCGTCGGAAAATGTGCGGGAAATTGTGGGAGGTCGCTGGGTAGCGTTCACGGCAAACAGGAAATCGTGCGGAATCCCCGGCAACACGCAAAATGGGATTGCAACTGCCAACGTAAATTTCCCTTTTATTTCTCGCTGGGAAACAAATGCAAGTTTGCATTCATGAAGAGCCGCTGACTGGAGCGAATTTTCCGCGCTGCGCTGCTCGTCGTTTTAAATGATAGCCAAGGGAAATGGCAAAAGTGAAAATATGGAAAAAAGTGTCCTGTTTGTAGCATACTTTTGTGCTGGCACTGGAATGGGCCCCCACAAGGATTAATAGCTCAAAGAGAAATATTTTATGCTTAAATTAAAACGTTTATGAAAGCAAAAAGTAGAAATGAGCTTTGAAAAGGTTTTCCTTTTTTTAAAGGTCTTAATTTTTGATTAAAGGAAAGAATTTTGCAATGGAAAAATTAAAAAATAAATATGAATTTCAAGTATTTGGGTCTAACGGATTTTTATAAAATGCAAATGTTTTTGATATATCAAATTAATAAAATTCTATTTTTCGCTATTATCGATATGTTAAAGATAAATGCGAAATTTTTTTAATCTCTAAAAAATATATATCTACATATTTAAGCGATATTTCCGATGTAAAGTTAAGCCCGAAATTTCTGTCAATGTATCATATTGGATCTTTTCCCCAGAGGTCACTCCAATTATTTCTGTTCATATTTTTTAAATGTTTCATTAAAAATAAACGTCCTGTGATTATATTCCTTTATAAAAACCAAAAATACATATTTGTTCACTGGCAAAAAATCTCTGTAAACGATTTGTTTACAGCTCGAATCCTCATTGAACCCGACTGAACTTATATCCTTGAAACCACCCATCCAAGCCCTTGAGTGGCTCGTCGCCATATTTAATATTCGGATTAAAAGAGCATATCCTTGTTGACTTCCCGCACCAATACGAGGGCAATGCTGGTTGTGAGCCATAAAAATGCTGAAATGCAAAATGTGAAATGCGAACTGGAGAAGCCTCACAACGTGCGAGAGCATCCCAGCCTGTCCTGCCATCAACATCCGGCGCTCGAGGGCGAACATGCAGGATGCATCAGCTTCACACCCACATATACGACGTGCAGCAAGGATTCGCACTAAGCCGGCATCTCTTAATTCACACTCAATGGGCCGCAAAAATATATCTCTCTCTCCGTTCCGCTCCGCTCTGCTCGGCTCCCGATGTCCGATGCGTAGTATTTTTCCCAGCTGACTCGCAGCTTTCGTCCTTTGCATCCATTCGGCAGCCATTTGCCATCTGCTCCGTTACATGGACACCAATACAGGCGAGTGACAGACAACATGGCCACAAGCAGTCGGCCATCAGTCTCTGGCCAGCACCATTTCCGACTCCTCGCGGCTTCTCTTTGTATGCTTTTGAAGGGTATTATCGAGTTTGCAAGCTTGAAAGGAAGCGAAAGAGTCGTTTCCGACCCTATAAATCACGTATTTTCTTGAACAAAATGTATAATTGAAATATTCACACAAATTTCTGTTTTTCAAATTTGTAAATTTAATATGAAGATTCGATAACCCATAAAAAGCGAGCAGAGAAAAACGTATGTATGTATCTGTTTTTTGGCTTAGTTATAAACGATTTCCTGTTTCAATTGTCAGCTGTAAGGGTATGCAACTTTCGGCTTCCAGAAGTTAGATACCTTTCTTGTTGTTTCTTTTTTTCCTCCTATTTGCTTCTCTCTGCTACTACGTGCTCCTCTATTGCTCCTCTCTGTTGTGTTGTTTGTTTTGTTTTCCTAACGCTGTAAATGTTGTAACCAAATGAGAGAGCAGAATAGAGACCTTGCAAGAGAGCGAAGCTTTGAGAGAAAGTCAAGCTTTTACGCAGGTGCACGGAATAAGATTTTGGAAGTTAAAATGTATTTAATTTTAAATTAAAAACAATAAAAAAAATTTAATTAAATGCTTAAATGAACAAAAAAATGAACTTTCTTTCTTTACATTTTAATTATTAAAAAAATAATAAAATAATTCAGTTTCTTACCTTAACATTGAGTTTATGAAAGTTAAGTATGTGTCCATTATGATGATGTCCATTAATACTATTAATGAATGATAAATAAGCATATTCAAGATTTTGGGACACTTTGGGACAACTCTCTTTAAAAAACAAAGCCCAAAAGCATACTTTAATTTATCTTAAATACTTAAGCCTGTGAATTTGTCGTCAGCCTAAAAGCAAGAACCCAAAAAGAATAAAGCAAAGATGAAATTTCAATTTTTTTATAGATCTCTCTTCGAATTTAGTAATACTTGTAAAATAAATACCTTTATAAACATTCCATATAGTAAAAGAAAACAGGGTATAACCAAGTCATTTAGAGAGTGAAATAAGTGAGCGGGAGAGCACCAAGCTAACAGAGAGAGCAAGCTACCAAAAGAGAGGCGAAAGCTCCCGCTTGGACAAGGTAAAAGCGAACAAGTGTGTATAAAAGGACATTTCGTTCAGTCGTCGACTCTGTTAATTAAGCGAAACTGCGACGCAAAAAGGCGGAACGAATTCACTTCACAGAAGAGAAAATAAAAACGTTTCCACTTTACGCACTGCAAAAACAAATTATTCAAACTTGTTCAAGTTAAATATTTGCAAATAAATACAAACAGAAAGTGTGTATTCCAAATAACCGATAACTGTGCTACCGAATTCGAAGGACCTGTGAAGCGGTGTTGTTGTGTGCAGGCAACTTGGGAAAAGGACACTCTTGCAGGCGTTTTTCCAGCTTCCACTGCGTAGAAGAATCCCGGGGAAAACACACACGCGCCCACATTTAATTAGTCTCTCCCCACTCACTGAATCTTTGATTCGGCGAAAGTCCGGGGACCAGACGCTAATTAATCCTGGGACTTGCTGGCCACCGCAGCTCAGAAGCGGAAACGGAAACGGGAAAGGCAAAAACCCAGCTGCAGCAGCCGGAGATGCATTAACTAGGAGAGACGCCGCTCGTAAATAATTGAAGGTAGGCCAGATCCTTCTGCCTGTCAGCAGGCTCATGAAATTTATGGCAGATTTTCCACCTGCTCTGCCACGCATTAACCTTCGTCCTTGGCGCGACTTGTGTGTGTGCTCCTCTGGCCGAGATTTTTTCAAATTTTAATTATTTATTTGCACCACTCGAAAGCGGCAACCGTTGCCACACTCTCGGCGAGTGCCGCCGAGTACTTGAAACTTTCAGCAGGGCGGCACATTTTTAATGATGTTCTAAACGATCATCTCGAGGCCCCTTCACATTCGCACCTCGGCCAGGCGGGTTTTACCCTCTCAATTCCCAAGCGATTTATATGTTGAGCGAGCATTAGAGGCACATTATATTTATTAAAATTAAAATTCATAAATACAGTGCAGAGCATAGATCTAGCATTTAAGTTCATATTTAATACGTTTAATACCTTAAAGCCAAAGAGGAACATTCATTTCCAAAAGCAAAAAACACATAAACAAACAAATAGACATCATAAAAATGCATAAAATAATGTAATAATTATAGAAAATTTGTTTTACCGTATTTTTTCCAATATTGCTGAAACTTAGAGATTTGCTTAAAAACGTATAAAAAAGGTATTTAACAGGTATCTTATCTTATTTAAATAATGCATAATAGTACATTTAACGTATTAATATGATCCTTAAATAAATAATATCCTTTTGTGCTGAGCTGGAAAGGAATACATTCGGGGTTCATAAACTAAATAACTTTGAATATAACAAATAAAACTCTTAGAACTTTTTAATGAAATCTCGCTGATTAAAAGTGTCTTTCCTTTTTTTAAGATTGTTTATTATCACATTTAATAAGTGATCGCTGATCAGAAAAGGAAAATGAACTTACAAATTAATAAATTCGTCGTATAGTAATAGTGTAGTTCTCAGTATTTCTTACAAAATTTCCTTTTCCCAAACTATGTTTTTAAGAAACAAAAACTTGTAAGGTCTTAAACCTTTACAACTTTAAAGCCATTCGGCTTTAGTGCAGTTATATATAAGCAATTTAATGTAATGTATGTTCATATGTACGATGAATAGTACTTTTTGTATTGCACTGGTTTCTGTTTCAGCTCTTCTTGGCTTGTCACCAGCGTCTTTGGGTCGAGTTGGCGGGCACTCATAAATATTTCAAGTTGTCAAAGCTGGCCTAGACTCGTACGAGTGTGTGTACTGTGTACTCAGTAATAGGAAATGTTTAGGG
The DNA here is from genome assembly GCA_008042585.1 of Drosophila punjabiensis. Lineage (NCBI taxonomy): Eukaryota > Metazoa > Arthropoda > Insecta > Diptera > Drosophilidae > Drosophila > Drosophila punjabiensis. The sequence continues at coordinate 383,233 of VNJR01011515.1, read as the reverse complement.
TATATGAGTTTTGTGAAACTGTATACTAAAAGATTAAGGAAAAAGGAACGAATCTTTTAAAAAAAGATACATATTTTACTAATGATATGTGATAATATTATTATCAAATTTTTATTGAGATTATTAGGGCTTCTATTGCGATTATTAGAGCTTGGAAATTTTAGGGAGATCTTTAAGAGGCTTTATGGAAGAAATATGTATAAAAGTTTGTAGATTTTTTATTATTTCTCCTGAATAAATTTTACAACTGTACATAAATCAGCTGGAAATAGTTTTATTTAAGGCCTAACAGTATAAGCTTTAAGTTTATTAATTTATTTAATTACTCTTAATAGTTTTTTGTTGTAAAAACTCTAGGTTAACTGCCAAAATATGCTAGTATTTCCACCAAATAAAAGCAGGGTATTTTATGACACCTTATGGTTTCCTTATATACAAATATATATATATAGGTATATAGTTTTTTTTTGCCGCAACTTGTTAGCTTGTGTGCTCCTCACAAATACCATGCCATCCAAGCAGACACTCAGGTGTTTCCGCTTCGCTTTCTGTGTCAGCCGGCGGCTTCCGCTCCTGGGTATAGTCTCCCCACGTCTCCCTCTTTTTCATCCTCATTCTCAGTACCAGACCCAGCTTTTTCTTGGCCCATTGTTGCTATAATATTAATTAGCACTGCGAGTCTTGAGTCAGTCAGTGAAAGCTGAGAAAAACCATCCAGTCACCACAAAGTCCCAGATGAAGCACCCCATATATGTATGTACATATAACCATACTTATATATACTATATGTTCCTGTTTAGGTATTATATGTGTTGACGACAACGACAAACAAAGCCAGGCAATACAATGCGAACAATTACCAGGCAGAGCCGCATTGTCTGGGGGGCCAAATCCACAGTCAAGGCGGTGCTTTGTGGCATTAAAAGCAATATTGCGCATACGCCGCGTAGTGCATCCTTTGAAAGGAATGCCAAGTGTGTGTGAGTATGAGGTATGCATATGTAACACACATAGAGCATAATTGCTTATTTGCCGCTTGGCTGGCCATCTAAACCGCAACCGAATAGATATCCTAACCCCATCCGCCGAATATCGATTGTAATTCATACAAAGCCATTGACCACAACGAACCCGTCCTTGTAACCCCGAGAAAGGGGTGCTTTTTTATGGGAAGAATGGGTGGTGGTGAAGGAGGTGCCAGCAAATTAAACTTTCCACAGTAAAGTTTTTTGGGTCTGACGAAAAGTTTTTCCTTTGAATATTCTAATACCAGGAGAGCGATAAAATATGAGCCTAGCATTGGTGGCTTTTAAAGGCTTTCCCCGAATTCGCTTGTTATTTTCCAAAAAAAAGTTAAAGCCAACTCTGGCCATAATATTTTTTACTGGCTTATGCTAAAGATTTTTTTTAAGGCTTAAAGTTTTGGCGAAATTGAAAGTTTATGGCATATTTTTGTGTTATTAGTTGTTAATTCAATTGACTGGAATTTCATGAGCATAATAATTCGGGTAATAGTCAAGGCTTATTGAATATATAAACCGGATAAAAAGAGGAATTGATTTTTTTATAGCAATTTCCAGGAATTTCTGTGGCTTTTCCGTTTCACTTTGAATTGAATTTTTCACCGAGAATGCCAGCAACCAAAGAAATCGAATCCTGGGCCCCAAGGGAATTGTGTTATAGGCACTTTCTGTGAACACTTTTGCCGTAATATTTGTGCAGCGAGTGGGAGCAGTTAAATGGCCAACAATTGGCAGCCTCTCAAAGTGCAGTTGCAGCAGCAGCAGCAGCCGCATCAACCGTAATTGCAGCGGCAAAGAAAACGATAACAACATTTCTGGGGCGATCATTATAATCGGGCAATTTGGCCCACGACGATGGCTGTGTCTATGTCTGCGTCCTTTCCAAGGACTGGACTCTCTTCATAGCCGAAGGCAGGGCTCTAGCATATACATACATATATACTACGAATTGTTATTACAGTTCACAAAGTCGTTTGCCTGCAGGCTCGTAGCTTATATACTATATAGTACAAGCATATATACTCACATACTCTATCATAAATTCGACTTTTATTGACAACATTTTGCCCTGTGACACCACGGAGCGAAAAATTAGCTTATATACAACTTTTAGAGGCTCACATCAAACAATGTTTAAAAATTAATAAGAGAAAAATATTGAAAGATAACAAATACTATCCTTATTATTGTAAAACGAGGAAGAATTTTATATTTGCTGTAAATTAATATTATTTAAAAACGTTTATGGCGATATATATTAAATTTAAGGTTGTAATTGATAAAATACATTTTAAATAAATAAATAAAATAGAAAAGTTTACAAGCAGTTCCAAAATGATTATTAAACAATAACACTATTTTGTACTTCAAATTATAATAAGAATATAATAATTATAGCTTTCTAAATAATTTTAATTAATGTTATAATTAAATTAAATTAAATAATTTGAAAAAGGCTCCTCAATCACACCACGTTTTTCACTCTGCAAAAGTGGGCCTGGCAGATGAGTTCGTTCGGCCACTGTTTGTGGACTAAAAAATGTATTAAATGGGAAACTCATTAACGGCTCGTGTTGTGACTGGCCGACGGCAAGGACCTTCGGATCGGTAGCTTCTGCTTCTACTCCTGCTCCTGCTCACTCCCCGCCTAGAAATAGTAGTTGTTGGCAGGCGACAGGACCACGGACTACATATTGCATGTTGTTTTGGCTCAAATAAGCCCCAACTGGCCGGCAATTTGGCAAACATTCGAATGGGCCTAGGTCGTGGATTGGTATCCGCCAGTCGCAGTCGCATTTAAGTGTTTTGTTATAAATTATTCGTCGCATTTTGCAAAACTGGACAACTGGAATTGCAGTTGCGGCGCAGCCAATGGCTTTTTATGCAACTTTACTGCCCTGTGACCCCGTGACGCATATGTACTCGTACACACATGGACTTGTACATAACTTTCCGGTTCGCTGGCTCTAAATTAGGTTCACCCTAAAAGAGGAGTTAGTTACGCCACGAAAAGGTAAGGAAAGGTGAACCGAGCTGAGCTGCGAGGGGAAATTCAATTTTCCAAAAGACACTTTAATTATGCAAACTGAAAATGATTTCTCACAGCAAGTGTTTGTGGTCTCACCGTAGGCAAAGTTTTTCTATTACTTTCAATGGAACAAAGAGGGAAAATGTGCAGCTGTTGTTAGAAAAATAACCCTTTGAAAAGGAGAGTTTAGAGGAAGTTGCATTTCTAAAATAATTACTCTTTTTACTTTGAAGTAAATTCATTAAACTAATGAATCTTGGGCTTGGCTAGAACTTAAACAAGTTGTCTTAAAACAGAAATAACTTTCAATACAAAAACAGAGTGATTAGTTTAAACAAAAAAATGCCTGCAAATGTTTTTAAAACAAAAAATGCCTGTAAGTGTTTTTAATACAATTTTAAGCATCATTGTTCTCGCTTCTGTTTCTCGAGTTTAAAAGCTTTTTGTATGGCAAACGAGAAACTTTACTTAAGTTTTGTTTGTAACTGCTTTACCAACTTGGGGCACAAAACTTTTGTATCGAGTGTGGGAAGAAAACGTATTTAATCTTATTTTAAAATTAGTTTTCCCTTTCGTGTTAATTGAGCTCCGCTGAACAAGTTAGTTCCAAAGCCCACAAAAAGGCAACTAAAGCTGTCATGAGAAAAGTGGCACATGGCGAGTGCCAGGATTTTCGAAAGCTTTCTCTGGCAAATGTGCGAACCTTGCAAGTGTCGTCTGTCGTCTGTCTGTCCTCTGGCCAAAATTAGCAACAAATACAGTTATTCGAATGGGAATAAACAGCCTAAACTATAGGTCCTGCAATAGAGTTGCGTGACAGGATGGGCCAGACATGTCTGACATTTGGAAATGCCAGAAACAAAACGAAACGAAACGAAAGGATGGCAGGGATCAGCCGGCGAGTAAACAAATCGCAGACAATTGACTGACTGACGTGTTGTTTGCAGTGACAAAGGACTCACAGAGAGTAAGAGAGTGAGGAGGGGCTGAATGACATAGAGACGGGCAGCCGGCAATTAGAATTCAATGCAGTCAGTATAAAATACAATTAAGGGCCATTTTGCACAAGTAAACAAGCTGTGCACTAGAGAAAAATATATGGATATACGAGGAAATAGTATAAGCAAATCTCTGAACAAAATGTATGAAGTTCCTGAGAAAAGTAACCTTCTGTGCACTAAAGAAAAATATAAAGATATACGACGGAATATTACTAACAATTCTCAAAACAAAATGTAAAAAGTTCCTAAAAGAAATATCAATTTTAATTAGGGTTTTTATGTAACCTTAAACACATATTAAAAGTAAAATATTTCACTTTATTTATACTTTATTATTCCCCAAAATAAACACTCAATTATCGCCTGTCATAACCATATTTTCCCGTGTATCTTTTGCCATGTCAGTTATGGTTTGAGCCCGCGGCGAGATGTGCAATTATTGATATTGATTTTGCAAGCCAGAAAGCGGGGTCTGGGAGCCCATTAAGTAAATCATTCGCCTGTCGAGGCAGTAAAGCAAATTTATTGTTTTTAATGACGTCCCCCCGAGTCCTTGACTTCGAAGTGCTTTCGGTTATTGAAAGGAGCAGACAGATGGCACACACTGTTACACTCTCACACACATACACACAGACTCGTACGTACTTTAGGCTGTCTGCAAATGCTGCATAAATAACCCGGCACCGAGCCGAAATATTCATTGCATACCCCGAGGCGTGGTGCATGTCGCTCGCCAATTAAACGGAGGAACGCCAACAATTCAGCTCATTTGCAACCGGCAAAATCGTATGTTCGTATGTCGTGTTAGCCCATTCAACTAGTTGGCCAAAGAAAAGCTCTACTCATCCCTCAACCCATTGCATTTCCATATCCATTTCGCCAGTTCACGCGCCCTTTAGCCGCAATGTGGATTTTTTCTCTTTTTGTGCGGCGCACTTGGAAAATTTGAGCACAGAAATTGAACTAGATAAATCTTTATGGAAAGTGTAAACTATTTCGGCGCCATTTAACAAATTGAATGGGAGTTTTATGTCCAAAAATATTTATTAGTTTTTATTCTATTATAGTTTTTTAGCATATTTGAAGAGAAATCTGTTTAAAAGGAAAAAAAAATACTATAAAATGAAATATTGAAATGTCAATAAAGTATTAATACATCGATATTTAAGTGGTATAAATAAGTTTTCTCTTTAATCGAAAAGATAATCAAGTAAATTTTAATTCTTTTTTCAATTTTTAATATTAAAAAATTCTATAAATCAAAGATCACAATTTTTTAGGTAGATAGAGCAATATATTTGTTTTGTGTTTTTGCTAATCCAAAGGCATCAAAAGTTTATAACATTCTCCTAATAATACCTGTAGTAGTATACCCTAAATCCTTGCAGTGTCGAGTTCTAAATATATTCACGGTTTCAGGTCGGAAAAAGCGACTGTCTGCGCTCATCCTGAGCGCAAAAAAGTGTAAGTGGAATTAGCATTTGGCATTTAACATTTAACGAATATATCCAGCGCTCTTTGTGGCTGAGCTTGGTCTATTTTCTGGTTACAACTTGGCCCCACACACACAAGGTCGAAGGTGGGGCAATCCAATTAGGGATAAGAATCGAAAGCTTCGAAATCGATGCGGCACTCGATGTTGCAGCAGTCTTCACTCGATTGAAATTTAAATTTATTTTCCTTTCTAATTGCCATTGCAGAGACAAGCCAATGAAAATGCTAAATTGAAGATAGCAGACAATTGCGAAATTGGACATTTTAATCGCCGGCAGAAATCATGTCAAATGTGAGTACGGGAAGAAAACTCATTTCCTGGGGGCCTTGGTTTTAAATCAGCTTTTATATTGCAGCTCCTCTACATGGACAAATCGAATGGCAATGGCGTCTATGCGGTCAAGCCGAACATGGACAACGATAATGCCCTAATGGGAGCATCGGGTGCCACCACAACCATGACAACAGCAGGTGCTGGGGCAGGAGCAGGTGCGGCCACTGCAAACAACATAAACATAATGAACGGAGCTGCTGCCGCTGCTGCAGCTTCCGCTTCCGGCCTGCCCACTTCCGCTTCTAGCGAGGACCTCAGCCAGAGCCTGTCCGAGTACACGGACGCCGACGAGAGCATATCCGCGCCCACAGAGTTTCTGGCCGAGGTAAGAGCTTAACTAGAACGCCACTAAATGGGTCATAAAAATAGACGGAGTTTTAGTTGGTTTTTCCATGGGATCAAAGGTTAAGGAAAGCGAAAAATATAGCTTTGTTTAATCCAGGTGTTGGAGGTTTAGTTGATGAAATAAATAGGTATTAGATTGGTTTATTTTTAACTTTAAAGTAAACAAAAATTAGCTTTCTATAGAAAATTACTTCAAGTTGAGAAAGGCTTATGATCTCTTTTATGAAATTCCTGCACCCGCTGGTCTCCTCCATAAATAACCTCTATTATGTGGCACTTATTATCTAAGCGTGGCATACTTCTCGCTTTTTGTATTTTTCGCTGAACCTCCATAACAAGGAGAAGGGTCCTTGGCAGGAGAGCACAAAGGCGAAACAGAACTTATGCAAATGCAAATTGCTGCGCTGCCAGGGCAGATTGCGGATTTAAGTTAAAGTCCTTTCGGCAGCAGGATTACGCCACCGAGCGCACTTGGCCGGGCTTATTGATTGCTAATAAATTGCTTTCGAGCGCATTCAACTTTCAGCAGAGTCAACTTTTTCTGTCCTCCTGCCGCAATGTGGGCCAGTGGTCCAGGAGCGGGCGGGTGTAGCATACACATATATAAGCCTTTGTTGTTCAGATGTTATGAGAAAATTCAAAAGGATTTGATGGCATTTCCCTTAAACGTGTATTGTGCGAGGCTCGAGTGCTTCGTGCTAGGTACTGTACTGTATTGTGCGTTCTCTATACTTCTTTATACTTTCTCCTGCAGTTCCTGTCCGCCGTGATGCTGAAGGACTACAAAAAGGCATTGAAATACTGCAAATTGAGTGAGTATTATAAGAATCTTCCTGACAAAGTATGTCGCAATATTGGCGAGGGCTTTATTTATTTTATCTTTATTATTTTTCGGGATTATAAATGTGCTTTTTACAATAAGAAAATTTATAAATTAGAAATTTTGCTTCAGGGTTACCACATGAAATATGCACATATTCAAGCACATGAAATCTGTATAGATTTCAACACATGAAAAAGCCACAGGTCTCACCGTGTGAAAAATGCACAGCTTTCACCACATTTTTATTAGAAACCCTCCAGCTGCTTTGATTTAATTCAATTTAATTCAATATTAATTTCCCCTGCTCCCAACAGTTCTTCAATACGAACCCAACAATGCCACGGCCAAGGAGTTCTATCCGCTCATCCTGGACAAGCTCAGAGCCGGTATGTAGTTAACCCTGGTTAAAGATGACGGCAGTTAATTAATCGGATTACCACCAATAGCCACATCCAGCGACAGCGATGAAAACTACAATAAATCTTCATCGCCCGAACTGGCTCTGGACCTGCATGCCTCCGATGTGGAAGCAGATGTTGATGGCGACGATGGTGGCGATGGCGATGGAGATGCGGATGTGGATGTGGATGGCGATGCAGATGGCGACAGCGAGAGCAGCAACAACTGCTCCGAGGAGGATAATGGATGGGGTGACGATGAAATAGACAACGTGGATGTGATGGATGGCGAGGAGGAGAGTAGCAGCAGCGGCGATGACTTTGAGCTGCCCATAGACGATGCTGGACAGGATCCTGTGGCCCTGGCTGTCCACACTCCCCACTCACACACTCATTCCCACTCCCACAACGATTCAGGATCCTCGCGAAATTCATCCAGTGGCGGCGGCGGACGCAGTGACAACACCACTCACTCCTACTCCAGTTTGCTGTTGGAGGAGGAGGACGACATTGTGCCGGTTAGCCTCCATTTCGGTCTCAAGGATAACGCAGCTGCGGATCTGGATGTGAGCAATGGTAAGACGAGTTCTTCATTAAAGAAATTTGGATTTTATTAAAACTTTTACATTCCAGGCAACAAAGTGCCCTCCGCCTCGTGCAGCGACTCGGAGTCCCCGACAGAGCCGCTGACCCAGCGCCTGGCAGCCATCCTGCGCTCCAAGTGCGGGGTATCCGGCGGCGGCGGGACCGATGAGCCCTATTAAAAATATATACACAAATATTTAATTTAGCACTGTACGGGTATTATCTTTGGATTGCGAAAAGCTTTGCTGAATGAAGAGGATCAATACCTTTTTCCGGAAATGAAAAATAGTTTGATTTTCTACCTGGCCGCACAGTGTCGTCTCTACATCTACATCTATATATATTCTTGTATAACTCTATAATGACCGTAAACTCCACCAGCCCTTGCCCGACTAGTCTCTCCACTAGTGCGATCGCTTTACGAACCTAGAAACCGTCCCTGACAGCATACTCTCGTATCTCGAAACTTGTAACTTGTAATTCGTACTCTGTATCTTGTATCTTGTATCTTGTATCTCCGATAGCTAAGTTTTTGATCGAACGCGAGTCTCCCTAGGACAAACATATCGTACAAACTCAATAAGTACTTATATATATATACATCAATACCTATTTATACCACATACATATATATACTGTACATGTTTATCCTAGATATATAGCCGCAGAGCCCAATAAAGATATACTCGATACCGTAAGACGCATATAGCGGAAATCGCGAAACAGAATCAATATATAGATTTACATAGATTTACACGTATATATATTTTTTAGTAAGAAACACCCATTCAGAACGCACAGGACTTGGAATGCTGCTTTACATATTTGCATTTGATAGAGATCGATTTTTCCCCACAAAGAGAACTAGAGATGAGATAAAGAGAGAGAGAGAGTTACGATAAGGATAAGTCTGACAACAGGTGGAACGAACGAATGAGTGTAGAACTACAACTGAAATGGTCCAAAGTCACAAAACTACGTAGATGATTGTAAATAGATATATTTTGTATCCGATTAAGCCCAATACTCTTGGTTAGGTTTATGTTCTATAAGTTAACGAGGATGTAACTCTAAAAACTCCCCCTTAATACTTATTATTCAGCAAATATATATTTGTATCCGATAAGTTTTTCCAACTATACTGTTGAATTACATTATAATCCGAATGGTCTGTATGTTTACGAAGGACAAAAATTGTAATAATAAAATGTGGCAAGAAAGCTGGAAAAGAATTTGCATTTTTAATTATTGGAGGTAGCAAGAGAGGTTCGCTCTCTTTCACGCTTTGCCTGCGTTTTACACGAAAAGTAGCGAACGAGAGAGCAGAATCTTCTGCGACACAAAATAAACGGTTTCGGAAGGCAACTCTTCTTTAAGAAAAACACACTTTCGTTTTGTTAATCAAACATTTGCTTATTTATTTTAAATCCATTATTATCAAAGATTCTCATTATCATTCGTAAATTTTGTTATTAACATGACTTGCAATCATTTCGTATATATGTATGTATTTATGTTGATTTTGTCACTTACGGGGTTTTTATAAAACTTTGCTGGATGATATTCAAAAATGGGATGTTTTAAAAACATTTGCATGATCAAACTCCATACCGTTTCATTGTTTTCATATGTTTTGTGAAATGCATAAAAAATATACAAAAATTGCAGTTGTCGTGTATACTATTATAAAAAGTTCTCTGCTTTTTCTCTTTCTTTCTATCCAATGTATCATTTTGATATGTGTAACAAACTACTTTGATTAAATATATATATTTAATATTTTCCTCGCTCTCCGAATATTGTTCGTTTTTTGTTATAATTCTCTTCCTATTATCGTTATATATCTTTGTTGTTGGAGTTGTAATAATCTGTTCCAGCACCAAGTTGAAATAATACAAATTAAATTACAGCATAACAAAATTTGTTCTATTAGTAAGATTAATATGTTTCGTTTGTAAACTATTTCCTCTTGTAAGTTGCTCAAAAAAATCAGGTAATGAAGCTTTGTTTTGTTGTTTTCGTTTTGTGTTGTGTATGTATATATCGTTTTAGTTGATATTTTAAGTGTGAATTGATAAGTACATTTCAGATGCGGCGCAAAACAAGTTTTAAATCAACTCGAAAGACTCTATTACAGTTCTTATATATCCTTATCTCAGCATAACAATATTTAACATACTTACTCGTGGTATTTCTTAAGAGCTGAATATTCAATAAGACTTTAAGATTTAAGATGTGTGCTGCGCATGAACAAATACCTTAAAATACCAAGATGAGTAACGCCATACGATTTTTTTTACAGATGGCAGACGTAATGCATCTTGATATAATATGGTCTTTCGTATAAACCTGCTAAGACTGCTTGTGTGTTTCATGTGCCTATGTGTTTATAAAGAGTATATATTGTTTATATCTATATGTTATACGCTCTTAAGTTCGATTCTCGTTAAAAAGAAACTTTCCTTTGAAAACTTCAGGTGTTTGCTTGTACTGTCCAGTAGAATTAGAATACAATTACAATAATTACACATTTATTAGGCCTAAGTGATGTCTGAGGGTCGTTGGCACTACGTTGGGAAATAAAAGAAATAAATAGAAAACATATAATCGATTTAAAAGTATTTTATTAAAAATACAACATTAAAACACAGAAATTAATACGTAACGTCTACTACAAAGTAAAAGTAAATGTTACAATTTAAAGGTTAAAAAATTATAAGGAATTCATAGAGAAATCATATAGAAATTAACTTTAAACTTATGGCTACCTGTTGACGACGTAAGGGAAATAATAGCTATAGTTAAAAAGGCTAGACAATAATCTTCAAACAAGTTGTACGTTATATGCATCGTTTCGTTTTAGAACTATGTATGGTTATCAGTCAATGAAGTCAATGTGGGATGAGTTATCAACACATCTCTATGCACATAGCGCCACGCTCCAACATTCTTTGTTCTGTTTTGCTCAGTGTATACTCACGTCCAACAGATGCAAGATCATGGCTGTTTGTCGCCCTATTTCGAAGAACAAGAACTTTATCCTAAAGACTATCTGGTATTGGCTTGGCTGATGACAATCTGCGCTTAAATATCAAACTATCGATAGACTGCTGAGCGAAGGGGGCTTCCCATTGATTGGCTGGGCGAGCCACAGACACCGCTAGAGATGACCTGTGGCTTAGTACCGCTTCTATAAGCAGTTGGTCGACTCCTTGGCATCGTCAATGTTGGTTATGTTCTTGATCAGCAGCTGGGCTGACGGATACTTGTTGAGCTGCGCGAAGCGCTCCATTACGCACGACGAGCTAAGACGGGCCTCGGCGTCGTGGTCCCAGCACTCCTCCATGGTGTCGCAGAACACATTGAGACCCTGTAAATAAATACATTTCATTAATAAATCCATAATTAATACCTTGTTTTGACTTACCTGATGAGCTCTCCAGGCTGTTAGCAGGCGCGGGCGCAGCTTCTTCATTACCACGCTCTCTTGGACTTCGTCCAGCGTGGGTCGCTGGCCCAATTCCGCCTCGAAGGGCAGCTGAAATTCGCCCACAGGCCCGGCAACGTCACATCTTGAGACCATCTCCCAGAGAACCAAGCCGCAGGCGTAGACGTCAATGCGTAGAAACGCATCTCGATTGAAATTAATAGCACCTTCGAGCACCTCGGGCGCCATGTAGCGACGGGTGCCCACCTGGCCGTGGGTGTCGCCGCACGACTTTCCCGGCTGGAAGATCATGGCCAGTCCAAAGTCCGCTATGCAGGCCGTAAGATCGCCCTTAAGTAGCACATTCTTCGACTTGAAGTCTCGGTGAGCTATCGACGGCTTGAGACCTTCTGTTTTTGAGCCCGGGATCTCCTCGTGCAAGTGGGCCAGACCATTGGCCATGGACTCGGCAATGCGGCACAACTCCGGCCAGGTGATGGTGTGCGACTTGAGGTAGTCGCATAGCGATCCATTATGCTGATACGTAGATATCAGCCAGTATTCCGGCTTGTCCATGTGCTTCTCCACGCCCAGGAACTCGAGGATGTTGGGGTGTCGCATACGCGGCAGCTTATAGATGTCATTCTCCGCTGTCCAAGACTCTTTCTCCTGCATACGAAAGATCTTGACGGCCACATCCTGGCCATGCAGCTTGGCCTGCCATACATCACCGAAACGGCCGCTGGCCTTCTGCTCCAGCAGCTGAATGGGACGATTGCACAGCAGTGGTGATGCATTAGTGATCTCCGCCTCGTGCTAGAGTTTAAAAGTATCAAGATGAGTAAAATAATGATCACAGTAATACAAAAAGCAGGGCATTTACTTACCGTGGGTATCTCGTTAAAGTGCGCCTGCTTGCGGCGTCGGTAAAGGAAGAGGCCCATGCCCACAATGACCATGAGCACGCTGAAGATGGAGGTGCCAATGTAAATGTACATCAAATTGCTGTCATCTTGTGTCTTCTCTTTGGGCACTGCAAGGACACACACGGGAGCAAAAAAATATGGGGAACGTTAAAGAGGACTTTAATCGCTGGCTTGCCACAGGTGAACAACATCTCGAGTGGCAGCAGGCACTGCACTGCTGCCGCTGGGGTGGCCATATAAAAGGCAAAACGAAAACCAAAAAACGAAAGTTCGCCCCCAATTTCGCATCTCTTTTTCCCCTCATTTTGTTTCGAGATAAAAGCAAGCTAGGACCCAAGAACAAAACAACAAAGCGCAGGGCACAAAAGACGCTCTGGCAGGCAGCAGCAAAGGGTTCGGAAGCTCCCGAAGTCAAAGGCAAAGGCAGCAACACCCCAAAAATAAAAACAAAAGTAAGGAAGTCAACAGACTAGTGGATACCTGGCGTTCTGATTTAATATTAACCACCTGACAAAGGACAAGATTCTATCTATTAACTAATTTTAGCAAAAGAACTTTGTTACCAGATGATTTCGTTTAGGTAAAAATAATACAAAACTAATATTTTAAATCTGTAAGAATAGCTCCGTGACAAGAAACTAAAAATACATTTTATATAAAAGCATATTAAGAATATATCCCATAGATTTTTACTCATCTTATAACCTTTTCCTGCTACTAAAGAAATATTAAATAAACTAAAAAGGGAATCTGTTTATCTTACACCTATTCGAATATATCCAATATACCCCTCAATGCAACACTCGTACCTAACTATAAAAATAAAAACGAACCAGCGAACGTGCACAGGAGGGCAGAAATTGCAACACATGCTGCTCCAAAAGGGGTTGCTGGGCCTGTAGATGCAAAAATAAAAAAAAAGGAATATACAAAAAAATGGGGGAATGGGCGCCACTTCGCGTCGAGAGTTCGTTAACACGAAAAACGCTGCCTCGGATGGGCAGGAGAGGGACTTCATGGGAAAAGTAAAGGCCTCCCCCTCGTGCAACTTGAAGATGCAATAAAAAACGAGTAACAAAAACAAACAAAACAAAAAATAAAAATAAATATGCAAACGGAAAAAATAACAAAATTGGGGTAAACACGGCCAAGACAAATCCGCGCAGTAATGCTAGAGAGAAACCGAAACCAAATATGAATCCCCAACCGGAACTCACCTTGCGTGGTTGCCTCTGTTGTGGTTTTAATATATTTGTGGTCGGAATTGCAGCGCGATCCCTTGCAGCAGCAGAAGAAGATGTTCTCCTGTCGCGGCTCCCCGGTCACGCACTCCGTCTGATTGCACTCGTGCATGTATGTGAAGCAGCCCTTCATCTTGATTCGCATGGCGCCTAAAGGGGGAAACGAGAATGTAATCAGTATTCCGGCAAAAATGCCCATTCGCCACTAGGCTCCATACCCGTTGTCTCGTTGGTACTCCAGAGCACATAGCAGCTGGGAAACTTGTCCTGCTCCACCTGGCAGTGTTCGATCCGCGTTTCACAGTCCTGGGATGTGTTACACATCTTCTCGTCGAAGTGCTCGCAGGCGATGTTGTGGTGTCCCTCGGGCAGGATCGAGCCTTGGATCCCAATCAGACAGCAGGCTAAAAATATATCGAAATTATTAGCATAAGGTTATTTATTTAAACATTTTTTTATATAACAATCAAAAGTGATTTGGTCATAAGTCCGATTAAAGGATTAAAGTTAATGGAATTATCGGTTAGAAGCGCTCAAAGGAAGGGGCAAAAAAATAAAGCCGAGTATATTTGGGGAATGGGGTCCCTCCACTCTTTCGGAGAGCAGTACGAGGAGGACTCTTTGTGGGCGCTATCCTTTGTACACATATCGCATGCCCACAAGGAGGGGAGTCGGATCCTAAGCTGGGGACCCTCCTCTGCCATTGAAAGCCACCCCATTCGGGCACGGAATTAGCCCCACTGGCCACACACCAGCCTTTGAGTGGGCATGGCCCCAATGCACGGATATGCACTGCCTGCACAATGGGCCCAAGCTCGAGCCAACGAGTTCATCTGGGTCAAGCCACATATTCTATGTATAATCCGAAGCTCTAATTTACTGACAGTCAAAACAAAGAGTTTTATAATTTAAAGGCTCGAAACATTAATTAGCACTACAGAAATCTGAAAAGCCTACAGATTAACTGACGTAATTATTTAAAATAAGTACAGCTTTTATAGTAAGAATTAATATTTAAACTTTAACATTTACTGTTTTGCCCCACTGTCCTTTGGGGGTAATCGGATCGCTGGCTCTGGAAATGTGTGAGTGTGTTGGGGTTCGTAAGCGTGCATGCTTTATAGTAAAGTAGATACATAAGCAGGCACATTATGCACACAGAAAGGGATGGGTTTAAAGTGGCGCTTGTGGGGAAAAAAGGAAACAGCAGCAGGAACCGAAACAACAACAACAGCAACAGGGAAGAGAGCGCATTGCGCCATAGTAAGAGAGAGAGGGAGAGAAAGAGTGAGTGATGGAGGTGGCCAAGAGAGAGAGAGAGAGAATGGGGGACTGAAAGGAAGAGAGAGAAACCAGAATCCGCCATCCAACAACAAGTTTCTAATGCAGCTCCATCCATTCAAAGAAATGCTCAGCGTACAAACACTACCACACATGCATATACAGATACGGATTGGGCCAACAGGATATCCGATCAAAGAGATACCCTGTAAAGGAGTTGTTTGGGGATTTATAAGCACAGAAATGCACCTAACTTTAATACGTTGTTATTAATAGTAAGAATTTTGGGCTTATATAAAACCTATCTAAAGAAACTGCATTTATCTATTGTTGCGATACATAAAGGTGGCATGCCCAACGCCAAACGGATATACCCTACTTTTATCTATTCCTAGAGCCATGTGATATTAATAAAGTAATAGTGGGCATGCTTATGAAATCACGCACGCGTCTAAAACATTTGTATAGAGGAGCGAAAGCAGATAGTATTTCAGAAATCCGATGGGGATATAGTGTATAATGTTATTGACAACAGTGACGCCCCGGCAGTAAGGCGCCAATAAGGGTCACACACACACACGCGCTATACTTACCCAGCAATAGCTGCGCCGTTAGATAAAGCAGCAGATCGTATTTGTTGGACATTGTTATGCGTTATCGCCACCCGCTAAACTTGTTTACAGCACTGCGTATTACGTATACGCGTTGATTGCTTAGATATAATTGCGAAGTAGTGAAGTTTATCACTATCTTTTATGTATTTTCTTCTTTTTGGCACACAGTTCTGGTCGGGATTTGTTGTGTTCACACTTCCCCGCTCCCACTTGCTCAACGATGCACTGCACTCTCTTTTCGTGTATACTATGTGTGTGGGTGCGAGTGTGTGGGTACGCAGCGAATTTGCTGGCCACACGCTGCTTGCATGCACATTTTTCACAGCTTTTCGAATGGTTTTCCGGGCTATTTAGTCACTTTTAACCGTCGCACAAGTGGAAAGCGCCTTGCACTGCACTTTGCTTGCTTTTACAGGTCCGCAGGCCTGCTTTTCGTGACTTTTTTAAGCGAGCACGTCTTTCGGTTTTTGTCAGCGATAGCGATGGTTGAAGTCCGATAACAAACCAGGGCTTCGCTATCAAATATCAGGGGAAACTGAAACTACCATCGATTCCATCACGATACCATCGGGAAGAAAAAGATCTTCGGGAAGCCGAAGTTTGTATACCCTTGCAATTTTCAATTTGGATGGGACCGAAATTTATGTATATCATAGCTAAGCCAAAAATCCATCCAGTATTAATTTCGAAAAGTTTTATGCGTTAATTTTTGGTTTGTAGGTTAAATATGCAGATTATGGAGTTTAAAATTAAAATAAAAAAAATTTGTATACATAGTTTGATCGACTCGACTTTGATCATTGATCATGAATATATATGATTTATAAGGTCGCGAATGACACCTTCACCTGCAATTTCGGAATAAAATTATAATACCCTTAAAGGATTAAAAATGATAAATGGCAAAGGCTTGAGATATTTAATGGGAAATTTATATATTGTCGCACAAAAACGCTGGTTTTTCTACTAATAATCATTTACATATTAAAAAACATAAAGCCGAAGGCCTTGCTGCCAGCGCTTTACCTACTAAGTTAGTCTAGTTTTGTAAACTTCTCTATCTTTAATAATAAATAAATAAATATTAAAAAACATATCTCGTCTTTATACTCTGAACTGATGGAGTCGTATCTTATCCTATAAAACATGTATATTTTTGATCAGCATTAAGAGCCGAGTTAATCTAGCTACAATAACAATTTATTCCAAATTTTGTCGAAATTTTTTTAGGGGTTAAATCTTCAAAATAGTCAAAAACTCAAAAAAAAAACAAAAAATGATATTAAATTTTTAATTTTTAATGCTGATTTCTTATTACTATACAAACTAGTATAAGAATATATATATATTTTTTTTTATTATGTTCATATAATAATAAATGTGAAAAGAAGTTAAAATACAGTTCTAATAAATACTTTTTATTTTCCACCGATAGTATCGACAGAACATAGTGTTTCAAAATAGGATTTAAGAGTTTTCAAAGTACGGTCTCACTAACAAACATCAACTGGAATTTTCTGAAGGTGAGTTTTGTTGCTGCAAAAAAAAAAAACAAATAAGTAATAAAAACACAAAGCTTAAAAATCAAGATACGATATTGAAACATATATTTTAACATGTTTATTCAGAACATGTACACTATAATATCTGCCGAAAAGGGAGTTTTCAGTGGCCAAACTTCCTTTTTTGTACCGCAAATATGGCGTCGCTTTACAGTTAATTGCGTCTCTTCTTTTTCGTCAACAGCAAATTTTCTTGACTATAAAAAATGACTGGTCGCGGCAAGGGAGGCAAAGGATTGGGAAAGGGAGGCGCCAAGCGTCATCGCAAGGTGCTCCGTGATAACATCCAGGGTATCACCAAGCCCGCTATTCGCCGCTTGGCCCGTCGTGGCGGTGTGAAGCGTATCTCCGGCTTGATTTATGAGGAGACTCGCGGTGTGCTCAAGGTAAGTGATGATGGCGAATGCAAAATGCAGCAAGAGTGGTCAGATTACAAAGCCAATGCTCCGCAGGTCTTCCTTGAGAACGTTATCCGCGATGCTGTCACCTACACGGAGCACGCCAAGCGCAAGACCGTAACCGCTATGGATGTGGTCTATGCCCTCAAGCGCCAGGGACGCACCCTCTACGGCTTCGGCGGCTAAGGTGTTGGGCCCCTTTTTACTTACTTCGACATAAATATATATCGCATAAAGTTAATTACTTGATCGAATTGAAATTTAACCAGTAATCAGTAACTAAAATCTTAATCAGACGCAGCATATTATGTATTCCACAAAAATAATCCCATAAAAAATATAAATTAAAGAAAATAGGCTCGCTAAGGGCACAAAAAATGTGGTAAATCTTTAATGGCAGGCAATTGGAAAGGATGAATATTTGTATTTTGTTTTAATTTTTATAGGATTATATATTTGCATTATGAGGAAAAACAGAAACAGACTTGCTTATAAATTCAATTTATAAATATACAAGACAATTAGCAAACACAGCTGCACTTTGCTCAATTTTCTGTGAAGGAGTTCGTTTAACATTTTGTCTAAAAAGACAGGTAGTACCCAGATCATGCACACAATGTAACATGAAGGATGAATTTTAGGATGCACTCCCAAAATTCACATAATTTTTGCTGATAATCCTAACCCTTTTCCACACAAAATAAATTCAAAAGAAACAACAAAAGAATATCCTCACGTAGAGCACACAAATATAAATCTTTAATATCAGGAAATCGGGAATTCCCAAAATTTATGTTTTTATACATTTTTATTTGGCACAGCTTGGCAGAAGGTGGACCGGTGACGTGCAATGTGGAGGTCCTTGGGGGTACAACAACTGCAAATTTAGCCCTCCCTGCCCTGTCCCTATTATCCCCGTTGAATTGAGTCGTATAGGTATTGCCGTTGCCCTCCGCTGCTGTGATGTGATGCTGAGTGTGAGTTTTCCTACGAGCACTGCTCCCGTTTCGGTTGCTGCATTGACAGAAAGGCGGATCGCGGTGATAGTTTCTGGTCTCCGCCACCTGCATCACCGTCACCGCCACTATCCGCCGGTGGCATTGATACACTGCCTTCGGTGTGCTTACGTCGCGTAAAGACCTGCATGGGTGTGAACTTCCCGGAAGCGGTTTCAGACCCGGCACGTAACGTTGCGTCCGTAGTTTCTGCATCCGAGTTGTCTGAATTGTCCAACGTGGCATCGGTGGAGCAGAGCTCCTCGTAGTTGGACATGTAGCTCTCCATATGCATCTCGCTAACCTGTACTTGCAGCAACGATTCCTCCGTCTTGGTTTTATGCCGCTTTTTGGCCATCTTAACGTTGGTGTTGGTCCTGCGCTCGAAATTGTTGACAAACTGGGCCACATGGCCATCACCACCGCCACCGCCACCCCCATAGCCACCGCCAGCGTTACGTTTCTGTTTCAGGGCTTCCGCAAGTCCGGAGGGTTTCGGAATGGTCCGGCCGCAGTCATCGCCCACGTAACCGTTCTCATAGCCCCGCTTCACCATGTGCTGCTCCCGCTCGTAGGCATAGTCGTAGCCTTCATCACCGGCGCCGTCGTAACGCTTGCCAGGACTCACCATGGCACTGTCACCAATGTCCGTCTCAAACTTCACATCAGGATTTAGCTTGAACTGGATAAAGAATGGATTTTATATCTGATATATTCATATATTCCCTTTTCACACTCACATCGCGCTCATTGGCAAACTCGTGATCCGACTTCGACTCGTGATTCTTGGGCTTACCATCCTTCGTGTTGGTCTCCACATACTTAATTTCGCTGCGCACCTTGCGCACTTGGAGCTGCTTGCGATGCGTGGTCGGCTGCTCCTGGTATTGCTGCTCCTCAAACGCCGACTCCTCCGTCTCCGATGGGCTCTCCTCTGGCGGCTCCAGATCCTCCACCTCGTGCAGGGTTCTCAACTGCTGATCCAAGGACGGATGCTGTCTCTGTAAGTGAGTTGGAGACGGCTGTTTGAACTGCTGATCGATGGATGGATGCTGCATCTGCATGTGAGTTGGGGATTGTTGCTTGAGCTGCATTTGCATTTGTTGTTGCAGCTGCTGATCCTTGCGCAGCGTGGCTATATCGCTGCGGGGCGATACCTCCGGACTTGTAACAGTACTGTTCACCAGCCGGTTGAAGTGTGTCTGGCGGTAGCTCTGGGAACTGGGAGAAAAAGGGTCAGATTATCATGCCTTGAGATTTCCTGCGAATTTACTTACTCCTTGATCACCTCTGGTGGGGTCTCAATGCGTACATATTCGCTGGCCACATGCGGAAGGCCGCCCGACTCCATACCCTTCTCGAGAACCACGTTGTGTGAATTGGTGTTCATTAGCTGGTAGCTGAGCTTCTCGTTTAGCTTCTCGGCCTTCTTGCGCAGCGTTCGCTCGAACGAAAGCTGCTCCTCCAGGGTCTTGATGTGGCCCAGAAGCTGGGATACGGTTACCTTCTTGTTCTTGGGCAAACTCTGCAGCCCATTAACACAGCTAAGGTCGTACTCCGGCTCCTGTTTCTCCTCGGCGGGCTCACCGAGTTGGTCACGAATGCTGCGAAGCAAGAACTTGCTGATGCCCTCGTTGTTGCGAACATTGAACTCGGTGATGGCCGTGTTGAGTGCGAGGCAGTCCAGGATCATGTTGGCACCCACATCCGTAAGGCCGCAGCCCTCCATGTCGATTTCTGTGGGATCAGGTGGCAGCAGTTAGAGGCAGGAATCTGGGACTAGCGCTAATTAACTCGTATTAACTCTTTATCCAGGCATCCTCCTTGAGGACTTCGGCTATCATCTGGACACCATCATCGCCCAGCTCCGGATTATTAGCCAGCAAGATGGTGCGCAGTCCTCCAATGGTGTTTACGTCCACACTGCGATACCGGAGCGACTTTTCCCAGCCCTTACTGAAGCGAGTGATCTTTTGCATCTGTGGAGGCGCGAGGAAATATATTAAACATCTCTAAAAATTATGGAATAAGGAATACCCCACCCTCATCATATCAGCCACATGCTCAGCTCCCTTGGAGGTCAGGCCGCACTCGGAAAGGTCAAATGTCTCGATGCGATTCAGGTACTTGGCCGTGTTACAGACCACCTCGCAGCCCCGGTCACCGATGTTGGACTTGGAAAAGCTCACCGTCTCCAGGCACTCATTGTCGGCCAGTGACTGTGAACGGAGGGATAAGGATCTTTAAAAGATGTAACCAATCATATGTATACTTATATTACCTTGGCAATGGTTTCTATATAGCCATCCTGTAGCGGCAGTCCCTCCAGCTTCAACACACTCAAATTTTTGTTGCTCGAAACGCAGTTAGCAATCGCCTGGACCAAGCTCCCAAAGATGAATCGTGTGAAGATCACGGGTCGCTGGCGAAAGAGTCTGGCACGCTTCTCCGTGTCAATGGGGTCGATGTTGGCTGGTGAAATATTTTAAGAACTTTATATATAAAGAAGGAAGAATATACCTCTCACTGAGTACTTACATTGCGGATAGCTGCGACGCAGACGCACCACCAGCTGCTGGAGCACCAGGTCATGGTGCAGTGCCTCGGTCAGGAGCAGCCAATCGTTGACCGCCAGCTTGTCACCGCACAGCTCCAGATAGTTGGTGGTCGCATTCGATTTGCTGCGTATTTCCGGAACCGGTGCCAAGTTCTTGGCGCGGCACAACTCCATGTAACGGAAGTGAAACGACCGACTCTTGCTCGATTTCTTCACCACCGGCGGCAGGGTCACCAGCACGGACTTCTTTGCCAGTTCGTTGGTGTTGCCTTTCGGCTGCGCCATTCGAGCTACTGACATTTTCTTATAGATCTTTGGATCTTGTGGATCTGTGGCCAGTGGAAGTGTTAATTGCACAAATAAAATATCAAAGAGTCTTACCAAAAAATAGGTTAGTAGTCTAATAAAAGTTGTTTATAATTGACTCAAAAATCAAGGTATTATTAAAATGATTTTTTACAAAATTTAGAAAAAAAAATTATTTTCTAATAGAGTTTTTCTTTCAGAAAATGGTAAACCCAACCAAACCAAACCCAAGATCTCTGATATAAAGTGAAGATTCAATTTAAAGATATGGTTGTGAAACTACGAAAGTAGTAAGATTCTACTACAGCATTAAAAGAGAATACTGTGAGTAAGGATTTTATTTATTATTTAAACTTTCATTAATGGGGTTAGAGGGAGGGATATTTACAAAAATACAGATACGAATATGCTTAATAAAAAATAGCTTTTGTTTCTGATCTAAAAAAAAGTTTTTTATGATTGACTGAAACATTATCTAAGGTATTATTCTTTGTTCGAAATTGGACCAGGCTACATACAAAAAAATTAGGTGACCTTAGAAACAAATGAAATATTTTGCTAAGGTGTTGTCTCTTAACATCAAAGGATAAAGTTTTTCCATATATAAGGTACAACTT
The DNA here is from genome assembly GCA_008042585.1 of Drosophila punjabiensis. Classification (NCBI taxonomy): domain Eukaryota; kingdom Metazoa; phylum Arthropoda; class Insecta; order Diptera; family Drosophilidae; genus Drosophila; species Drosophila punjabiensis. The sequence goes on along the minus strand of VNJR01011515.1, from coordinate 361,278 downwards.
TTTGTATGTCATTTTTTCAATAAAATAATTATATTATTCTTTAAAGTATAATTTTTTTCTATTTTCAACTTAGAAACCTTTTATTGTTGATTTTCCAATCGTGGTAGGTTATGCGTGAGTTCAGGCACTTTTACTACTATTACTAATAATTAATTCTAAGTTATACCATGGGCTTTTCATACTTTACGAAATTTTTTAAAGAATTTTATGAAATTTCACACTTTTTTGTATATTGATAAAAATATTTCCCCAGAAATTTCACAAATTAAAGTGAAAACTCATAAAAACGAACAAAAACTGTACCAATAAGATAATAAGTTAATCCCTTGAGCCAAGTAGAGTGGTAACTCTATTGTATTATCAACCCTGTGTTTAACCTTCAAAAAATTGCATAAGCACTTCCGGTTTCCACTAGTCAGCGAGAGCTTTTCCAGTATGCCAGGGGCTCGATCCACGACGAGCTTGCAAATGGTAAACAAACAAAGAAAAGCTTGCGGCGCATACGAGTCACTCATTTGTTTATTGTTTATTTGCCGGCGGAATTTACGCTTGGCCAATTACTCGCGTGCCTGCACTCAGTGTGTCCCTCTCGCACCCGGTGTGTGCAGGGTTGCCATGGCTCTTGACGATTTCCATGCAGAGCGCGCGCGCTGAAGTCTCGTTAGCTGGCTTTTTGGCCTGCAACTTCAGTCTTTTAGCGGCTGTTGAGGAAAACACTTCGGATTTCGGGCTTGTGACTTGACGACTTTAACAGTTTCAATTTCGAAAGTGCAAAAAAAAACATATAAACAATTATTTTTCGTGAAATTCATTCACGAATTTAAGTAGAACTTAAGAAAACACTGCGTGTCTTGCGGCACGTTTCATCATTAAAGTGATCTCTGCGTACTTAGTGTCATTCTATGTTTGTTACCCCGATTTTTAAACAGTTTTTTTAGAAGTCGAGTTCCGGTTCGTGCATTGCCCAATTTGGAAGCGTGCGACACGTTTATTTAATGCGGTTCCATTTCCATTTTCATTCGGTATTCTATATTGCGTACTCCATATGTGAGTGCCCGCGCGGGGTTCTTGACTCATGCCTAATTACCAGTGACGTCGAAGCCGAAGCCGAAGCCTTTCGAAAATGTGTCAGCCACGAAATTTCCCGGCAGTTTCCAGTTTCTCTCTGGCTAGCACTTAGTTGAGGAACACTCGAGTGTGACACCAGAACTAGTTGTCTTCCCCTAATTACTTGGCACAGCCTAAAGTGAGTGACGAAGGATAACATTTGGGCAAGAAGATACCCCATCAAAAAAGGATACTCTTTCGCCAGGAATACCTATGCAATAGGGGGTAAGTCTGGAACCAGTTTGAATTCCTTTGTTGGCTTGTGGCAGGCTTTTAGTGGGGGAAGATACTTGGGAGGTTTCCTAGTAACGAGGGTCCTTAAGGGTGACTTCAAGGAAGCTTTACACAAATTATAATTTTTGTGCAACTAAAAGAGTCTTTAAAAATAACTATAACTAAGTATAAGATCAAATATGGTCAGATTGTGCTTTTAGAGGTATTAGCAAATGATAAACATATTAGATAAATTATTGCTAAAAAAGAATATCAGAATATTTTTAAGAAGTCATAAAAATTATCTTCCCAAAAGACCTTTTTCCCCCTAAAATTATATTATATAATTTCTGCAAGCTTAACTACAGAACATTTTACAAACTTGAAACATAAATTGGAAAATTCCCACAATAAAAAGCTTAATATAAAGTTCCTAACTACTATAAATTCAAGCAAAAAATTATTTATTCAGCATTACTTCAGAAATGTAAATAAAATTTGCTATTTCTGCTGACCTTAATTCGTTACACCAACTCTTTATTACTCATCTTGTAATGAGTTCATGATTTTCATACCCATTTTATTTTATTTATTTATTTTTGCAATAACTCAACGGGGTTATTCGCACCTAGTTACACTTGGTATTAAGTTCTGTGCATGGAAGCCTGAAGTTCAGCCTCGACTGAATTTCTTCGCAATACCGCGACTAAGGTCAGAGTTTAGCTCAAGGACTTGCTGCTGCTGCCAGCTTTTCCAAAAATAAATTGTTTAATTGCCCGAAATGTAGAAATACTTGCAAGGCAGATTCAAAATAGAAAAATGCGAAAATACTGGCACGAAAATCGAGACAGAAAAGGAGCCGGAGTGTAACGGACAAATTGCCAACGACACCAACATAGGCCAGACCAGCAGCAGCTCCATTTGAACCAAGATCCAGAGCTGCTCGGCTGCAAAGTGAGACGGATGCGGGCGTCGCTTGAACCCGGGTCCACGTCCACGGGTTGTGAGCTGTGAGTCAAAAACCCAGCTACCGCAACGGAGCCAGGTCCCCGCTTTACTAGTGCAGGGAGAAAAATTTTAATTTTTGAAATTAAAGTCAATTTTATATTATTAAAAATATCGCCAATGATTGGGAACAAAATAACATGTTGTGGGAGCATATTAAGTACTTAAAATATTGAATCCCTTTTATGTTATAATGATAACAAGAACTAATGGAAAGTTACAGCAATTCAAATCAAATTAAAGAACATTTCTAAACTATATATATAAATACTTAAAAGAAATGTTAACATGAAATTTAAGTCAACTTTATATTATTAAGAATATCGCCAATGATTGGGAACAAAACAATATGTCGTGAGAGCATATTAAGTATTTAAAATGTTAAATCCTTTTTATGATAATAATGAAAACAAGAAAAAAATGGAAAGTTACATTAATAAAAATCAAATTGAAGAACATTTTTAAACTATATTTAAATGCTAAATTTAATTTGCAACTCTTCTAAATATATTACCAATTAATTCTAATTTTGTCATTATAAAGAGTCATGATCTTTACTCAATTTTTTCTCCATGTGCACACTCTTTTGTCTGCCTGGCAGCCAGCAAACAATTGTTGGCTGCTGGCGTTGAACTTGACTGTTGACTGTCGACTACATATATCGGAATCGATGGGCATGACAAAAGGGCCCTAATACGGGGGAGGAAGTGTTCAAATTGGAGTATATACTCCAAAAGCCAGGGGCCCCGCGGCCCAGCTCGGGGTTCAGACCAAAAAAGTCGATTGTTAGCTTGCGGGGCCGGAAACTGGAGGCAACATTGGTCACAACACGATCCGCCGCAATCTCAATCTGCATCGCAATCGTTGCTCACTGCACTCGAAAAAAAAGGGCTTGTAGTTTATAAGCAACCAGAAATTTGATTAAGTCTTTTTAAAGTAAAAAAAAAGAAAGAAGGGAACAAATTAAATGAGAGAATATAAAACATACATCAATATAAATATTTTGTTGTTTGAAAAACAATACAAAATGTCTAACATAGCAAAGTCTAAGCTTATTTTGCAAACTTTACATTTCTTTTTGCGCATTTTCCCCGAGTGTACATATGTGTCTGCCACTCTCAGCCGGGCTTAACATATTTAATATAATTAAGTGAACCCCAAGCCAGGCTTGGAAAGTCATGAACCCCCGATTATGGTGGCTGGTGACGTGTAGACGGAGTGGTAGCCGAGGAGAAAGAGAGCCCGGGAAACGTTGTCACAGTGGCAAACAAATCAAAATCCAAAATTGTTTATTGGGATTTTCATTTCTGTGCGGCGATTACCTTGGAGCCGCCTGTTTATTTCTGCGGTTACCCACAAGGCGGTGGCTAGGAGATACCCCGTCCCCAGACGACGCATTGCGGACGACACTTTACGGTCAGGATTTCACTTTTGGCCAGGTCAGAACCTGCCAAGCGTGAACCTGAACCTGCAACCGGAGACGTGGTCGGGAGTCATTAGCACTGAATTTGCTCGGTATCCGAGTCGGATTCAGAAACATGTGTATCTCCAGACCGGAGATACATATGCGTGGTAAATGTATCTGTATCTGAGCTGTGGAAAGGCGCCGCCGTCATGGTGACTTGGCCAAGTGTTTTATTTGACTTTTCGGCGACTCTTAAGCCGCTTCTGCCACTTTCCACTTACGTAAAGATCCAGGGGAAATGGCAGATCGCAGATCGCAGACTTTGACTTTGTCGATCTCGCAGAGAAGGCGTAACTTATTAATTTGCCTTAATTCAGTGGGTTTTCGTTGTGTGGAAAATTGGCAGGCAGGCAGGCGGAGTGTGGGTGGAACTGTGCGCATCTCCCACTAATGGAGTTAATTAAAACTAAATGCGATTTTGAATGGGCCAATTTGTGGTGAAGTGATAGCTACGCCTCGGATATTAGGTAAATTTAAAGAAAATGCTTGGATTACTTCGGCTTGGATTTCCGGTGAAGGAAATGGGATTTTCTTTAGGGGATCAAGTTAATAAAGCTTCGAGTTTTTGTTTACTTCTTACAAAAGGGATTTAAAAATAACTATTTTTTATTTATTTAGAGAAGTTGTTCCATTGCTTTCCTAATTTTTCCCCCTTTTTGTTTTACAAACTAAATCTCTTTAGAATTGCATTCCATTCCATTCCAATGGATTTTCCCCTACATTAAAAACCGAAAATAATCGACAGCTTTTGATAACCCCGATTCGGGAGGCAGTGCAGCATGAAATTGCCTGGCCAACGGAGCATCCACAACCCCCATTCTCCATATAGCAACATCGCCCAACTGACCAAACAACCCAATTGCTCCGCTGTCCACGGATGCATGGATAATTATCCATGGATTCGGTGAGAAGCCACCGCCCAAGAGTAGAAGATGCCTTCAATACACTTGGCAAAAAATTAAGACACTAAATAGGATAATTTTCTGTATTTTGTTTATTAAGATAAAAATTAATTTTAAAATGGAACGAGGGGCTTAAGCGGCCTAGCTTTAGTCTTAAACTGAGTGTTAGCTTGGTTTTAGGAAAGTGTACCTTAAATAATGTTATTCTTAAAACTATAGTTTTAATATCTTAACGAAATTATGTACTCTTATCATTTACAACAGTAGAGTAGCCTTGGGAAAAGAATATAATATTTACTCCAATTAATGTGGTTATAATTAGTCAAATAAAGTCAACACGAGCTAGCCAAAAAAACACAAAACCTACTAAGGTCTACAGTTTTCCAAATATTCTTCTTCTCAGCCTGATTTTCTGTAAGTGCACCAGCAATACATAGTTGCATGAGGCGCGTGTTGAAAGCGAAATCAGGCGCGGATTGTGATTACTTTTGAATCACTTAACCGTGATCAGCTCAGAGGCTACTCTCTAACGACCTTGTCTGTGCCAGCCTGCCTGCCTGCTTGATGCCAGATTTTCCCGGCGAGATAAAGTTGATAAAGATGATTGTCCCCTGCGGGGTTGTTGCAACCTGCTGCCAGGGCAGCAGCCCCGGTAATGAGCCATCATCCAACAGCTACTTGAAATCGAAAGACAATTACGATTACGATTACAACGATTGCGGTGGTGCAATCAAGAAATAGCCAGGTAATTGCGAAATCAATGAACCACACTCGGAATGAAGCTATATATCTCTCGTTTGGAGATTGCTCCGATTGCAAATGAGCCAAACCGAGAGTTGAACTCCCGAACAATGGCAATGAATGGCTCTGGCATTAATAATGCATATATGGTCTGTACTCGTATGCAAGTATCTGCATCTGACAGATGCACTCATCGCGCTACAAATGCATTTTTCACACGCACCCTGCTGGGAAACGATAAGGTTTTTTCCGAAAGTGAAGCAACATCATTAAATTTTTGTCGACTTTTTTTTTGTCGTTTTCCTTCAGACTTTATGGTTTGCAATTTGGAGGGGGTTTAAAAAAAATTAAAATATAAAAATAATAATATGTAATATGATAAATATATAAAGTTAGAGTTGGAAATGTAAAAAAAAAATGTATGTATAAATTAAAATTCACAGAATTACATATTAAAAGGGATACTATAATTTTGGATAATCAATAACTATTTAAAATAATGTTAACCCATTAAAAAGTTGTTAAAGTATCTCTTAGTACTCAGATAACTCTTCAGGTCCTTAAAACTATCATTAGAACTCAAAGATATAATCTCAGAGAAAATACATTTAGAGAACTCTTAAAGACACACTTTAACTGCCCTTTTTTTAGCTTCAAAATAGTATCACAACTTTTAATTTTCACTTCATCTTAGCAAGAACTTATCCGCAATTTGTTTGCAATTCGCCATGAGACAAATCTGGCACATGAACAACCCGAAGTAGTGATAATTGCCGGGCAGTTTAGAAAACGTTACGGTCGTTAAGCCACGAAAGAAATACAACCGAAAAAAAAAATATATATAAGAAAACCTAAAACTAAAGCAGCCGGCAACCGCGAAACCCATAAAATTTCTTTAGCGGAATTCCAGGCTGGCGCTGAGCCAGCATTAAAGTAAACTGCAAAGCTGAAAACTGAGGCAAAGCCAATATAAACAGCGGACGCTTAATTAATTTGCGCATAAAACTTTCGCGAAGATCTGAATGCCTGTTGCTGCTGCTGCTGGCTGCTTCTCACGCAGAACTCGCGGACAGCGGACAGAGAACTCGCGGACAGCGGACAAGTGCAGCAGAGGATTGCGAGTCCAGTTCCATTGAGGTTTCCTAATGGGCGACCTAATTGAGTTCTCTCGTTTGTAAGAATGTGGCAAGAGCAGACACAGACCGAAACCAGAACTCCACCTGTGGAGTTTTCATTTTAGAGAAGGTACACAGGGGGAAATAATGACCTAATCATGAAGAGGAAATGAGCTGGTAGAATGTTATGCATATTCTTAGCTCTTTTTATATATTTTTGAGCCTTTAAAAGATCATCTTGACGTGACATTAAATAAATTTTATTAACTTAAAGCAGTCTAGTTGATCGAAGTTCATTATGTTTTAGATTTAAAGGTATTTTAATATATAACCAAATATTTTCGTTCTCTGTACAACCTTCTCGAGCGAAACTGTTTGGGGGTACAAAGATCACGGCCCGTAAAACGTGCGACAACACGCACGGAGAAAATGGGTTAACACTTCTCTCTGTCGTAACACTCTGCCTATTTTCTAGGTGGCCCTCAGCCAGACGAAGCGACGACTACCAAAACTACCTGTCATGTGGATTTCGGGCAGACATTAAACCCAAAAGGTGCTCAGAATAAGCCAAGCTAACCCGACTAACCTCCTCCTCACAACACAATGTACAACGAAGCACAGACGACGTCGTCGCTGGACTACAAGAAGGTGCGCTTAAAAGGACGTCCAGTGCATCTTAAATACCCTAGAGATATAAGCTGCATCCACAATCCCAACAAATCCATCTCTATATACCTGCAAGTCATCATAATACTCACCGCACTAATCAGTTTTGTTGCCTCAAATCGCCCGCCGCGGTTCGCAATCGACGGGCAGTCAGAGATTGTACTGCGTTTGAAGGAGAGTCCTGAAACGAAAGTGGGTGAGTCAAAGGGGAATACATAACATTTACATTTTATTGTTTAATTTTTATCAATTAAATAATTGATAAATATCAAAATGCTGTAAAAACACATTCATAACTATAAAAAACCTAGTTCTATCTCTAAGATGTGCCAAATGAAAACTACCCAAAGCGTGGATGACACATTTTAAGTGGAGTATGTTGTTATTTGTATTGTTTCTTCTTATCGATTTTATGATACTCTTTTAATTCCGTGATTTTATCAATTGCTTACATATTTCATATATATTTAAACAACAAATCAACGAAACTCCATACCTATGTGTCACGGTTTTGGATCGTTTATCAAGTGGTTAAATCATAGAAAGTACTCTTACTTAAAAATATTCATTTTCTAAATTTCCCCTATATTTTCCCCTCAGGCACTCTTATATACACCCTCAAGGGCTTCGATCCAGACAACGATCCGCTAACCTTTGGTAAGCGTAACTCCCACGACAGCGAGATCATTAGGATAGAAAACACCGGTGGCAATGAGGCCAAGGTCTTTCTGGCCAAGGAACTGGACCGAGAGCTGCAGGACGAGTATGCCATTGTACTGACCCTCACCGACAGCCAATACAGCGATCCCAACTATGTGACGCAGAGCTTCCTGCTCCTGGTGGAGGACATCAACGACAATGTTCCCACTTTTCTGCCCTATCAGAATGCCATAGAAATTCCCGAAGGCAGTGCTCCAGGCGTGGTCAGTACCTTAGAGGCCACGGATGCGGACGAAGGAGCCTACGGCCAGGTGGTTTACTATCTCCAAGAGCTGGATGGCGACAACGACGTCTTTTCCATAGCTACGCACCAGGGCAAGGGCATCCTCAAACTGGAAAGGGAGCTGGACTACGAGCGAAAGAGTCTTTATCAGCTAAGGGTTCTGGCTATCGATCGGGCTAATCAGGGACCGGTGAACACGGGAACAGCTGCCATTCTGGTGAAGGTCAAGGATCTGGAGGATCAGCCTCCGGAGTTTGTGGAAGTGCAGGCCGTGGCGAGGATCGCTGAGGATGCCCCGGTGGGCACAAAAGTGCTGCGAGTGCGGGCTATAGATGGGGATCGTGGCATCAACAATCCCATAGCGTATGCTTTGGAGGCTAATGATCTCTTCGACATAAACCCGCACACCGGCATAGTCCACACACTGACCAAACTCGATCGCGAGGAGCAGAGTGATCAGGTTAATGGTGCCCACATCCTGCGGATTACTGCCACCGAGTTGTCCAAGTCCAATACCCAAGTCGCCCCGATGACAGTTCGCACAGAAGTGACGGTCATTGTAAGCGATGTGAACGATGAGATCCCGACCTTTGGGGAGACTGTATATCGCTGTGAAGTCAATGAGAATGCCCAGACCAATACTCCTCTGAACTTCATAGATGAGGAAGTGCAGAATGTGGTCTTTGATCACGACGAGGGCAATAATGGCACCTTTCGACTGTTTCTGGATCCACCCAACGATCTGTTCGAGATTGTACCTGAACTGGCGGTCAACGAGGCAAACTTTATGTTAAGGGTTAAGAATTCAAAGTCCTTGGACTTTGAAGAGTTTACAGAAGTCAATTTTACGATATTCGCCAGAGAGATCGATGAGCCCAATCGATGGAGGTGGGTTTTACTAAAAGTTTTTCCTTAGAGGCTCCAATCCTTAATCTCTCTTTCAGCTCCGCTCATGTGCAGATATTTATTCGCGATCAAAACGACAATTTTCCGGAGTTCAGTCAGGCTATCTACAATGCCAGTGTCTTGGAGAACAGCGATCAGGGCACTATCATCACCCAGGTGCAGGCAGTGGATGTGGATTCCGGGGATTATGGCACCATGGGTATACGTTATACCAACCTCAGAGGAGGCATTGCACACTTGTAAGTAACAATCCCTAAATATTTCCACAGAGAAACCCCTAATAGTATTTTTCACTCTCTTCCAGACTCCATCTCAACCCAATTACCGGAGTAATAACAATTCGACAGGCTGGAGGAGCTGCCTTTGATCGCGAGATTATATCCCGACACTACCTCACCGTGGAGGCCATCGATAGCGCTGGGCAGGGCAACCGAAATACCGCCCAGATAATCATAGATATTCTGGATGTCAATGATAATGCACCCACCTTTCCTCAGCGACAATACGAAACGAAGCTCCTGGAGAACCAATCAGAGTTCGAGACTCCGCTGCAGCTGGAGGCAAGGGATGCGGATCTCAATGGTACTGAGAACAGTCAGGTTACCTACGAAATAGTGGAGGGCATGTACCGCTCCAACTTTACCATTGACCCGCAGAGCGGTCTTTTGCGTCCCGTACATCGTTTTGACTTCGAAGAGTTGGTGGAGCGAACCAGTCGAAGAAGTGACCCCCAAGCGGGGGGATCTCCCAGCATTCGAGAGATCGATCTGCTGGTGCGAGCTCGGGATTCAGGAATTCCCATGCTCTCCACTGTGGTTCCCGTTCTGATTTACATCCAGGATGTCAACGACAATGCACCGATATTCCAGCGCAGCTTCTACGCGAAAACAGTGCCCGAGGACCTGCCAGGCGGCAGCTCAGTGCTCCAGGTCACGGCTATAGATCGCGATGGATCCTCACCCAACAATGCAGTGGTCTATCGGATACAGACGGGTGCAAGTGATAAGTTTATCATTAACTCGGAGACAGGAGTAATTTCGGTGGCCCAGGGTGCAAATCTGGATCCCGATCTTACGGACAACAAGAGATCATTGTACACCATGACAGTGGTGAGTTTATAAAGAGATTTGCTGAAGAATTCCAGAAAACTAACTAATATCCTCTCCTAGCTCGCTTTAGACGGCGGTTTGGGCAACTCCCAGCTAATGACCCTTTGTACGGTGAACATCAGCATTCAGGATGTGAACAATAAAGCTCCAGTGCTGGGTGAAATGCCGGCTCTAAAGATTCTGGAGAACACGCCCGTGGGCACACAGGTTTACCACATCCAAGCGTCTGACTTGGACCAGAAGGCCATTCTACGGTACAAACTTAACCCAGAGCATAGTGAGGGTCGCACTGAGGAGGGAGCACTTGTCAAAAGCGGCGAGTATGACTTCCTGGGAGCCTTTGAGGTGGATCCCATTGAAGGATCTCTCAAGGTAGTGAAGCTATTAGATCGCGAACGGGTGGAACACATCAAATTGGCCATCACAGTAGAGGATCTGGCTGCCGCTAAGGGCAGACAACTTGCTGAAGGTGAACTAGTCTTTTGACCAAACCAAAAAATATGTATTTATAAATCCTCATTAATCCCCCTTTTAAGGCTTCCTTAGCATCCAAGTGCTGGATGAAAACGACAACAACCCCAAGTTCCGGCAACCCTTCTATAGGCAATCTATCACAGAGAACAGCATCAACGGAGCAATGATCGTGAATGTTCTGGCCTCAGATGTGGATAAGAACCGCACTATAACCTATGCTCTGGAGGGCAATCCCACCTACCGATCGCTGATGCACTTGGACTCCCAGACAGGAGAGATTGTAGTGGCCAGCAAGATCGATCACGAGCAGCACCAGTGGCTAAACTTTAGTGTGAGGGCCACAGACTCTGGAATACCCCCCAGATCCTCACTGGTGGATGTGTACGTAACCGTCCTAGATGAGAACGACAACAATCCATACTTTGTGGGTGGCAGCAAGAACTACACGATCAGCGAGAATGCCACACCAGGAACCAGAGTCGCCACCTTGCAGGCAGCGGACGCAGACTCCGGAGACTTTGGCAAGATCACTTTCCTAATGGATCGCATTAGTTCGCAGGGAAAGTTCACTATAGACGCAGACACGGGAGTCCTCACGGTGGCCGATCGCCTGGACAGGGAGTCCAAGGACTCGTACAACCTGGTGATTGAGGCATGGGACAACTACCAGTTTGGGTTCCTGGCCGGCGAAAGTCGGAATGCCTTCAAGCAGGTTTTGTAAGTGATTGCATGTCCTTTTTTTTCTGAAGTATTTTTTAATGTTTACTTTTCTTAGCATTTCCATCTTGGATGAGAACGACAATCCCCCGGAGGTAAGCCTGCCCACGAGTTGTGTGCTTATCACGGAGTACCATGAGTTGCACGAGCGAGTGGCCAGCATAGCTGGAAAGGATGCCGATGATCCGGCTACACCAAATGGGAGGCTGGACTTTGCCATCACCCAAGGCAATAAAGATGGTAATGGTTAGAGGAACTCCTCAAAGATTAAGGGTTCTAAGCTGCATTTTTTCGATATTTTGCAGGCATGTTTGAACTACGAAAAGTGGACCCTTGGAACGCCCAAATCTTTGCCAGCAAGAGCCTGCGCAATAGATTTGGCAACTACAGCTTAACCATAACCACCAGAGACTTGGGTCTACCGGCAAACCTTGTGCACAGCACACTGGATATTTGCGTCTCGGACTTTAATGATCATGCTCCGGTGTTCGTGAGACCTTTACATAATACCACTGTACGGATTCCAGAGAATGCCACTGTGGGAACCCTGATATTGCAGGCCTATGCCAGTGATGCAGACATGGGCCAGAATGCCTTGGTGAGATATCGTCTCAAACCTGATCCTTTGGGCAGCTACAAGATGTTCGATGTGAATGCCAATACGGGGGAACTGTACCTAAGGGAGCCTCTGAACCGTGAGAAGCAAAAGATACACGAGGTAATATATTTAATTACCTAAAAATAAATATAAACAAATAAATATAATTAAATTCCCCTTCAGATACGTATAGAGGCCTACGATCAGGGCTTGCCCACTTCGCTAAGTTCCGACTTGGACCTCACCATCTATGTGCGCAATGTCAACGATTACGAGCCGCAGTTTATCGTAAACGAGATAGCCGTAAACTTCACGGAGCACTCAGATCCCGGGGCTGAGAGGATCAAGCTGCCGGATACTGTGGACAAGGATCAGTTGGATCTTGACGATCCAAATGAGTCGCCCAGCCAAGTGTGTTACTTTATAGTGAGTGGAAACGAAGCTGGATACTTCCGGCTCGATCCAGAGACGCATATACTGACCGTTGATCGGGAACTGGACCGCGAGGTAGTTGCCAACTTTACGCTCTACGTGAGGGCCACCGAGAGCTGTGGAAATGAGTCCCTTCCTGGGGGAGGGAAACGTCGCCGGATGGGCATCGAGATTAACAATAGGCTGGGAGGCTTCCTGCACAATCAGCAGCATAACGAATACGATCGCTACAAGCACTCCCGGCAACTAAGAGAGGTGTACAGTAAAGAGGAGTACGACCAGGAGATAATGGAAGATGGAGGTGCCGATGGCGAGTTGGTGTCCTATGAGAACTACGAGGGCAGTCAAGAGTTAGGGTCATCCCCATCATCCCATCACGAGCCTGAACCTGATAGCACCATAGTGAAAGTCAAAGTGCGAGTGTTAGATATCAACGACAATCCCCCGCGTTTCCGTTCCAAAATCTTTACTGGCGGCATCACGACCAATGCTGATTTTGGTTTGAAATTCATGCGTGTTGAGGCCACGGATGCGGATGAGGGGCAGAATGGAAAGATTGGATACTACCAGGTGGGTGATATCCGGCAGACTCTATCCGAAGGACTGGAGAATGTGCGGAAGGCCCCTTTCCTGCTTGATTCGGAAACAGGGGAAGTCCAGCTGAACTTTGACCCGCAGAAGGGAATGAAAGGTTACTTTGACTTCATGGTGCTGGCCAACGACACCTTGGGCATGAGGGATGTGGCCCATGTGTTCATTTATCTACTGAGAGAGGACCAGAAGGTGCGCTTTGTCTTCCGCCTGCAGCCAGATGAACTGCGTTCCCGGGTGAACACATTTAGAGAGTAAGCTTAGGAGTATAATCCTCCAATTCTTATATATAACCCCCTCGAATTCTCTTTTCTAGCACCCTGGGCAACATCACAGAATCAATAGTCAACATCGATGAGATTAAGGTGCACGAGAATAAGGATGGATCGGTGGATAAAACCAAAACGGATCTGTACATGCATCTAGTCGAGCGCGAGGACAACTCCATTTACGAGGTCTCCGAGGTGCTCAAGCTGATTGACTCGCACATAGAAAGCTTGGACGGGTTGTTCAAGGACCTCAATGTGCTGGACACGCAGCCAGCAGAGGCCCAGCTGCTGACCGCAAGTCCCTCCCGGGGTCCCCTATTCGTGTGGCTTGTGTTTACCAATCTTTTTTTGGCCACTCTCCTAGTGGTTACGCTGGCATTGTGCGCCTCCCAGCGGAATGGTTACCGTAGGCAGCTAAGGGCAGCCAAGGTCAACATATTCCGTGAGTTTTTGAAGTTTATTTATTCGTTAAATATATTTAATAAATTCCTACTCCTAACCAGGTGGCCATTCCTCAATGTCATTGCAACATACCCAAGAACCCGCCACTCGTGTGCCAAATACCAACAAGCATAGTGTCCAAGGATCGAACCCCATCTGGCTAAAAGGTTACGAGAATGAATGGTTTAAAGCCGAAGAGGGCAGGTAAGATATTCCACAATCACAATCTGAATCTTAATAGAAATTAATAAAAATGTTTAATTCATAGCACTGGCGGACCTGACTCATTGGATGACAACTTCCTGGCGGTGGTGGCCACCCAGGATATGCACGAAACCCTCAAGGGCACTGCCAAGCTATTCAACAACAGCAACGACCTAAACCGCCACTTTAATCTGTACAACCAAATCGACAAGCTCACAAATAATGCTCAGATCCTGGCCCGAAAACTGGAGACCACGGAGTTATAGCACAAACAGTCCACATTATTTATTATAACTAGACTAGGCCTAGTTTAGGTTTAGAGTTCGTAAGATCTATGTGTAAATAAATCGAAGTGTATGAAGCCTAAACTGAATACTTCTCCTCCCTTAAGGAGATTCCTCCTGTAATTAAGGCAACAACTCACCTGCTGCTCAGGTTCTTGATTAGAAAATAGTGGGTAGTGGATACACAGGCTCCCTTTTTTTTCGAGTATGGTAATATAAAAAATACACGTATAGAGCACAACTGCGGAAAAGGCAAAGGATCGATTAAAGCCAAGAAGACGGAAACTGCTACACTTACCACGCTATCTCACAGGATCTCCGTGTAGCAGTCTCTCAAAACTGCCGGCGACCGATTAAAAATGTAAAAAAAAAATATGACTAATCGGGGAGACTTGAGTTCCTTAAGACATTTGTGTGCATCACAGCCCAGGTCAAACGACTGCCTACTCCGAGAACGGGAATGGGGGGCAACTCCTACTCACCCACTCACTCACCTCCGGCTCTTGATGGAGCAGATTTATTGTCCGATTTGGTGGAGTGTCTAATACTTCTTGGATGGATGGATAGATAAACTTGAAGGTCGGCGCCAGCCAGCAAAAGAAACTAAAAACAATAATTTGCAAGATAACCTCTGAGAATTTAAAGCGCGGCGGCAAGACGGAACGCACTAAAGGAAACCGGGGACAGATTGTGATTCTGTCGTTGGTTTCTTAATTGGCGATCTTGGGCCGCGGCTCTTTTTGGTTTATTATGTTTTCGGGAATTGTTCGGAGTTAGTGTCAGTGCAAACAAACTGTTTCCTAGGACAAAAATTATGTAGGTAACTGAAGCTTCGGTGAGACTCTGAGTTTTTTCACGGCGCCTGCCGAGATCCACACGGCTCAGCAGATGTGCCCAGAGAGTTGCCCAAAATTCCCGTGGAGCAATGACAAGGCCGATTACTTGGTTTGTTTTTTGTTTTGTTTTGTTTTTTGTTTTTTTTTACTAAAAATATTGTATTATATATATTATTTCATCAGGGTAAAATATTCAGTTGTTTGCCGTAAAATCAATCAATTCAGTTTTCTTTTGCTTCGTTTGTTGTTTTTATTTTTTTGTTTCGTTTTCTTAAATGTATTTTGTTGATTTTTTTTGTTTTTTCGTTTATAATAATAATAGTTACACAAATTAGATCACAAAAATGCACGTAAATTACAAAAATGAAATTGTACCTCATACCGAAAAAAACATAGACAGAACACTTCTTCATCTTCATGGTCGAAACGAGGCGGAGGAGGCTACATCTGGAGGGATCATCTCTACAGTTCTCTTAAAAGGTAAGGTTTTTGTGTATAAAAAAGGGGTATTAAAGCATATAATCAAATACATGGTTCCGTACAAAAAACAACACAAATTTTGTTCGCGTTCAGATCAGAGTAATCAGAGTAACTAACTCAAGAACAAATACATACATAGTTAAATCTAGATTTTAGAGTTAGAGAGTGAGAGTGTGAGGGAGTTGGTAATCGTATATCATATATTACAGAGTTCCATTATTGGTTAAAATAGTTCTTCCTGCTGCTGCTCATCGCCCGTGACCGATGCTGGTGCAATGGGTGGTGCGTGCCTCAACTTAATGCCAAAAGTCGATGCGTGTCGTGATACATTATACAAATACACATATTTTATCTAGTTATCTCAGATATTAAACGTTTTTCATTCATTTAATACTTGCTTAGATGCCAAATGGTGACGACGGATGAGAAATGAAAACTTACAATGGTTCTTGTGGGTCAAATGGAGGGATGGAATGGTATTGGTTGGGCTTGGGGGTCGGGTTTATTTGGGCTCCAGTGAGAGTGGTTGTTGGTATATATATATATATATATATATCGTATTTTAAAGCGTAACAGTTTTCTTGCATGTTGTTTTTTGTGTACATATAGTATCTCATTTTATATATATGTGTATGGTTACATTTCATTGTAAGTTCTATATTTAATATATATTTATATTTGTTAATTTACAGAATCGAACGCAAAATGTAAGAACTCAAAAATAAAAATGGTCGCTCAGCCTAATTTTGCTTTTAAAATTTCGTTAGGCTAAATTAAAATCGAACAAAGTTTCCGTTCTCTCTTTAAATTAATGAACTTAAATGTATAAAATCAAATTTTACACTTTACATTTAGCTGTTTTTGATTTTTTTTTGTTGATTTTTTTTTTTTACTTGTATTTGTGGGTTGGTTTAAATTAAAGCTTACTCTTTAAAGTATGTGTACAGATATATATATATATAGGTAGTATCATGTATATATATATATATAGGTATATTTTATATATATAAGGTGTATATATATTTAGTAATACGATTCGCGGTTTCAAACTAGTCCCTTGTACGTTGTATGTAGGTGTGTTGTTGTGTGAAGTGTTGGAGTGTTTTATGTGTGGTGTGTGTTTGGTGAGTGTTGGTGTAGTTGTTGTATTGTATGGGTTGTGTTGGTGTAGTTGTTTTTGCTTGTGTTGGTGTATTGTGCAAATCAAGAAATTAAACAAAACTAAAACTTTTCTGCTGCTTTACTAGTTTTTGTTTTGGTTTTCTCAATTGATTGCGATTCTTTTTTTGGGCTGTGTACAGTGTATGTTGTTGTCGTTCTTGTTTTAAATGCGCGCTCACAAAATGTTTAAACAAAATTCTAGGCTTAATTTGTTGTAGGCTTTTAACGAACTCTTGTCAATGTTTGGCGTTCGGTGCCTTTACTTTTACTTCAGAAGTTTAAATTTGTTTCTAGATTTCCTACTAATTCGGTTTTCCTGCTTGCTGTTTGCTGCTATTTTATTATATACTTTTTCCCGTTTATTAATAGGTTTAATAAAGCTGCTCTCTACACAATCCTCTGTTGTTGTTTCACTAACAAATTAAATTACTTTAAGAGAGTTATGTAATGCTACAGTTTCCCGCGAATTTACATAATTATGCTTCTACACTCCATATTTCTCTTTGTTTAAATTGAATTAATATTTATATATTTTTGGACATTTTTTCAGATTTTTTATAGGTTTTATGTATTTTTTTTTTCTTTGTTTCGATTTTTACAGTAACGCATATTTATACAAACTTCTGAATGCTATTTTAAGCGACAAATTGTACCTAAACAGAATCGTGAAAATTGAGAAATTAATTTTAAATTTATCCGAAATTTATAATGAAAAAATTGAAAATTTCTTGGCGGAGGCTGCTGTTGCTTAGAAGTAAATTGTGAAGTAAACTTTAGTTAGGAAAATCTCTGTATCTCTTGAAAGTATCGAGTCAACCTGGCACGCGACGCAAATTAGGTCTGTAGCACTAGGCCCCGGATGTCAGAGGAGGCGCCATTACTGCTGCTGTTACCGCCGCCGCTACTGCTGTCCACGAACAGCGTAGCGGCATCAATGCCGGACGTGTTCGGCGAGTGCATCACGGCATCCGCCAGCAGATCATCGCTCACGTCGAGGAAATCGTTAAGGAAATCGGCACTGTCCGCCGAACCGCCGATCGTCTGCTGCAGACACTTGAGGTTCTTATCGGCAATCTCCAGCGCCCGGTCCATGGCCTCGCACTCGGCTTGTTGCACTGCATCGGCACAGATCCAAGGCGAGGGCAATGGCAGGGACAGGGATGACAGCGGCAGCCACAGCGGAGGCACACATGGATTAGTATAATGAAAAGCTGAACAAGTAAAATTTTGGTTAAGGCATACACACCGGATTGGAATAGCTCGTTGAAGGCATCGTCCGGCAGCGTGTCGAACACATTGACCAGATCGTGCTCCTCCAGCAAGTGGGCACCATTCAATGCTATATCATCTGAAAAGAAAAAACGATCATTAGAAAGTCGTTTAGTTTTTCTTAAGGTAAGATTCAAAAGGATGGGAGAAAAAATAAAACAAATCAAAAAATCAGATCAATATAATGGAAAAAATAACCAAGGAAATTCAAGCCGTTGGTATACCCTTGCAGCTTGCAATTGGATCACTAATAATTTTTCCATATCTAATATAATATTGAACTCACCAGCATCGTGAGCGCCCGCCATTAGCTCCGACTCGCTGATTCCACCCAGACCCGTGTCCTCGGAACTGGCATATGCCGAGCTGTTCTCACAAATTCCAAACATATCCTGGCCGAGCAGATCTGCGGTGTTGGCCAGGATAGGAGGAGCTGGTGTAGCAGCTGGACCGTTGTGCGTGATTGTTGCTGTTACTGCTGTTGTTGTATTTATTGGCTGACCCATAGCATTGCCAAAGGCCGTGTTGAACGAGGGGAAACTGTGCTGGTTATTATTGTTGTTATAGTTTATATTGTTGTTGTTGTTGTTGAAGTGCACGCTATTATTGTTGGTATTATGATTGTGGTTGCTACTATTGTTGTTGTTGTTGTGGTGTAAGTCCCCACCAGCAGCCGCCAATTGGGCCACAATTTGGTTAATCTCTTCGGCCTTAATATCCAGATGTTGCTGCTGCTGCTGCTGGTGGTCAGAAAACAGTGGCAGCTCCCCTGCCTCTAATTTCGGCACCAAAAGCGGTTGCTGCTGTGGCTGCTGCTGCTTGGGCTGATAGTCCCCACTAAGCGGAGCCAGGGCCGGTGGTATGGACAATTGTGGCATGGTCTGCGGTGCGGGCGTGTAGGGCAACACCTGGGAGTGCGAGGCGGCCGAGGAGTGCGAGTTGCTGGCTATGGACTCCAGCGAGGTGGTGCTGCTCTTGCGCTGCATTCCCATTCCTGCCGTCGGTATAAGCGGCAGGTGGCTCATCATAACACTGTTGGTGTTACCGCCGATCGGCTGGTCGACGCCTGCCGGTTTCCTGCCACGTTTCTGCGGACGCGCCACCGGACTTGGATTAGCCTTGCGCTTGCGCTGCTTTACGGGCACACACATCGTCACAGCTCCAGCAACTGGTGCTGCATGCTTCGGCGGCGGACGAGCAGCATCCAGACCGGCACGCAGATGACTGTGCATCGTGCACAGGGCCAGCGTGTGCAGGACATCAAAGACCGGAGCCTGGCAGGCGGTGCCATCCATTCGCCAGGCCACGCACGGCTGGAACAGTTGTTGGGTGCTGTTGTTCACAATGTGGCGATCGCAGTGTGCCGCCATGCTCAGCGTTGGTAATTTGCAGTTGGCCACCAGACACCGATTGCCAATGCCACTAAAGGAGAAAATAATGGTTAATAATTAGTCATAAAAGGTTATATAGCCCAACTTACATTCCCTGCTGCTGACCGGCATGATCCTGGTACTTTAGCAGCATGCTTTGGACGCTCTGCAATCGTTGTCTGGCCGCCCGCATGGGCAGATCCTGCAGTGAACGTGTGGACAGCAGCTGCAGGGCCTGCCGCCGCAAGAGTCCTTTTCGCATAGCGATCCTTTCCTCGCGCCGATTGCTGGGGGATAGCGGCATGTCCAGAGACAGATCCCGACCAGAAGTGGTGTGCAGCCAGTGCTGCTGCAAGCAGTAGGGCGAGTCTGGTGGAAAGGTCTCATTCTCATTCAGAGTCACAGAGCAGCAGCGTTTGGAGGCGGTCTTGCGACGACGCTGGCGATGTCCAGCAGGCTCCGATTTAATGGGCAATGGAGGTGGCGACGTAGCAATCGGTTCCTGTGGCGGCGGCATCGCCGCAGTGGTTGGCAATTTTTTAGCTGCAATATTGTTGTTGTTGCCTCTCCTTGGTGTGGTTGAAGCTTGACGTTTGGCGGCCGCTTTGGAAGACATTTGTTCATTTTCCTTGCCTGCTGATGAGGCGGGAGGTGCTGTTGTTAGTGATGGGGCTGGCGGTGTGCTGGGAGGCAATGAAGACACAACTTCGGAGCTGGGAGCAGCTTGTGGGGAAACTACTTTGAGCCCTTTGTTGCTGGGAACTGTCAGAGCCGGAACACAAGCTGTGGGCGTTGGTGGATGCATGTGAGCTAGCAAAGGGGGAGCCGACATCTCTGGTGGTGTGGGTGGCGTAAGAGGCGTCACCATCTTAACACCTGTTGTTCCATCGGTTGCCTGCGCTGGATTACCTCCTCCTGCCGCAACAGAAGGCATGCGGAAGATAACGTTGACGGGAATCTCGTTGAGATCACCAGTATTATCGCCGGAGGAATGTTTCTGTGGCGCAGCGGAAATCGGTGGAGGTGGTGTTGCCACTGTTGAACTATTGAACACCGTCAGTGGTGGCGGCTGCGTCTGATTATAAATCATGCCCTGCGCCATCACCGGTTTGTTGAGAGATTCCACCATATTGTTGTTGTTATTCAGCATCTTGATGTTGTTGTTGTTGTTTTGGCTAGCCATCGGTAAGGATTTCTTTTTCTTCAAACACTCCACCTTTTGCAAGTGTTGCGCCAATGTGGTATGATGGAATTTCGATGGAGGCAATGGCAATCCACCCTTGGGCGAGACAGAGATCGGCGCCACCATGGCGGTCACAGCTGCGGTAGCTGGTGGCAATGTGGGCGAGGTTAACGAGGCGGGCGATGTGGGCGGACTGACCAGCGAAATGGCGATCGACTGCTGCTGGAGAGTTAGCTGTTGTTGTTGAAGAAGCAGCTGCTGCTGTTGCTGGAGGTGCTGTTGGTGTAGAAGATGCTGTTTTTGCTGTTGCTGCTGCTGCTGGACAATTTGCTGTTGCTGCTGCTTGTTGTGTTGCAGTTGCTGCGACTGTTTCTGTTTCAGCTGCTGCGACTGCTTCTGCTGCTTAGGCTGCTGCTGCGTTTGTTTTTGACCATTGTCCAGCAGCAGCGGCGTCTGCCACAGTGACGGCGTATGGGAATAGAGCGGCGGTGGTGGTGTGACAACCGTTGGCTGGCAGGACTCCTTCTCCTTATCCTGCTGCTGTTGCTGCTGCTGCGGGCGGACTATGCAAACGTTAGTCGCCCGTTTTGGCGATGGCTGCGACTGTTGGGATTGCGACTGCAGCGGCAATTGCAACTGCAGCACTGGCGACAAAGCGGACTGTCTCTGAGATTGCGTGACATGATGGAAATTCGTTGTGGTTATGTTAGTCGCCAAAGACGCCTGCGCCTTTGCGGTGGCTGCTGCTGCTGTGGCATTCACTTGGAGCACCAAATTCGCCTTCCTGCTGGCTGCAGCTGCTGTCGCCGACTGCCTCTTGTTGCTGGTGCTGCTGCTTCTGCTGCTGCTGCTGTCGCTTAGGCGGGCTCGCGATTTCTGAAAAAACGGAAATGGTCACAAAATAAATTAAGAAGTGTTCTGATAGGTATGGAAGAAAGGATCGATATGGAATACTGCATACATTTCATGCTGGAGCCGATAAAAATCGAACAAATTTAATCGAAAATGCGGAAACATTAAAAAATTTAATGTTTGTGTTTTGATATTTAAAGAATCGTTATATAGTTTACAAAATGTTCAATATATATTTCTTTTGTTCATCGTTCAAGCATTGTTATATATAATACATTTAACTTGCTTGCCAGGTATTAATTACAATACCTGTGTAGATGCAGGTACAGGTTTTACATTTTGTATACTATATACGTACTATGAATCTTGAGTTAAAAAATAAACAACTTTGCTATTTTAGTCTATCTTATTTGCATATACATATTTTATTTGACTATATCTATTACTGGGTAATAAAATAAGACATGTTAACTAATTTATTATCAATGATTGATTATGTTGCATTTGTTTTGTTTAATTTATCACTGTGTTATTATTTATTACTTTATCATAGAAGGTGAAGCCCCTAATTAGCAAATGCCTAACTGACCGAACATGTAGTTCGTACCATGACATGTGTTTTCTCACTATATTTAAGTATTATATTGTTATTAATACCAAAAGTTTTTTGTTTAAACATATATATAATTAGAAAATTGTGAAAGTGCATGAACTCATAGCTGCTAGTATGACAATCTGATAGTTTGTTACATTTAGTTTAAACCTAAACTCGTCAAATAAGCTCAACGCGTTTATTTTTTAGATAGAAACTTAAAAGAGTTGGCTCCCTCATAGCAAAACCGCCATAGAAGGAGAACAAACTGGGGAGCTTTCTGGAAGAGCAGCTAAAAAAAAGCCTCTCGCTCGCTACTGCATGTACATTGCAGGCAAAGGCTGGAAAAAAAAACGATAACTAAAGAGAATGAAAGCTTCTGTCGGATTTAAGACGAAGAGAACGAACTGAGCCGCGCTTTCCAGTATTTATTTATTTAAAAAACGACACTTCTACTGCGGTCTCTGATTTGAACTGAAGATATTGAGAAATTGGAAACAGTTTACTGAATATCTCTTTACCTGTGCATTGAATAAAATGGGTGGTGCGACTGCCACGGTCTCTGTGAAGGCATAGGGATCCGTGTCCTCGGACGTCGTCTTGGCGGCGGCAATGCTCTCCACCGGCGTCAGTGTTGCTGCCGCAGTAGCTGCTGCTGCGGATGTTGCTGTTGCGACTGCTGCTGCGGTTATCGCAGTGGCGGCTGTTGCTGTTGCTGCGGCTGCTGCTGCTGCTGCGGTGGCAATTCTCCTGCTGGCTGCTGTGCTTTTAGCTAATGTGGCTGCTTGGAATCTGGAGACTTGCTGACATGACATGTCCAATGTGAAGCCGTTGCCGCCGTTGACGCTTTTGCTTTTTCCCTGCCTTTGCTGTTGCTTCCTGTTGCTGCTGTGGTGTTCCTGTTGTTGCTCTTGTTCTTCTTCTCCTCTTTAATCTGCAAATGAAAGAGGAAAATCAATAAATTTAAAGTTCACAAGGGAGACAGACGTCATAAATGGGCGTTGTCACGTGCTCTCTGCCAAAATGCATTCGCACACTCACACATTCGCACACTCGCAGTCTCGCTCTCACATTTACGCTCTCACTCTGGCACACAACGAATGCGATAATAAAAACAAACTACAATCAAAATAAATAAATCTGCTCGCCGAAACCAGTTCAAGTGAATCGTTCGTTGCTTTCTTTCTGCTTCGTCTCTTTCCTCTTTCTTCTGTCATCTCCCCTTCCCCCCCTCGGCTGATTTCATTTCTTTTCTGCTTTGCGCTTGGCACCGCCGCCGTTAATAACAAATGCTGATAGCGCAGCAAAATGGCAATTATTAAAAATAATAAACCCAGACACACAATCGCCTGAAAAAAAACACACTTGCGATCAAATTTATAGATATTCATAAATTATTTACTATATATTTTTTCGAAATTAATATGAAGCATATTAGTTTTATTTTCAGCTTTCATTTATTGCAATGAAAATATAGCATCAACATCTTAATAACTTTATTATTGACAAATAGAGTTTACAAAATATTTAGTAATATTTTTTGTTTAATTTGTTTTATTATTATTATTTGATCAATTTAAGGTTAATTTGATCTTTTTAATGATTTTTATTTATCCTTAATTAAGTATGTCTAATGCTGTAAAAGAATGAAAAGAATAAGTACATAAATCAATTCGTGGAAGCGTGAGCGAGCTTTTACAAACTTTTTTTAGCTTGAAATAATTACCGGTTAATTCCGGGCTGCAGAATATTATTTTGAACTTCTGATTCTTACACCAAACAATAATTATCTTTAAAATTACGCCAAGTAATTCGTGGAAATCGATCGCAGGCGCTATTATTTTGTCCGCAGCTGTTGCGCTGGCCAAGCGGCACGAAAAAAAGTTCGCACAAATTTGCATGCTAAGTAAATCAAAGAATCACGTTTGTGTGCACACAAACAAAAACAAAATCAACTGCGTAGGAATACTATAATCTTATTGAACTTAGCGAAACGGCAATTATTGGGGCAGACAATGCAAAAAAAAAAAAAAAATAAAGAGAAGCAGAAAAAGAGCGTAGCCGAGAAACAGCAAAGATAAGCGCAAAACGGGGCCGAATTGCTGGACTTTCCGAGCAAATCTCCGAAGAAATGGAGAAATTCTAGGGGAATGGTTCGGTACAATTTGCACACAACAGCGCTGTGTGGGGAAAATCAGAGAAAAGGGGGGGAAACACATTTCCGCTCCGTGTGTGCTCATTGTTTTCTTTGAGTTTACAGCTTTTGATTAGTTTCGCACATATTGATTTCCATTTTCAGCCATGATTATGTATACGTACGATACGATATAGTAAAGCCGGGAGGGGAACAAGTTATCCAACTTATCGCTTAGAGTGGAATGGAAAATGCTTCTTTGTTTGTTTATGATTTCTTTACGTTTTCCGAGAAAAAAGGAAATGACTTTGAAAGCATTTGCAAGTTCCCTTCACCGCACACAACCATCCCCCTACTACCCGCACTTGCTTCTACCGTTTCCTCATTTTCCTTGACTTCCTCTCTCGCCACACCTCATTTTCCCGCACTTTTCCGCATCCACTAAAGCATTCAAGACGACTCCTGGCATGTACGTGTGAGTGCAGCAGTGTACGTGACACTTTTGTTTATGATTTTTATTTTTACTCATTCATCCGTCGAACGAAGGGGAGACATTGAATATCTTTAAGGTTAAAGCCTACACCCCGAGAAATAAGATCTTGAAGAGAGCATCTCAATTGCACAATTACTTCATTTCTATTCTAGAACTGGTTGGGAATTTCAGTGTCATTGAGTTTAAAAATATTTTACCTTACAGTAATATTTATTATTTAAACCTATAAAAGAAATGCCTTCATTCACGATATTCCTCATATGCCTAAAGCTAGTACCTTTCTTTTAGTCAAGTGTACTAGAGTACGCATGAAAAATAAATCAAACAACTTGAAGTAAAGGTTTTTGATCCTAAGCTCCAAGATTTTAGCGTACAAATAAAATAAAAATAGGAAAAGTAAAAATAAAAATACAAAGGGAGAGAGACAAGGAGGAAACCGCACAAAAGCAAACTGTCGATAATTGCAAATAATGACGATGCTGGGAATTTGTTATTGTTTGCTGTTGCTGTTGCTGCGGCGGCAGTCTGTAGTATAGTAGTATTTGTTGTTCTTGCCAACGATCTCC
Source organism: Drosophila punjabiensis (assembly GCA_008042585.1). Lineage (NCBI taxonomy): Eukaryota > Metazoa > Arthropoda > Insecta > Diptera > Drosophilidae > Drosophila > Drosophila punjabiensis. The sequence goes on along the minus strand of VNJR01011515.1, from coordinate 336,160 downwards.
GCGCAGCAAGTCGTCTTTGCTTTTTGGCCATTTTAGGTCTTAAATGTTAACTCGTTTTTTTGGTCCAACTTGGAAACACGCTCGAATGATAAGAAGCGGAGACAAGAAGACAAACGAGAAAACAAGAAAAGCCAAAGAACCGACAAAAAAAAAAGAGCCGAGACAAAAGAAGTCAAAGCTGCAAGAAGACAAGCCATCGAACCTGAACGAAGAAAAAAAGAAACACAAGCTGGTAGAAACCATACAAATCCGCTGGATGCTGAGAAGAAACAGAGATCAGTGATCTTCAGATGCTTACTTTTTAATGTATAAACTTTATACCAAGCGAAGAGCGGTGACTAGGAAGCGAAATACTCAAGCTCAAATCAAAATAAGTCTTGCTAGACTTTTTACAGATGGGGACCATGGCAAATTAGTTTTTGTAATTGCTTTTTATTGCAGCATTAATGGAACATTTTACAGAATTGGGAATGGCATTTGGCTACAACTTTGTTTGGGAGACCATTTGTATTGCAGATGTCAATCAAATGTCTTGAGTTTACAGACAAATAAGAGTGATTTTGAAGACTAAATATATGATTGACTTCTAAATCCATGCCAATTCGTAGTTTCAATTGTTTTCCGTTTCCAACCTTTAAGAGAATTGGGAATGACATTTAAATGAAATTTGATTTTAATAGCGAAACTGAGAGCAATGATCTTTCATATACTTTATGGCTTAAGAAAATAATATATGTATAAACTTTTTCGTCTTTTTGTACAATACTTGATTTTTACTAGAACATTAACAAAACACTTAATAAACAATACAACATTTTTATTTCATCTCCAGACTCCTAATTGCCAATCAATTGCCCCAACTTTAAACCCAAAAAAAGACTGATTTGGCAGAGTAACGAGGAGTACACCAAGGGGAGGAATAATATATGATGGGCTAATGGCATCAGAGCTAATGACTATTGATTTTCTATATTGGGAAGCGCTTTGTTACAAGTACTTTAATATTAATGGAACAATTGAAACCACAAAAGGGGCTTAAATTCTTTTAAATCGGTCAAAAAACAGGCAATTACAAATGTCAATGACGTTGCTGCCTTTTATTACATAAACAGAATACGTTTTAAATTGAAATTTTATTGAAAAACATAAGAATTTGTATACGTGACTGACTGCAGCTCCTTTCAAAATAAGACTTTGAATGTTGTATGTACAATGATGTTAAATTCTAATGAAATTCTAAATTAAACAACCAGTTTAAAACAAACAATGAATAAATGAATACTTGAATCATACCTAAGTTTAGATGCTTTCATTATAAAGACTTTAAATTAAATGCCGACTTGCTTTGAAACACACACAAGCTATAGAATAGTAGATCATGTTTATGGATTTCCAAGGCGATTACTCCACTCCACTGCCACTGCTCTAACATTAATGGAAAATTTTTGAGCAGAACGCTGCGAGGAGAGCTGAGCTGCAAAGAAAAGCGTCGAGGAAAACGCATGTCGTGGAACACGAAGGTTGAATGGCTCGAGAAACCGCCGTGCTCAAAGGTCCAAGTCTGATTCAGCTTCGCTGGCTAAACGAGCTGCGGACAGATGGATGGCTACGTCAGGTAAGGTAAGCGACCAGGTAGCAGCCAGGCAAGCAGGCAGGCAGGCAGAAAGCCGGTCGAGAGGTTAATTACGAGAGCAAAGCGTTTGCAGCGTTACGCTCGCTGGGCTACGGCACAACATGAAGAACAACAAGAACTGGAAAACATACAACTACCAGTTGAACGAACAGTTTGCAACATGCTGGCTGTTGAGGAAAATATACCAGGTATTAATTTGCAGCACACATTTGTTCATATCGGGGCATAACACCTCATTTTTACAGAAGAACGCCCTTTCTCAAAGGTTTTTCTTTTGCATACAAACCGTCGTAGGTCTAAGGAATTTACAATTAATTTGTAGAACTTTGGTGAATCATTGACACTACAGACTGTAAACTTTAAATAGGCTTCTAATCTTTCTAAACAAATATTGCATTTCAACAGAAATAATCTAAACCGAAACAAAACTTTTTAGGTATTTATTTTCTTAGTAACTTGAAACCGACTTTTGACTTTTTTTTATAACGAGTTAAGTCACATCGATTGTCTTATCGGTACTTGACAGATATGAAATAAATAATGCCAACCCTAGAGATCTTCCGATTAATAAGCTTTTTGTGAAATTAAATGGTTTAAATATTAAGTAAACCAAATCGATTTAATCATTTTAAATGATAAAACAAAACAGGTCTTATCTGTACACACATTTCGTCACTAGTATTTCAAATATATCGATACGATATAGTTAACACTTCACTCCGATCAAAATGTTTTGATTTTATAATTAAGTTTCATATGAAAATGATTCAGCATCAAGGTATCAAATTGATAAGATAACGATAATTTTTAAAGTAAGCAAAAGTAATGTCTAAATATAGAGATGACTCTCTCAGACTTATGCTGTACTTTATTTTGACTCTCCGATAAGACGGAGATATATAGGTAAAAATAAATTAAAAAAAAAAAGACGGTAAGCTGTATTTTCGTCGACATTGACGCACTGAACTGAAATTGCATTTAAATGCACATTACAGGAAAGCGGCGGCAAAGGCAAACCCGTTTGCTGCTGCTGCTGCTGTGGCTCTGGCTGTGGCTGCTGCTTCCTTCATAACCGGAAACTGAAGGCTAAATTGTGCAAAAGCAAAATAAGCGCAGAAAAAAAAGAGAGGAGAAAAACAATATCACATAATGACGACATAGGGGAAGGTGAGGTAGTAGCAAAGGCAGCTGGAGATTCGGGATGGAGATGGCGATGACGATGTAGATGGAGAGGTAAAAGCCAAGAGGCGGCGGCAGGAGCCAAGAGCCAAGAGTCGAGAGCCAAGAGCCAGACATGCGGTTCAGTTTGTTCAGCCAGGCAGCGAAGCCAAACGAACTCCGTTCCATCTGCAGTTCAGAGCTCGGCTCCACTTGGCCACTTTTGCACCGCATCGCACGTAGGCCCGTCCACTTCCCACAGTGGAGGCTCCACAGCTCCAGCTACAGTGGACACTGCCTATGGGGATAGCCCTAACCGCTGGAATGCTGCCAAAAAGGGTGACTTCAGTCTCTGGAGCTTTTTTTTTTTTTTTTTGTACGCCACAAACAAACCCGGCAAGCGGCATGAGTCATGCAACTCCGCTTGGGGTTTTCACTACTCGCAGATTTGGTGTCTCAGTTTTCTTGAACTTGCTTTTGTTACCAAAAACTAATTAACATTTATGCAGGTTATTTAAGCCAAGCACATATGAGTCATTGAGATCAGGGACAGACTCTTGTTATTTTGTTAAAAATTCTGTCAGATTTTATTATCTGAACCGCAAACTTTTGAGCATGAAAAATAATCTCTAAATCATTCTAATGTTAACGTCAGCTAATTATAACGAACTTGTTGGCTGACAAGATTTTGTTAACATTAAACTGTGTTTCTAAATATGCATAATTTAAGGAACATAAATATTTTCTCTATATTTTTAATTTAAAACATAAAAACAAAGCATAAAATCGAAAATTATTATCTTGCAGATTACACTTTTCACTGCTGGCTTAAGTTGTAGCTAAATAGTTTATATTTCTAAGTGGTGCGGTAATTACAGTTTAATTCCACAAATAACTCTAATTTGCTTTGAATACAAATAAATTACGATAATAATATTAAGTTTATCTCCGTTATTTGCAACTGTGAAATTTAAATGCAAAATCCGTAGTATTTTGGTGAACCGATAAGTAGGTTTTATATTAAAAAACTTCCGCTTCTGTTGAATTTTTTGTACTTTTGGTAATCCGACCGCAAGGTATAATTATTCGGCGTTTCCAAGCGCATTAAATAAACCGAGAATGCGTTCGTTCACAAAATAAAATAGCCAAGGTTTACAATCACTATTTTAGTCAGCTTTTTTGGTTTTTTCATTAAACTGTATGAAATTTTGGTTGCCAGTTGTATTTGTTGTTGATTTTAGTGAGCGGCAGCTGTTGCTGGCGGGGAAAACACACACATCTGTTCCGTTAAAGCCAAGTTAACTCCAGTTAACGATTGTCTTGGTTTCTCACGGAATTTTTACTGCAAGATTTTTGGCAATACATGTAGGCACACACTCACACACCCGGAGATCTTCACGGCGATTAAGAATAACGGTGATGTGAGGAGTGAAGAGCGGGAGAGGGGCACTCCCACACACATCTGTCGCCAGCTAACACACATATGTATATACACACACACTGGCATGGGGCAATAAACAAATCCACAAAACTAAACAAAACAAATTACGAATTCCGTGTAAATGAACTTTGGTGGGGAGCGCGCTTTGAATTTCTTTCTGCGTTTTGTTTGTCATCCGCTTTGGACGGGCATGTATGCTTGACTGTGTCTGTGCGGTTGCGAATGGAGAGCGGAGGGCACTCGAGAATCGCTGTTGCCGGTGTTTTTATGATTTCTCTTCTTTCCGTTCCGTTTCTTTCTTTTTTCGCCCTCGCCCTTTTTTCTGCCTCTCTTTTGGCGCACTCTTCGCTTCCTTCCCCCATGGGCCCCCTCCCAACACACACACACACACACACACTGACAGGCACACACAGACACAGTATAAAAGACACTTGCACAAGCAGGGTCGAATTTGTTACTGCGATTAAATTATCCGCCGCCTGCTTTTGTTTGCCGCTTTTACAGCTTTCTTGCTCGCTGTGTTTTTCCTTTTTAATTTTTTGATTTTCGGACTTCTGCTTTGGTGCTTCGATGCAAAACAAGAATGCGTCACGGGCCGCAATCAGCTCACTCACACACACACTCGCACTTGCCAAGGCGGGGACACACTCACTCGCACACACCCGCACATACACCGAGAGAGCGAGAGAGAGAAAATTTACCCAACCGTCTGACGACGATTCGAACGTCAAAGTGGCGCCGCGCACCGTACCTCGCTTCTGTTGTTCCCACGGACGGGGTTGTCGCCTCGCACGAAGTCGAACGGTCAAAAAAAAGAGGGCCAAATAAAGCACCAAAAATAAAAAATAACTCATGCTCGGCCATGCCAAATATAGAATTAAACTATTTTGCTAATTATTGACCATAATTACACTAAACTTCCTTAAATTACACGTTTTTAGCGAAATATTCATTGGTGCCTTGGCAACCCTGGCCCGCCTCTCACGCACACAATTACACCAGCACAGACCTGGGAATTTTCAGCTGCAAAAATTTTTTCTTCGCACCACAAATCCACTTTCAAATGCAATTTTCACCCCTAATTCTTTTAGTTGCGGCCTCAAGACGAGCTCCTGGCTGTGGGTAATTGTGTTTTGCAGCACTTTTTGGTATTTCTTGGCATAAAAACTGCGTTTAAAGAATACAATTTTATAATTTCGCTTCGCAGCAGCGTTGCCAATTTAGCCATTTGCCCGCTATATCTGGTGGATTTTAGAAGAACAGTTTCTGGGCAGCAGTCTGGCAACATGGGTTGCTGAAACTCGCGCACTCTGGCAACACTGTATGCTGTTAAATGGGCAGCACTGTATGCTAAACGCTGTTAAATGGGCAGCACTGTTCGCTGAATGCTGTTAAATGGGCAGCACTGTATGCTAAACGCGGTTAATGGGCAGCACTGTATGCTGAACGCTGTTAATGGGGCAGCACTGCAAGCTGATGTTAAATGGGCAGCACTGGATAGCCGATTCATGAACCTTGATTCGAAACCAAAAAATAGTGGGAAACTTTGCTGTGTACATACGAAAGTGTGACCGTAGCTCGTCTGTCTTCCAGGAACTGGTTCTATTTTCTGAACTCGCGCGCGCTTTTGAAAATATAATTATAGATGTCTAATTTCTTAATTACAAATTATAAACCTAATGTAAATCTTAACAGTATTAATTTTCCTTTCTTCCAAAAATCGTATCAATTTAAAACATCAAATAGGAACGAATGCCATGTAAATTTGAATAAATTTAAATATTGATTCTAAATTAAAAAACAATACCATTTTGTTAGTTATTATTAGTTTATTTAATGTTTGTCTTTAATGCATTACAAATTATCAATATTGAATATTTCAGATAGTTTTCCTCTGTTGCAGCCGGTGTGTTGTTGTGTCGCCTTTGGATTTCGTGTGTGTTCTGTGGTGGACTCTGTGCAAATTATAGATATTATCCAGTAATACTTAATATTTATAATGTTTCAGCATTTCGAGCAGTAGTAGGTTTTATTCGAATTCTATCTTTAGTGATTTAATGTTGCGCCCAACGTTAGTTAATATTCTTTCAATTGTTCTATTCTTGTTCTATTTTACGGTATAAAGTTGGTTTAGCTAGCTAAAAAACTCATGTACAGTCGCATATAGGTAATATGTATATATATATTTTTAATTTTTCATGAAAATTATGCTTTTGTCTGGCGTTATTTTTCAAATAACATTTTCTTTCTTGCTGACAAAAAATACAAATTTAGGCATAGGGCATATTTTACAATTGTGTTTATTGGCCATTTTTTGGGAAGTTTCTTTCGAGGGAAATGAAATTGTGCTCTTAATCAAGTGAAAACTATATATAGAAATGATATAAGCTTGCAGAAAGTGGTTCTTAAACTGGTATATGGTGTATATCGTTTTGATTTAATTTGCACTAGATATATGTACGGTTTTCTCATAGATTTAAATGCAGTTATTGATATAAGTGGGAGTTCTATTAACTTTGCAGCGTTCTTTGGTGTATATATGAGTTTTCTATATTGGTATCTGTATTCTTTAGTTTATTTATGCATTACTTGTATACTCTTTTTTTGTATTTTTATGGACGTCTGATAATTATTTGCCTTGAAATCATAGCGTAAGGTGCTCGAAACTAAGTCTGAAGATAGCGCAAGATACAAACTGATGCTCGTTGTAAATAGATTATATTCTCGTAAAATTTGTTAGATTTGCATTTAGCTTGCGTTGTTTCATTTTCGTTATCGTTATCGTATTCGTTCGGACTTATAGCTAGGTGGTTTTCCCTTTCGAAATTGGATTTCAATGCAGTGCAACCCTGCGTTCGCGTCCTTGAGCAGGCCTGCGCTCTAACGGTAAATTAGTGCTGGATCGGAAAACGGGCCTTCCCCGCACCGATAAGCCAGCCTTCGACTAGAGTAATAGACTAAATTTAACAATTCCATTGGGGGCATCAGAGACTACAGCTAGGAATGGGCTTTCGTGTTTTGTTTTTAAGAGCAGGAACTCAAAACGAAACAAACAGAGTTTCTTGGAATCTGCAGCTGAAATCATATCATTAAATTTTGGGGAATAAATATTGTAAAGTAATAGAAAACCACATTTGTTTCGTTTCGAGTTCCTGTGTTACATTAAGGTGCTTATATGGTCCACACTTGGACCTTTTCGGCCACCACACACCAGCTGGCTCGCTCGTAGTAGGAGCTGACGATATGCAGGCTGGCCACATGGTGGTTGATCAGTGCGTCCAGCTCGCCCTCGCGGAACACATGGTAGTAGCGATGATGGGTACTGGCGCCACCCTGTGAGGGACTGTCCAGGGAGTTGGTGGAGCTGTTCGAGTGCTCCAGAGAGTCGCTGGAGGGTCGCTGCTGCAAGTTGGGAGGCTGGTGCTGATCCTGCTGCGGGTGCTGCTGCTGTTGCTGCTGTTGTTGCTGCTGCTGCTGCTGAGTGGCAGGCGGCTGCACCTTTAGGGCGGCCATGTTGCGCCTGCGCTGGCCATAGTCCGACATGCCCTCGCCCAGCTGATCACCACCGCTGGCCTCCAGGGCCTCTGCTTCGGCATCTGCATCCTGTTCCTCCTGTTCTTCCTCCTCGGGTATGGCATCGTCTTCGTCCTCCCTCACATCGCTGTCTCCATCGTCCTGCAGCAGGTAGGCCGTCTCGGGATTGAGCTGATAGTGCCTGTTCCTCTTGTAGCTGAACTTGGAGATCTTGCAGTGCTCGTAGACGCCCAGCGAGTAGCTAGATTCGTTCTCCTCTTCCTCCTCCTCTTCGCCATCCTCTTCCTGGATGGTGAAGCTGCGGGTTTGCGAGGACAGCGACGAGGTGGAAGAGCTGACGGGCGACTGCTGTAGGCTTGGTTGGGTCGAAAGATTCGCCAGCATCAGGCGACGTTCCCGGAGTTCGTCCCGGAAAGAGTTCAGATCACCGTTGGAGCGCTTCTTACTGCCTCCCAAGATATCGGACAGATCTCCCATTCCAATGCCATCCAGGTAGCGACACTCGCTGCGGCTGCTCTTGTCCTCCAGTTCCCGCTGCAGTTGGGCGGACAGTTGCTCTGCAAATTCCGCGCAGTCCTGCTTCTGAATCGACTCCCTTTTCTCGGGCAACAGGGTAGCGCTGTCCGCATTCAAGATTATGTCGTCCTCCGCCTGGGATCGGGAGTTATTGATCTGCAGCTCACCCTTGTGGTACTGCTCCTGCTGCCGGCTAATCATCTGCGCCAAGCTGGGCTCACCCTCGTCCTGGGAAGCCGAATTGGAGTTGGTCGATGCCGCTCCGCCCTCATCGCTGCCCGAGGGCAACTTGGCCGATCTCGGGGCGCTAATCACACTGTCTATGGAGTCTGGCGACGACGGCTCACTGGAGTCGCTGTCCAGGTCATCGGTGGCCGGATTGAAGAGCTCCAAAGAGAGAAGCTTGCTGGCCAGCGAAGTGGTGGATGCAGAAGTGGATACGCCAGATCCCGAGGCCCTCCGTACGATGGGGAAACTCTGGCGCTGCAGCTGCAGAGATTGCTGTTTTCGAAACTTGGGAATGGGAGGCAGATCCCTGATGGCCTGGCGGGTTATCCGGCGTACAGGTGGGGATTCCTTGAGTGAGTCCTTTGAGCTCTCCTTTAGCGTTTCGCTTGCGAGGTGTTTCTGTGGCTCCTTCACCTCCTTTGGCTGCTCCTTGTGAAGCTCCTTTTGCTGCTCCCTCTGCTGCTCCTTCTGCTGCTTGATGTGCGCCTCGTCGAAGCTGAACCTAGCCGGCTTCGAGGGGGGAGTCAGGATGGCCATGGCCGCAGAGACCGCTGCCGTGGACTGCGGCGGCGAGGTGACATTGCCCTGGATGGCTGCCGGCGAGTGGGCCGGCGTTGGTGGACAGGGCATAATCAGCGGAGACGTTGGCACTGAGTGAGTGGGTGGTAGCCGAGAACCAGGATTCACACCCTGCTCCCGGCCGGCGGCTCCTTGGGCCCGCTGCCCATTGCTGGACGAGGAGTTGCTCGAGCTGGAGTTGGAGTTGTGGTGCTGCTGCTGGTAGTTGAGTTGCTGCTGGTGCTGCTCCGGCTTTGGGATGAATATGACCGAGGCGAAGCTGTCCTCGGACTCGATGCTGGTGTCCGACTGCAGGCTGCTGTCCTTGGAGGAGTCTGAACCAGACTCCCGGGAATGCCGCCGGGCCTTGTCCCCCTGGCCTCCATCCGCGCAGGCGGGACACTCTTGCTGATACTGGCTGCAGTGGCAGAGATTGCCCATGGTGCACTCCACGCTGCTGCAGTATGTGACGGGACCCGTTGTCGTGGCAGCGGAAGCGGGCAGCGGGATCAAGTGGGACAGGTGATGGCCGGCATGGTGGTGATGATGATGGTGATGCTGGTGGGGTACTAGACTCACTCCCTGCTTGTTGTTGTTGTTCAGCGTGGGACTCTTGTCCGTCGGAGCCGGATTCTGAGGGGGATTCGCTGGCATCTGCGGGACACTCTTGATGTTCTGAATTAGCTTGCTTATGCCCGTCTTTGTGACCCGCTCCAGACTGCCCGTGGAGCTCTTAATCTTCGTGGTGACTCCCTCTCGTATCACCTGAAGCCTCTTGGAGAACAGGGCCGAGCGACAGAGGAAGGCCTCGTTCAGGGAAGTCTGCTTCTGGATGCGCTTCCGCACTCGCTCCTTCTCCCGCAATCGATTGCAGGCCATCAGATCCTCGTTCAGAGAGCTCTGCTTGCGCAGGAACGCACTGCTTCCCGGGGCTGCTCCGCCTCCTCCTCCTCCAGCTGCTGCTGCTGCTGCTCCCGAGGGCACCGTCGTGGAGGAGTTCGAGGAGGACGGGTGCTGGTGGAAGTTGCCGGCATAGCAGCCACTCCTCGTATACAGGCTGCTGCTCACCCCGCCATTGGAGCCATTGTAGCTGCTCAGCATCTGGAAGGTCTCGTGGGCGGAGGGCGTGGCAGCGTCATCCTCGCACAGGGACTGCTTCTGCTTGATGAGCTTGGGCCGTCGGCTGAGGGTGTTCCCAGCACTGGCTGTCGTGGGCGGTGAGTGGCGCCCCCCGTTCATCTGGAGCTGCTGACCCTCGGGAGCATTCAGGAGCATTGCTGCCGCTGTGGCCTTCGATTCGCCGGGAATCAAAGGACCTCCCAGGCTGGGGACACTGGAACGCGAGCGCACTATCTGGCGGGGTGGGGGCTGGAGGATGCTGCCCAGGCTGCGGGACTTGAGGCCTGCGGAGAGCGGCGGGTCGGGAAAGTCCTCAAAGTCCTCCAGACGCCGCAGCTCGATGGGCAGGTCCTTGGCGTCCTCATAGTCCAGACTGCTGTCGTTCTTGGTGTCCTTCGACGACCAGGAGTCCATGAACCAGGCATGGCGGCGACCGCGGGCCAGTTTCTGAAGATAAATTGTTTTAAGGTAAATTAATTGTTGCAGGAATTCAATTTAAAGTTCTCTTGTACCTGAATGGCTCGTCGCACAAAGCTGTAGCAGGACTCTCCCGGCGAGGAGGAACTGAGACTGGAGCTATCCCCATCCCCCGCCGATCGACTGGAGTTCGTTGAGTCTTCGGTGTAGGCATGGTAAGGCGGCTGAAAGTTATCATCGTCCTCCTCGTCCGAGTACGAGTAGTTGCGATTTTTGGGCGGCTGCCAGGGTATGAGCACATCCTGCGATTCGAAGCGCCGATGCCGCTGCTCCAGAGCCCAAACAGTGATCACCACTCTCCCGCCAATCCTCAGAATCCTGGCCAGCTCTCTCAGAGCCTGCACCCGCCGCTCTGTGGTGGCAAAGTGATGAACCACGGCCAGTGATAATACCGCATCGAAGCTGTCGTCTCGAAAAGGTAACTCCAGATTATCGCAGAGGGCCACCTGTGACAGGAATAAAGCAACAATCGGAGTTGGTTAGTAAATACAAATAATTAATGTTTTTATTGTAACTAAAACAGTCTCTAATTTCCCAAGACAACAGTGTCATATCACCGCAAAATTCTTCCTTTTCAGCAATGCCCTGGGGAGCCGTGTCAATTAAGCTGTGTCAAAGATGGCTATGGCTCCATAAACCAACAAGAACTTGGTGACAAGACTCTGGCAGAATCCTCCCCCAGGACATGACCGCAAAAATATGCAAGCTACATCCAGCCCACATGATGCAATTTCAGGCTTCTCAACGGAGAAGGCAAGGGTTCAGTTCGCTGCTCAAAAAGGATGTCACTAACTTTATTTCCATATCAAAGGCAATGCAACCTAATTGAATACGCCAGTGTCCTTTCTGGCTGGCTGACATCTTTTTGCAATTAGCAACTATTTCCCGAGCTGGCCAAATAAAGTTATCGGATTCGGTTGCGAACAATGCGGACGGAGGATGCCTTCCTTGAACACTGACCTATCCCAACTGGCGATGCACACGCCATTTATATTCATTTTCGTGTCATGGCCAGAACTGATGGTGTCAATTACGGTAACAGGGGACATGGCACAAAAAAATATATGAAATATACAAACAAGGAACGTGTTTTCCATTCACACACAAATACACACAGATGACAAACTGCCGAACGTGTCAATGGGAAAAACAATATCGATTCTGGCAATATTCTTGGAAATTTAATATCCTTCGGATTTAATTTACATTGCTCGATCAACTGTTAAATTAAATATTGTTAAGAGTTTCACAGAAATGCTGCTGCTCTCGTTTGCTGAAAATTGTGCAATTTATTTCGTGCAATTTTCTATTTTCTCGCATTTCCGTTTCCTGCCACCTAATATCGCAAATGTCCGTGTGCATTTTGCACTGCGGGTGGATGGTTGTATGTAAGGGAAAAAGGAAAATCCTTGACCCGCCAAGCCTTCTGCTACTCCTGCTGAGAGTTTTCCGCTTGGGGTGCTGCCTGGCCACCTGGTTAAAAGTGAAAAAATTCAGACAAGTTGAGGCATTGCAGCTAGGAGAAGTCTTTAGCAAATATCAATTAACATAAGTGTTATTGCCAGGACCCTGGACTGTCAATGGGAATCGAAGGATAGCAATTTTTTGGATGCATTAGAAAATGAAGACATGAAGGAGGTTTTTGGTAGCAAAACTAGGCAGTCAATGCCTGTAGAAAGTGAGGACTTTGTTAAGAGAGGTAGAAATTGTAGTTGAAGGAGAAGAGCAAACTGCATTTTGGCGCTTAACCTAAAGCTCAAATTTAAAGGCGTATCAGCTTCATTTTTAATTTGAATACTTTAAAAGGATCTTTGTTAAATGCAAATTTAAGTTTAAATTAAATTTTAATCAAATGAAGCTTTTACATTTTTAATTTTAAAGCAAATTAAATGCGAAAATGATATATCCCATTACTTTAACCTCAAAATAATTTCTCCAGGTGAAAGATCCTCAGGCAAACAAACGGAATTCCATGCATTTTAGGTAAGCAATCCTTTGTTGGCTGCTCATGAGCATAACTCTCATTGCAGACCCATTCATCGGATCTGCCCAGCTATATCCTTTATTCGGGCGCATCCAGCTCGCTTGCATGGGGATGGCTGGGTCCTTTATTCTCTTTACAAATCGTATTTATAGCAGTCCCCATTTTTCATACACACACACACACCGGGGCTAGGAAAGGGGGGTGCGTGTGTGATGTGTGTAATGTCACACGGGTCGGGCACATGACGCTTTTGAATTTTGAAATTTATTCTGACAGGCTTCTGCCAAGCGAGGGAGAGTGTCAGGTGAAAGTGCGGCGTGTTACGCATACGCCACGTTGCACGCTAATGAGGCCAGAGCGCAATGCAAAGTCTCCAAAAGACACACAACGACAGGGGGCAGGCTTTCGGAGCACCAAAAGACATCCTTATACTGTATGCAGTTTCTCTTTGCGGCTTATTTAAATGGCGCTTTAGCCAAGCACAGAGCCTCAGGCCTGCTTCTTTTACCTCAATTCTCAGTGTTTGCTCTTCGTCTTCCTTTTTGGCCGATGAAAATTGCAGGTTTCACCTGGCCCAGAAAAAAAGAACCGAAAAACTCTGCACCTGGCCTCCCGCTTTCCGCAGCTATTATTGAGTTTCACTTTTTTATGTTTGCGGCACTGTTGCCATTTTTATGCGCCATTTTGGGGCGGGTTAAGATTTACGAGCTCACAGCAGGGCTCCACAGGATGTCCTCACTCACTGGGCGAGTGTGATTTTGGGGCTTTTGAGTACACAGAGGAGAATTTTTTACTTTTTTCAGTTAATATATCAAAGATCAGTTTTGTGATTTGTATTTTAAAACATTCTCTCTATAGTTTTTCCTTAAAAATATCGAAATGTGCTCAAGTTTGATTTATCGACATTTTAAATATCGAAAAATATCGTACTAAGATTAAAATATCAATATTATCATTTTTTTTGAGGTTATTGAATTTTTAAGCGGTCTTTCAACTAAATTTTTAAATATAATTTTTTTAAACGGAACGAAACGGAAGTAGTTCGATACATCTAACAAAATATCGGTTTATCGGAAGTTCTTCAGTTTGAAGAATCGAAATTTTAAACATTGAAAATATCGCTTTCACGTAAAAATATCGATATTATCAATTTGTTTGAGGTTATTGAATTTATAAGCGATCTTTAAACTAAATTTTTAAATAAAATTTTTATAAACGGAACGGATGTAGTTCGATACATCTAACAAAATATCGATTTATCGTGCATATATCGCATTGGTCGAATATCGTCTAATGTATGTATCAATGCAGTTTTGATAAATAATATATCCTTAAGTCATCTTTAGAGTTGTTTTTTAAGCTTAAAATATATAAATTTACTTCTTCTTTTCTTTCCGTGTATGTTGATGTTCCATTTCCCGTTTTATTGCTTTACAAAATTATTGAAAATCAGGCCATGCACGAGCTGTGCTGCAGAAATCAAAGTTGCAACTTTGGCCCCGGGCCGAAGTTAAATTGGTTTTGCATAAAGTTTTGCGATTCCGCAACTAAAACCTAGCATTCGCTTGCATGTCACGTTCGCATTGTGTGCATTTTGCACTCGGGTTTATTTTAAACACATTAGGCAAATAGAAATAACGTCGAATAGGATCGGATCGGATCGGATGGGATCGAATGGGATTACGTTCGCTACGCTTTGTTATGCAAATGTGCCGTGGCAGAGTGATTAGAAACACATGCGGATAATCGCTGGTTAAATGTCGGGGAGTCAAGGACTCAAGGACTCCGGAAATCGGAAACGCTTGACTCCTGACCGGTCACGGTAATGTGGCATGTTATTAAATAAATTAAATCGTTTTCATCGTAAATCGCAGTTGCAACTCTTTGTTGTTGTTGTTGTTGTTGCCGGCGTCAGACCCACGCAAAAGCAATTTAAATGCGAAGAATGCGTGTTGTCGATTATGGTGGAGGAAAATGGTAAATGGAAATGCATTCTCCGAGCCCTGGGAAATGGTACTCCGACGTCGCCTGGAAATGGCACCATAAATAAGCGCCCGGCGTTAGCAATAGATTATTGCAGAGAGCACATTGCATACCTCAGGCGGCCACCGCTGAATAACGGTCTTTATATAGCGGGGGTAGTTTGCAATTTATTGTAGTTCCTTGTAAAAGGAAATGTTCTCGGTTGCCAGCAGCAGTGGCATCAGGAGCAAGAACAGCAGTGGCAGCAGCAGCAGCAGCAGCAGGACAATAGAAAAGGGGAACCCCAGGCACCGGCAGTGTTGTGTCATTGTTAAGGGGAATATTGTTCGAGGAAAGTAAGTGCGCCGTAGTTCATGTTCATTATGACATAGCCGAGCGTATCACTTAATTGTGGTGAGAAGAGCTTGGAGCGTGCACTTTCGCCCCATAAACTTTTCAATTTCCAAATACTTCATACTGAAGTGAACAAAAAGTGAAAAAAAAGTCTCCCCCTTTTTTTTCGCACTTGTTATAAAAGGGTAACTATTTTTTTGGGAGTGGGTTAGGGGGGGACGTAGTTTGACCTATGTTGTGGTACCTAGTGGTTTCTCCTCTCTAGGGATGGATATCGAGAGGAAAAGTCTAATATATATGGTCAAAAATATCGTTGTAAATATTATACGGAAATTATCATACGTTCTGATATATCGAAGTTTAAAAAATATTATTCAAATAACGATGTTATCGGAGAATGACTGATAATTTTTATTTTTAAAATTACTTTGGTTCGATCTATCAAAAGGAATATCGATTTGTCACATCCTTTTGTTAAGATATCGATTCATAAATAAAAGAAAAATATCGAAATTTTCTTCTACCCCTAGTTCATGCTTATTACTTATTTTATATATCTTAAGACGATTTAGATGGAACAGGAATCTAAAGAATAATTATGAGAAACGGGAATCTAAAGAAGAATTATGAGGAAGAGGAATCTAAAGAAGACTTCTGAGGAACAGCAAAGATATTCCATCTTCCATAAGTCCTTGTCTTCCTTTTAGCTTTCACAGAAGCGGAGCTCTGAGCGTACTTTGCGGAACAGCATTTCATTAGGTCAATCTTTACTCAAATTTTTAAACAGAATTTCGTTTGTGTACGTAATTTCTAACGACTTTACTCAACCAAAAACTATAATCCTTCCAATTTTAAATTTTTGAAACGTTCCTTTAAAGAAAATGAAATTATTTCTAGTAAATTCATGCTATTATCCCTTATCCCCAATGATTATCCTCCGGATACCCACTTAATCCCCTCGCCATCCACAATGGCTTAATTTCAGCAGCAGAAGCTTGAACTGCATTTAATGCCATTGGACATTATGCAATTGTGCTGGTTGGTCACGCATCTGCAGGATATTAGATCCGGTTCGCTGGTCCGCTCTCCGAACTCGTACTCGTTCTCGTTCTCGTTTTTACGGCTCCATTGTGGACCGTTGTTGCAATTATGAGGCATTAAAAACTGTCGGACGGAACATGTGCAAATAATACTTGTGCGGCGTACAACCAATGATAAGCATAATTTATGCGCTCGCCGCTAATGGCCAACTCAAGTGGGCCAGCAGGCGGACCGGCATTTGAATCGAATCTAGCAGCAGATGTTTTATGGCCCAGCTTGTTAGCTGTTAAATGGGTCAATTGCATGGCCAAGAGAATTCCAAGGAACACGACCGCTGCCAACACATGCAATTAGCAGGCTGCAATTAGATTGCACAAACACACACTCCACACACTCCAAGGATGTGCTCATGCGAAGTTCATTTAGCAAATTCCATTAATAACGAACTTTTGAAAAGGAATTTTTGGCCAAGAAAAGCAGAAGTTTTTGGTTAAATTAGGTCATAAAGATAGGGGAAGAATAAAGGATATTTTTAATAGGAAAATTTAATGATATCATTTTGATCTTTATTTAGTTATACAAGGACAATGAAATCAATCTATTATATATTATTTTTCTTTCAAGTACCTAAGCAACATATATTGTTATTGCTTAAACCAAGTTGATTTCGTAAACTGGCTTCCCATAAACCTGCTACAATTTATGGTAACATTTCTCTTGAGACAAGAACTCAGGGACTGAGGGACTCAGGGACTTAGGACTCTGGCACACTCACCTCACCGCCCTTCTCGTGGGCCACCTTGCTTAGCCGGTAACAACGCTCCACGCCAATGGTGCATATAGACGGGTTGCACTGCGTTAAATATCGCCCACTCCCGCAGCCCACGTCGCAGACGACGGAGCCGGGCTCGAGGCCGGCCAGGAAATGGGCCATCCTGGGACGCACAGGACCCGTGGGCTCCTCGCAGTGCTCGTATACATCGTGCACGTAGGCACGCTCCAGAGCTGCCGATCGTCCGCTGGCATCGCTACTTGAGGGTTTCGCTGTCGTTGTTGCAGGTTGCTTCAAAGTCTTTGTTGCCTCGGTGGCAGTTGCTCCTCCTCCTCCTCCTCCTCCATCTGCTCCGCCCGTCTCAAGTGTTGTGGCCGAGGTCGGGGATATAACTGTGGGCGCCAAATCGCCAGCTTGGGTTATGCTGGATGCCGCATTGGTTGCCGTAACCGTTGTCAATTGCTTGGTCATTGTTGCGGCTGCCTCGTTAGGTGTTGCTGGTGTCGGTGTTGCTGCTGCTGCTGCTGCTGCTGCTGTGTGGCACTTGTCATATGTTGTCGAGAGGCAAACTTCATCTGCAGGATATGAAAGGGGAAAAAACAAGGAAATCAGAAACGCTACAAGAACTTTATGTCAAAAACAAGTAACGTGGGAAATGGCTTTTGAGGTTACTTTGTGCTAAAGATTTATTTTGTATGTTTTTGTTACTGAAATTGAAATCGAAATATATTTATTTTTGCTACTTTTATATAAAACCTTTATGGTTAGTTCTTTCATTAAAAAGAAAAGAGCCA
Organism: Drosophila punjabiensis; assembly: GCA_008042585.1. Classification (NCBI taxonomy): domain Eukaryota; kingdom Metazoa; phylum Arthropoda; class Insecta; order Diptera; family Drosophilidae; genus Drosophila; species Drosophila punjabiensis. The sequence goes on along the minus strand of VNJR01011515.1, from coordinate 318,589 downwards.
ACGGCAAGCTGAACAAGTAAACAAAAAGCCAGGAAATGGCCTTCAAAGGAATCTCTTGTCTAAAACAGGACACTTTATTTCCTGTTTTATTGAAATAAACTAAGCACATATGTGTACGGGAAGCCAACCATGAATGCAGTCAAAAGCTAATCAAAAACACAAGATTTTACCTAACTTGTCTTGACTTTCTTGATTTTATGAGAAAGTACAGCTTTTAAAATAAATAAATAATTTAATTTACAAATACTTCTCAACTTATGCAATTATTTTTTTTTTGAACCACCTTGTAAGACCTTCAAGTCCTCTGGTTCTTTTTTTTTCTGCTTCCTGAAAATCCAATCCACTCGAGAATATTTTATTAAGCTAACCTTCTTCGATATGCAAACTGCAGTCAAATTTATAATCCGCCAAACAATTTGTATAATTAAGCCAATTGCCTTGCTGAATGCAGGCCATAAAGTCAATTTCAGACCAAACTTCTTGTTGCATGCCGTTGGAAATTCAGTGAAAAGTCAAGAAGGAATAAAACGACTTGCAGTAGGTTGGCAAGGCGTTTGGTCCTAGCTGCATGACATCAAGTCGTAAACTTGTTTAGAGCCAGGAGCGGATTCGGGAAACACTTGTATATTTACAAGGAGATTTGGAAAATTGTTACACTTAAGAATTTTTAATGAAGAAAACGTAAGATATTTTGTTACAATGATCCTATTTCCTGAAGCTATAAAAGATTTTTGTAGTTATTCTTTTTTTTTTTTTTAATTTCCTTAAATAAGGCTTGGTCTTTAAGCTCCCAAGTAAGCCATAAAAGTATATATACATCCCAGAGTAAAAAAAAGCCTGTCAGCAAAACCCACTCGACTCGACCAAGTTGCATACCGGATGTGTGGACACTGTTTTTGGTTGGCATTGCTGTTGACATTTTATAACCGTATTTCCGGTGGCAGTTCAAATGGAAATTTCAACGCCATCGGCGCGCAGCCGATTGGCCATTGTGTCAGACCTAATAAATTGCATTAAAATGCTGTTGCACAAAAGGAAATTACCCAGCGTGGGCCTGCCAGTAGGTCCTTCTTCCTTCGTGGGCTGCTCCCACAGATAGTGGGAGGAGGTGGATGGTTAGGTTGCAGTGGGCGGTTCTATTGCAGCTCCAGCAGCCGGTAGTGGGCGCCAAACGACATTAGCGCAGTTAAATGGAATTATAATTGAAATCTGATTAAAAGCAGTTGTAGTGCCAACAATGACGCAGCATTCAGGATGCTGGCCTGAGCCCGGGGACTACGGATAGGTCATGTCCAAGGGGTGTTAATGAGTTTTGCACCCGCCCTGTGTGTATGTGTTAATAAGCGCTCTAAATGAGTTATAAATGTCCCTTTTGTACATTAAGGCATTTATATAGAAATTATGGTCGAGAATGGGGGGGGGGGGGAAAGTAGGGCTTACTCAAAGGGAAAATGCAGAACATTTTTGGAATAAGGAAAGAAAATATGGTTTAGATATGCAAAGATGTTTATTTTAGTACAATTTGACAAGTAATTTAATGAAATGAATAAATAATTCTGGAAAATATATTGAAATTTTAATATAGATAAAATTAATGGTTTTTGGAGTATTTCATAGTCAGGACTCTAGGAAATTAAATTATTTTTGTATGATTCCTTAAAATGCCATAAAGGTTCAATATTTGATGAGATTTTTATCGATTGGTAAAACATTTTAAAGGCCTAATCCAATAATTAAATCAACAACAAGTTGATTCGATTCATAATTAAATTAATTACCTATCTCAAAGCTTTTTGTATCCCATATATCCTGATCTTAAGCCACCTATTCCTTTTTATATGTGCAATATCTACTCTCGTGTAGGAAGCCGCTTTCCATTAAGTTCCTTAGATTTCTCTCAGAGCCTGATGGGCACTCATTAACATTGTTTGGCTTTTGGCCTAATCGATAAAGTGCTTTCCTGTCGCAAGCCAAGAACACTTATACGCCGTGTGGACCGGGTTACATGCTATTTAGAAGATGCCAGGACTGGCAGGATTGCCTGACAGGATGCTTACCTTTTGCGGGGCCGTTGCTGCGCTGATAACTCGCATTCAACAAAGCCGTCGAGGACGCCAGTTCCGCTGATAACATGCGATGACAAAGCCGATTGCCCGGATTGGCGGCTGCTGATGAGGACGACGATGATGGTGGAAGAGATGGTGGCAATGGTGATGATGGCGATATTTAGGGACGATAACCGGGCCGTGGTCGGAAAATCAATGTGCATGCATAATTTAAAGTCAGTTTGCGGTGGCACATTCAGGATACTCGTATATACTTTGGTTATTTTTAGACTATGCCAAGCGGGGCACGTTTTATACGATAATTTGCTCAATTTATTTTTTTGAAATCTATCATTATGGCAACTACACGATGTAATTGCTATTGTTGTTGCCGCTCTTGTTGTTGTTCTTGCTGTTGTTGTTGTTTGCTGGGAACTATGGCTAAGGACACGCTCCGCTGTCCTGGCTGTGTGCCACACAATATAGGATACACAAAATGCTTTTCCACTGGGCTCCTGCTTGTGCTCCCGTTCCTGTCAATGCTCTGCCTCTGCCTCTGGCATATGACGTTTCCTTTGTGCCTCTGTGTACGGGTGTGTGTGTGTGTGTGGTTGTGAGTGTTTGATTTTCTGCTTCTTACAGCCACTTTTCACTTGCACTTTTCTCTTAAGACTCGACGGGACTCGCCTCACACTCGGCTCTGCCTTATCAACTGCGGCTCTCCCCCAATTACTTTTCCATTATCGCCCTCGATTCGATTCGGTTCTTATTTTGTTATACGTTTAATTTCTAGGACACTGGCACTTGGCGCTTCAATTATACACACGCACACACACAGCTATATATATTTGGTATGTGTGTGTGTGTGTGGTTGGTATCTCAGCGATTTCCCGTTTACTTTCGGCCGCCCTCGTGTCCGTACTCTCGGAGTTAACGTCGCGTACTGACTGGCGGTTTGAAGGAAAAGCCCCTTGTTGGACTCCAAACCGCGTGCCCAAGGATTTTCCTCTTGCTCCAGTGCCATGTATGTGTGCGTGTGTGTGGAACGTGTGGAAAAAGCTTTGGCAAACTTAACGAAAGCTTTCGGGACGCGCGGACTACCAGCGCTCAGCTGTTCGCCGCAGAGAGGGAAAGTGCTGAGGAGCAAGGGAAAAAGCCGCAGGTCCTTAGGTTAAGAGATCTGTTAAGAGATATTGTATGTTTGTTTTCAAGTTAAGGTTTTAAAATATTGAAGAAATTAGGAAATTATTGAGAAATAAAGGGTTGTTGATTTTTTAAATAAAAAGTTTTCCAGGGTTTATTTGTTTGTAATAAATATATTAAAATTACTGAAAAATATTTCTTAGTTTTGTTTAAAATTTAGTAACATTGTATCTCATTTACATTTATAATTTTATCTATTTGTTACTAGATTTAAACCGTTCTTTATTTATCAATAGTTTTTTTTATCAATAAAAACTTTCTTATTTTCGGAATATTTTTATAATTTTATATAATTTTAAGTGATAATTGAACATATTTCTATTTATGTCCCTTAAAAGAAATATCTGTAGATATTATTAATATAATCGTTACTATACCTATCATTATTTTATAATTATTAAAAACCTTATTCTTAAATGTAATTTATGTATTTTATAACCCAATTTTTAGACTAATTTAAATAAATATAATATAATGTAAATATAATATAACGCAAATTAATTATTAACATGATAATATATACTAATATTAATCAAGCAAAAATTAAAGTTATTCATTGAATAAGCAATTATCGCTTAAATTTCTTTACCAAAGTTCGTAGTTCGTTGTCTTTGTTTCAATTTTATTGCCATAATACTCCTTTCGAGAGCTCAAGGGCCGCCTAAAAATAGCCACCTCGAGGCAATTAAAATGACAAAAGAAATAAGAAGAAAAACAACAGGGAAAATAAAAAGAAAAGCTCCGAAATTCGCCTTTGTTCGGTTGACGCGAGGCAGCTTGTCAAATTTCATGAATGAACCCCAAAGCGCAATTGAAGAAGTCGAAAAGTGAAAAATGGCAAAATGGGAAAAAGGAAAATTGGGCAAGAAGGGAGAGGGGAAGAAAGTCAAAAGGGAAAGCAACAACCGCATGTGGAAGGCGCGAGCACAGAAATAGAAGCTTCGTCAAGTTGGCCAGCGAATTGTGTCGAAAATAGCCAAGAGCCCGAGCGCAGCCATGAAATAGGCGAAAAATAGCTGCCCGATTTTATTTTATTTCGCAAATGGCGCAAACTCCACCCGCCATCCATCCCGCTCCTACACCCTAAACTACACCCATCTCTGTCGCACGCGTGTCACACGCTCCCGCCCCCCCGTCAGCCGATTATTTTTGATGAATGAAAAGCTTTTTGTTTCGGCTTTGCCGCTATCTGCGGCCCGCGTGGAAAAGCCACCAGCGGGAGGGAGACCCAGCGTCACTCAACCCCATCCAGCTCCCGCCTGAGGCCGAGGAGCACGGCACTGTAGTTGTAAAATAGCAACGTCCCCGCATAGTAAAAGCCCCCATCTATATATGCATGCTATATCGGAGTGGTGGGATCTCGGGATCCCGAGCGTCACATGTCTTTTTCGGGCCGCATGACTAATACAGGCAAATGGCAAACGTCGTCGTCGTCGGCGTCGTCGTCGCAGGATGTGGCGCACATTTGGCGACATGCCAGAGCAGATACGCATTCCAAAAAACAAAATGTATTGGCACCGAAAAAATTATTTGAAATATTAACAAACAAAGGGAAATTATATGTATTTTTTATATACACAACTTCTAAATTGAAAGTGATGAAAACGTGTAATTCCATTTTAATATAAATATGTAAATAAAGCGAATTTAGTTAAAAGTTTATAAATAAATATATTTTATTTAATGTATATTTTATTTTTGTGTCAAATAATATCGATTTATTAATAATCGAAAATATATATACATTAAAATATTTTATTTTATTTATAAATTAGTGTTATTTGACCCAAAAATTGATATTTTGTTTAAATATCAAACCCCTATAATGGGGAATTAAACAAATTAACGATAATTTAACGTTAAATGCCATATTTTTAAACGTCGATATATGAAGGCTTACGATATTTATATAGTAGTTTATCCCGATATTGTGTTTAATCGATATATAGTCGTATTGAAACTTTTTTATCGGTGTATATTCAAAGTTTAAACCAAAAGTCCTAAAGTTCAAAGTAAAAAAACACGTAAAATCTTAAAATTTTATTTAATTTATTATTAATTATAAAGATTTATTATTCATATTTACCTAAATATTTTTATGAATAATGTTGTGAGTTTAGGGAAAGATTGTTCTTAAGATGATTTTTCCTCATAATATTTATTTAAAATTTGAGTTCAGATTGAGTAAAAAATCTAGATTGATTTCCAAATTGAAGCTTCCAAGTAATTATTTTCTTAATATAAAATTTACTAATATATTTTACAATATTTTTTCTTTCAGCGTAAACCTCCCAACCATAATGTCTGATTTTTTACCGGTAGATGAGTTGATGTCGTCACTGTGAAGCGATAGATACTCTGTTGAATCATTCAGGAGCCAATGCAGGGAATGGTTTCCTTTTTATGGCATGTTTCCAACAAAAGAACGAACTTTTCATGTGGCAGATTGAACTACAAGTATAAGTTTACAAGTGGATGCGACTTTTATGATTTGTTTCGCCAAATGTTATCGCTGGCGTGGGCCGGGAACGTCACAGCCGGTGACGCCTAGAAATTTGACTTGCTGGAGGCGAATCTCAGTGGAAGGACAAATATCCTTAGTAGCTGACGGAGATATACATAGTTATGTAGGAGTAAATGGACGTGTCCTACCCCGGCGGCGGCAGCGTCTCTAACGAATGTGGCATCATTAGTTCTGTCATAGTCATAAATCATGCGCCCCGTTGAACGCTGGCCGGCAGCACGCCGTGCCGGCTAAGGACATGCGGCAGCGGCAGGACTGCATTGCTAATAATGTCACGTAGCACAGCTTTTGACAGTCAAGTGTCACACACACATACTGAGACGCATACTCCAGCTGCAAATCCTCCGGGATGGCCATGATTATATGCTGCTTAACATGGCCAATTATGGCCAGAGTGGCAGCAGGGACTTCTATGCGGCGGATGTATGATTTGAATATTCCCTAATCTCGCGCCGAAACGCTGAATTTAATTACAAGAACTGTGCTGAAAATTATGCCAAAACATACGCAAGGACACACAAATAAAAAACAGGGAGAATCGGCGAAAGGCAAGAGGAAAAACCCATCTCGCTGGGCTATCGCCAGCCGGCAATCGCAAACACCCACTGCGGCGCTCATCCTTATCCGTGTCCTTGGCAGGCTAAGACATTTCCTTTTTTTTGCGTGTGCTTGTGAGCGCTCTCCTTCTTGTCGTCGGCAAATGAAGTGCAAATTATGCCAACGGCCAGGCCACTGCAGGGAAAAGAGCGCGGAAAACAAAGCGCTTTCCATGCCGCGGCGCCTACCCAAAAAGTATGCAATACATTTTGCCGAGAGGGGAGGGATTTTCGGTGGGGCTTTTCGGGCGAGATTACATGGCAAAGCATAACTTTATTGAGGTTCCCTATGTATATATATAGTATATATATATATATGTGTGTGTATATATATAGTATATAGCCCTAATGCTTGGCGCGTGGCATTGTCAGCGAAATCGGCGCCATTTGAAATGGTCGCGTGTAGTCGGTAGTTTAGCGGCAACCTTGCTTTTGCCAAGCCGGCCAAGATTCTATATCTTGTTGCGCATTTGTCCATGTACCACGGTCAATGGTCGAGCGAGGGAGCCCCGGCCGGTGTCACCCTGACGTCAGCGTCCTCGAATCGACTGTAGTAAGGCCCCAATATCCTTGCTTTGCCCCTGGCCAAGGCCAAACAAACGACGGGCGGCGTCCGATGTCGCGTGACGCACAAGGATATTGAGTCCTACGATTGTCGTCGTCGTCGTCGCTGCTGTTGTTCAGCCTTAGATGAATTCCTTGTGGCCCTGCGTTGTTCGTTGTTTGCTCTGTCACGTGTTTGCCCAGCCAATTAGAGTTATGGGAATAGACCAGCCATGGCTTAGAGCAGAGAAACAGAGAGAGAGAGAGATTCGTAAAGCTTGAGGAGCTTTTTTTGGCTAGCTGGTGCACAAACCAAACCGGGAAATTCACTTTTCCGGGGCAAGAAAAGACAGGAGCGGTCTCAGTGGGGCAAAGGTTAGATTTATAAACAAAATATAAGATTTTTCTGAATTTCCCAAGGCTTACCACCGAATAATAAGAATTTTCATTGAATTATTTTTAATATAATTGTGGTATAGTTTTATTATTATCTGAACTTCCTTAAGATCTTGGTTCGTCCGTGATTAATAGACTTAATTCGAGTTCTTGGAGCTTTGACTAGATGCGCATCATCATCAAGGATCGATCGCAGGATTGTGGGATCATCTAGAAAAACCGGCTACAACCTGGTAAGAAGCTGTTCAAAACCTGGCTAAAACCTGGTTAGAATCTGATTAAATCCTGGTTAAAACCTGGTAATCTTATTGCTTTCGGGCGAGGGCGGTAGCGAGGAGACCGAGGAACGGGAAGGACTCTGCTTGGGGCGAGGCGGAGGACGCTGGGGATTGATATTGGCATTAGCCTGGCGGAGATTGGCAAAGAACTGCTGGCGTCGGGGGCCACCTCCACGCAGGGGTAACGTGGGAATCTCACTCGGCGACTGGTGGTTGACCTCATCCTGGGCGCAGTGGCGCATGGCGGGATTAACGCACTCGTAGACACTCTGCAAGAATAAACTCCCATACTTAGTGACTTCAAATTGAAAGATAAGCTACAAAAACCCACCTGTTCCGAGGAGTACTGGTTGTTCTGGGCAAAGGCCAGCGAGGTTAGCGAAGGCAAAGCCTGGGCAATATCCGACCGCTCGATGCCCCGCACGATGAGGAAGGTGCGTGGTATCAGGATGCCCACCAGCACTGCCCAGCCGGAGGCCTGCAGTCCCAGAGGTATAGCCGCATCGCGCCACTCGTCCCCGAAGAGAGATAACACTATCCAGGCCACCCAGATGATCATGATGAGCACCGTTCCTATGACAATAAGGATGCCTTCGCGATAGTTACGTTGCGAGCGATAGAATGAAGGTATCAATGCACCCAGACAGCACAGCAGGATGAAGTCGTAAGCCAGGAGGCCCCACAGCCACCTTCCATAGTAGATATTCTCGCAGGACACCGCCTCCGAGGCCACGTGCATCACCACGAGCAGTTGCACCGACATGCCCACCTGGACGACGACGCTGAAGGCGCAGATCACCGCCTGTATATAGCCATTCACATGGGATAGGAAGCCGCCCTCCGAGCCTATCGAGGCCAGCATCACGGCCCGGCAGAGGAGCAGGGAGAACACAAAGCAGTAGACCAGGGTCATCACAAAGACCCGCACGGCGCACAGTGTGTTCAGGGTCTGGGCATCCTCCAGAGTCACATGTGAGTTGCGCTGCTCGCCTACGTACTCAATGGAGAACGGCACGAAGGAGCAGAAGACCAGGACCAGTGAGAGCAGCAGCAGTATTGAGGTGGCTGGGTTGCCCTCGAAGACATCTCCCAGAGAGATGCGAACGACGATAAAGACCAGAATGGCCAGAGTGGCAATCAGACCGAGTATAGCTGCCGTTAGTCCCGCTGCTACCCAGGTGTCCATCTTGATGCGCCAGAACATCACGGACTCGCCTTCAAACAGGAAGGGATATCGCCGATTATCCCCGGCGCTGTACTGGCAGTTGAACACCTGCCCGAACTTGGTCTTTAGCTCCAGGCTGGTGTGGTTATCCCGGTTGTAGTGGTAATACGTGGTCACATTGGTCACAAAGTTCTGCGATGCTATCTCGCGCAGCTCCGTTTGGGATTCGCCCGTGATCTTGTCCAGCGTCTTGACCTTTTTCTGATACATCTGGAAATTCATGGCCGTGGCCAGCTTACGCATCGCAAGCAGCGACAGGATCTCGGCAGTCTCATGGGCCTGTCTATACTCAGAAGTCCGCCAGTCCTCGATGAAGTTGAGGAAGTTGAAGCAAGTCTTCAGCGAGTACAGCTCCCTCTCCCGCTGGCAGTGCTTGGCCAGGGAGCCGCGCAGCCAGTTCATTAGGTCCACGATGGAGCCAGCAAAGCTTAGAACCCGCGAAGGCACTATGCTCCTACCAATCAGTACCTCATCCAGGGTCGTATGAGAGCTGTCCAGTTCGGTGCTGGTGCTCAGATCGATTTCGTTCTCCATCAAGATGAAGGCTCGGTTTGGCAAGTCTGAAATGATGAACTTAAAGATACTGTATCTTGGTATGTATCTATTACTCACCTGCCAGAAACTCATCATCCGTTCGATCGGTGGGCACAGCAAACAGAGTTCCGTTTTCCTTAAAGTGACTGGCAACCTTGTTGCCAAACAGGATGTACACGTTCTCGTCGCTCTTGAAGTGCATCAGGCACATGTGCTCCTGGCGTGCGGCCTCCATGAAGTCATTGTACATGTCCAGCGTCTCGGTGGCTATCTCCACGGAGGCAATTTTCTCGCCCCACGGCATTTGGTGCAGCAAATGGGCAACTTTTGGAAAGAGATGGTCTCGGGTGCCTGGTATGGGCCAGATATTATACTCGAGGTCCTTTATCACCGACTCCAGCTGCTTGTACAGCTCTAGATCGATGAAGATGCCCATAGAGAAGTCAGTGCACTGTTGCATAAACTGAACCTCCTGGAGGAGTATATTCTCGGCCAGGCTGTTGTTGTCAATGTTGATGGCGCGTATACCTGGAATTAAAAGTTAATTAATATTAAAATTGTATTTATTTAAATTTAATTTCAGGCTTCCTGGCCTTTTTACAAACCAATTTCAAAGTCGGCCATTAAGAAGTTGGCCTGATTCAGGCGATTGATAACAAACATCGCGGAGATGGGATCCTTGGTCAGCACACTGAGCATCACGTCGCCCTCTATTATCGTCACGAACTCATCCTGTTTCCGTATCACGGTTCCCTCATCCGGACTGTCGACGGTTATCTGGAGGCCATTGAGACATATCTCCGGCACTAAAGTGTCGCTCGTCCCATCGCTGCTGCTGCTGCTTTCCGTGGTGGACGAGATTAGCGGGGCCAGCTGTCCATCGTGCCAGCTCGAACTGGCACTGGCAGAGGAGCTTGAGCTGGAGGCTCCATCATCGGCGGTGGTGGTGGGTGCCAGGGCCACTGTTGTGGTTGGTGGCTTTGCGGTAATACTGCTGGGCTTGACCTGCTGACTTGTGGGCTGTGGCTTGGTTATGCGTAGGGGTGCCGACTTCTTGGTCGGTGATGTCACCTCTATGCCCTGGCACTCCAAGATGCAGGGGAGAGCGATGAGGATACATAGCAGGGCTGAAAGTAGGGGAGTAATATTTGAAATAATTTATGTTTTTATAATTAATAAACTACCAATTATTTTTGATATGAAATTTAAGGTAAATCTCTTGTAAAAATTAATAGAGAATGACTCTCTTTCAATGTAAAACTACTAAAACAAGCTCTTCCCAGACAAGCAAATGTGGAGATTTCTACAAAAAACCACAATAATAGGCTTCCTTATGCTTCCTTAATGTTTGAGTTCCTTTTCACTGAAAAAGGAGTCAATCAAGGAGCCTTCTTCTTTTGTACAATTCTCGAAATAAGTAGAGGAAATCCCCCCTGAGTGGTGTTCATTGTCCAGTTTCCACTTATGCCAGTGCATTTTCCCTTGGCCTTACATCATTTACTGAGTACTCACCCAATGGTAATGGCTGCCTGCGGCCAGACTGCCTCGAAGCCATGACCTTCCTTGGCTTGAGTTTAATGGTTTTTAATTAAACAAAAAATTACAATTATATTGCAGTTCTTCCTTCAACATATACGGATAGTTAATAGCATTTTAAGAGAAAGAGCACTCTGGAACACAGAAAGTTGGAAATTAGCAATTGAAGGGGGCTTTGAATCGTTATGGGTACAATTTTATTTTAAGCTTTTGCCATTTTTCGCTGCCACTTCAAGCATTTGCCGACTGCGTGGAGAGTGTTGCACTTTAATCGCATTAAAAAAATGTCACGCTAACACAGACGGCGACTTTGGGTTGGCACAGTTTCCACTTTGTCCATTTTCCTTGTGATTTTCCCCGCACACAACACACAACACACTACACACACTCACTATCAGTGCAAAGTACTGTCTTTCTGTTTTCTCATATTCTCGCACTTCGGGAAAATCAATAGAATTTATTTAAGGCAAGTTCTTTGATTTAATGCTGCGCACTTATTAAACAGATTCACGCAGCACTCCGAGCCCTCTGACAGTCTGGGCCACAATAGTTTTCGGTTTTGGCCATTGGTTCGCGGGGAAAAAAACTGAACGCCTCAGTGAGTTTAGGGTCAATTAAAGCGATTCTCGTTTTATATTTGTCCAGCACATAACAGGCTTTATTTGTGTTCCCTCGCTGCGGACAATCAATTTGATTAACGGGTGCAGCAGGTTTGCAATGCCCATGCAATTATGTTCTATTGGTTATTTTTAGACTCTTTTACAAGTTAGTTTTAGTTGTATTTTTTCAACTGCTTTTGAACCCACCCTCAGGCCCGAAGCGTACCGAATGGCACCTGTTTTGGCCGTTTTGTTTTGACTAACTTGGCTTAGGCCGGGCACTCGCTGGTTGTTATGGTTATTGGCTCAAACTGTCACTCAGCATTGAGTTCTTTTTTCGGTTAGAGTGTTCGCTTTCCCATAATTATCAATATAAATGTACATATATGCAAGTGAACGCCACCCTCGTGGTAGCCAGTTTAAATATTGGTCATTGCAATTAGCCAGTTGGTTGGTAAAAAGTTTTGGGTTTCACCCTTCTCTGTTTTTTTTATGTCAAAGGTGACGAGCACTAATTTAAATTTGGCAAACTTTTATTTTGTGTTTAATACTAAATATTGGCTCAGTTAAGCTTCTGCTGTGGTCATCTCATTTAAACTCTGTAGAATTTTCCCATTTAAGTTTCCCGCAAAAGGGCATCCTTGAAAGCAGAACAGAGACAGTCTCGGGCCTTGGGCTTTGACATTCGCAGAGCTTGTTTCCGGGTTTTTGGACTTTTTGCATAACACTTTTAATTAATGTCCAAAGCAATAGCAGTTGAGAGAGGAGAGCCACCAGAAGTCATTCTCGGTCACTCCCCAGGGTTGCATTGCATAAGTTGAATATTTAAATGAGAACCTTGATTGCATTTGGGTTTTTTTTAGTTATTTTTAAATTGTAATTTTTGCACACACGCACCAGTAGGTTGCCTCCGGGCCACGTTCACTCTTTTAACTGTTTCGACCAACTGAGCGAGCGGAAGAGCTGACAGAACCGCGACTGCCGTAAGCCCATAAAAATGCAGCTGCAGGCCGGGTTAGTTAGCTGCTTGGTTAGGGTTCGTAGTGGCTAAAAGGGGGTGGCTAGGTCTTGGCTTCCACTAGATTCTGGCCCAAAGGGGTTGCCTTGTTTCGGTGCCAGCTCAGGTTGTTATTATTCACCTTTTTTTTTTGCAGTCAATATAATATGCAGTTATTAGTGACACCGATGGGCATTACTCAGCTGGGATTGGAACTGCTGGGGAGCAAATAGGTTAGTTTCTTATTATGAGTGTTTTTGGTGTTTGAATGAACTAATTCACGAAGGTTTCAACTTTGTCAATATATAAAAAATAAATTATTAGAAAGTTTCTTCTCTGAAGTCACATACCCCTTGTTAATTTATTGTATTTTCAGAAAAATAATACGTTTAGTTCGAATCTGTTTTTGATTATGTTTCCCTATACAAAATATACACTTGTATTGAGCGGCTTATTTAAAAGCTGGCCTAAATCTTAAAACCAAATTATTCTACAATTTTGTGGCTTAAAACTTGAAATTGCTGGAACATTTCCTTGTTTCCAGAATCATTTTAGCCTGATTTACTGTCCATCCCCGGCTCCCTTGTTGGCCGCAGTCCGCATTGCCAGGGTCGGTACACCACGGGTGGTGACATCTCCGGCGGTATACTTTGAGCCACACATGTTATCGTCTTCGCTGCAGGACGAGACCTCCGAGGAGAACTGGAACTCATCCATTCCCGTGTACTCATCCATGCTGTCCAAGGGAGTATCCAACTCGGTGTCCTCGTCCTTTTTGTTCTCCTGACAGCCGGCCATACTGCGAGCTGTGATCAGGCCACCGGGCTCACACATTCCTTCGTTGGAGTGCTTCTTTTGGACTAGGATGTCCCCGAGATTGTGCAGCGACTTGTTCTTTCCCTGGGCCATGTCATTCATCTGGACTTGGTTGCAAAATCGTTGGATTTGTCCCAGCAACTCACGCATGCCCATCTCCGAGGACTTGAGTATGAGACTCTGATCCGAGGACGACTTTCGGGGCTCTGCTTGCGCCTTTTGCTGCTGCTTTGGTTTATGGTAGGAAGCCTGGGGCTTCAGCATGTCGTTCAACTCCCTCCTGGTGACCATCTTGGAGTGGTTCTTGGACAACTTCACGCCGGTGTGCTTCGTGCTCTGCGCAGCTGATGGCTTGCAACCAAGATTGTTGGCCTGCGAGGCGGCTGCTGTAATATTTGTCTTTGAGGCATTAACCATTTCCGGTGTCGGATTGTTGGCCACCATGGACTGGTGCTGATAGAACATCTTGTCGTACTCAGATTTCATGCACAGATACCGGAAGTGACGCGAGTTCTCCTCGCCGTAGTAGATCACCTCTGGAGGGGAATAAGAAAAGGGTTAAGTTGCTCATGGGAAAGGCTAGAAGAGACTTACTGCTGGTGACCTGCTCCTGCAGCCTGTTCAAGTGCTCATTTGTCTGCTTCAGTTCGCCCGAGAACTTGTCGATCTTGTGGCCCAGATCCCGGAAGTTCTTCATCAGAGCCTCAGAAATGGTGTTCTGCAGGAGGAGGATATGTGAGTTTATAAGTTAAATGTTTCTTAGATGAAAACTCACCCCAACGGCCTTCTGTACGGTTTGGCGTATTAGCTCGAAGAACTCCTCGGGATCGTCCTCCTTCTCGTCATCGTCATCGGCAATACTCACGTGCGCCTTGCTAGTCGGATTTGGCTGACCACGTCCACGCGAGTGCTTCTGATGGGGATGCGGATGCGGAAGTGGATACTGCTGCTGCTGCTGCTGCTGCTGCTGCTGATACTGCTGATGTTGCTGCTGATGTTGCTGCTTGCTGTGAATGTTTTGGGACATTTGTTGCTGGTGCAACTGATGCTGCGGCGGATGCGGCAATACCATGTTCTGGGACAATTGCATCTGGTGGCTATGCGTGTGCTGGCGAGGGTTGCTGTTGCCTTGGGCATGGTTTCCCATTAGCTCCTTGTCGGAGAAGTCGCCGCAATCGTTTAAGGCATAGTTGCTCCTCTGAGTGCTGCACTTGCCGTGGCGGTGACTTTCCCTTGGCTTGGTCATAGTGTAGACGCTATTGTTCACCTTGTTCTCGGGCATAGCAAAGTGCGGCACCTTGGCCATCTGAGGCTGGCGGGCGCTGTTCTTGACGGCCAAGTTGTTGCGCCGCGCGGACATGGCGTTGTACGGCGACTGCTGAATGTGGCCGGGCATCGTCTGGGAGGCGGTTGCGTTGGCGTTCCGCAAATTGCTAGCCGTCATCGGCAGATTGGTGGTGATGTAATAGTCGTTTTCGGTCACAAAGCTGCGCTGGGGACGCTGGTCCGCTTGCCGGTTAGTCATGATTCCCCCACTTGGTGCACCACCACCACCACCTGCTGCACCTCCTCCACTCGCTGCCCGCTCTGCTCGCATAGTGGCCGTCTTGGTCATACCTACTCCATGGGTCACCACCACGGATTTGACTGGATGAATAGCGTCCATCTTGGAGCCGTACACCTCCTCGATTCCCTTGCGGCGAAGGGGGCGCACCATTCTTATAGAAATGTTGCGGCTGCGTTGGGAATCCTCCAAATACTAGCTCTCGAGAGCAACAAACTTTGACGCGCGCGTCTTTTACCAATAATAATGAAGTGCAAATGCACAGAAAACTATATAAATTGTATATTTTACGGAATATTTTACATTTATGTATGTTTGCTGTTTGGGAAACTTAGCTTAAATGAATAGAGTCAGTTTGGATAAAGATAAGAGGTATTAAACAGAGCTAACTTGATTGAAAGGGGATTTAAATTAAAATTAGCTAAGGTAGATGGATTTGGAGAAAATAATTAATGACGGATAGAGTATTTTATTGGGTATTTATTTAGATTATAATTTTAAAAAATAACAGGGTTCGAAAAAGGGCTTTCGCTATACCTAAAGTCTACTCCGAGATCTTTTAAATGGGAGAGTTTGTTTTGCTCTCTTTAACGCCTGCTTTTCGAAAAGTTCTTTTGCAAACTTATGTATGTTTAAATCCTTTTTCTCTTTCGCTCTCTCCTCAACGCTTTGCCTGAATTTAAGATGCAGTAGCGAACGAGAGAGTGTTTTTCTTTCTGTTTACAAATAAGCAGAATCAGGAGAGAGACATAAACAGTGGCTATGATACAAAAAAAGGTTTCTTTTTCAAGTTTTAATTAAATGGCTACGGGTTGAAACGAATGTATACTCTGAAAATACTACAAGCCAATGAATATTTAATTATTTAATGTTTTTTAATGTAATTGTACCTAATGTTTATTTGTTTATTTTAAGCTGAAATTTTTTTCCTACTAAGAAACATGAAAGCAAACATCTTTACGTTTCATTACGAACTACCTCCAACTGATTTAAACACCTAATAGTATTAGGGAATAATGTAAACAGTGTTAAAGCATTGATGGCTTTATGGGCTCAAAACTTATTTCAATTGATTACACATTCGCGCGATTGATTTTCACACCTCACATTCAGCACGGCTCATTATTCATTACTCATGGCATCGCTGCTGGTGAGAGATTTCCCGCCGATTTGTTTACACTTTGCCGCTCAACTAACCGCAAATGGCAAAATCGAGAGGCGAGAGGAGCAAAACGCTAGGATGGCAAATGGCAATGACACAGACCAAAGGCCGCAGACTTTGGGCGGTTCAGTGTTTGCTCGCTTTGCCGGAAATATTTGTTTGATTCCACGCCAAATCAAATGCTAATGAGCTGCATTTGATTGCGGGATGTCAGTGGCTTTTCGCTTGGAAGTGGTCTCCCCAGTCTCCCCTCTTTGCACGTTCCTCAAAATTATTACAAATATTTATCCGATTATTTACCTTTGAACCGGCCGTGTACGGGTGTTAAGAGAAGAGTATCCTTGGCGAGGCCACGCAGTCTGAATCCTTAAGTATCCAACTAGCTTTAAGGCCCGAAGCCAAAAGTCCATGTCTGGACTGCTCAAAATAGACCGCTCAGCCTCAGGTTACAGACACTTAAGACATAAAGTGGGCATAAAGGGAAAAGAAAAGGCTCGGAAAAGGGGCTCGGGCTCGGGCTCGGACTCGGGCTCAGGCTCAATAAGGCGCTGAAGGACCCTTTAAAAATTGGGTCATCTGTCTGCCTTGAAACGGGAAACCCAAGGCATGAATATTCACAGGCCAGGGACTGCACCCAGACCTCCTTCGACGACGACGACGACGACAACTCCTTTCCTCATGTGCTCATTATGCAAATTGCGCATACGACGCGTGTGTCTGGGGGCCACTAGCCACTGCAGGAGCTATTATCCTCCTTCTGCATTGCAGATAATTCTTCTGTTGACAATCTGTTGCATGCAATAAGCCGCAAACAAACCTATTACGAGCTGGTTGAGATCTGTTGGGATAATTTTAATTTAGGAAGGCAGCCCCCCTTAAGTGACCTCAAGTACAGCTCATTAAACATTCGTGTGCCTGTGTGGGGTTATATGTTTGGGGCATGAGCCATAAACTGCCGGCAACAGTCAACGCTTCGATAACTTATTGTTCCGGCCAGCCTTGTACGCCTGCTGTTGACCACAAAGTCCTTTAGCCTTGGTTGTCTGCCACCTTGAATGGGTTTTGTGTCAATGTATGTGGCAGGTACACTAGGAAAATTCTAAGAAACTTTGCGTTTTTTGAGTTTTAATTAAAAGAAAATATATTGATAAGCTTTGATTATAATTGGGAGGCTGATAAATAATAATATAGAGTAAATATTAAAAATATCTGCCAAATTTAGCTTAGGAGTATTTTTAAAAGTACAAAATTTAAACATATTTCTATGGAAAAGGAAGATTGAAATGTTTTATTTTCTAGAAATTTCCTTGAAAAGCTGTCACTAAGCCCTTGAGTGCGTCTTCTATTAGAATCCTTGCTGAATGGCTTTGACATTGGTATTCCTGCAATGCAAAATTCTCCCACACTGTTACCCAATCATCATTTTTATGACTAGTTCTAGGGGAGCACCTTGCTTGACCCAAGATTACCATCAGAATGCTTATAAAAAATTATAAAAGCAGCAGATTCCCACGAAACGTGAGCCATTCGAAACGAATATTAGTCATTAGCATTTTTCGGAATCATAAATTTGGATGTGCCGCGGCATTAGGCGAGCTTAAGGCGACACTTCCAAGAAATTTATCACCCAAGAAAGTTTAGCCCGCGGCGCAGATAAATCAAACAAACTCTGACCACGTGCTGGCCAGCAACAAATTGTCGTTTGAGTATTTATATGCCACATGAAATGGGAAAATTCCGCTTTATTCATATTTTTATTTACTTTAATTGCACACTGCAAGGCCAATTAAAAGGCAAGTGAGCGTTGCAAACGCATAAATTTGTCGGCTGTCGGCAAAGATGTTCAAGACTTTTCGCTTTCAGCCCACCCAAAAAACGTCACTTGAAGAATTCTATTTCTATTTTTGAGTCTGTGTAAAATGTCTGAGAGCTAAAAAGTTTGTTCAAATTGTTAAAAACTTGTTGGTTTCTCGAGAAGAGCATCTGAGAATCGTTCACTTGATGGGTTTCCGTTCGTTCTCGTTTATGGATTTATTTATATATATTTTAGCAGACCCAACGAGTAAATAATTTTATGTCTATTTATTTGCTTAATTTAAGAGCTATTTATTGTTGTTTATATTTTTATTTTAAAGCACTCCCCCGTTGACAGACGAACATGACGTTGAGCGGGAATTTTCAGCGCTTCTCACTCTCTCTCGTCGTCGGTGTGCTTTATGACAAAATGTTCATAATAAATAAATGCTACAACCAAATAAATTGCCTCCACAGATATCGTACAAATAAATTTGCTTATTTATGCGATGCTGCCTATAGTTTGCAACGAAAATTTTGCGATTCGAATCGAGTTTCGTTCGTTCGCGTAAATGCAGCTGCTGTCACTTTGTTTTGTTTTGGGTTTTTTTTTGGTATTTTCAATAAAAAATCGCCCTGACTCGACTTTTGATTGTTGATGATTATTTTCAGAATTTTGATGGCTTTTTGTCATGAATTCTGAACGGAGCATTTCTTTATCTTTTTCGTTCGATTTTTTGTAGATCAGTGGGTTTCGTGTTGCTTCTTTTGTTTTAGCTCATCGCGCAGGAAACTGAATGAAATGGAAATACAATTTCTTGGTAATTGGGTCACCAGAATTACGTTTTTGCCTCACTTCAGTTAAATCAATTAAAGTCATAAACATAGTGATGCAACTTAAAAGGGAATGAATCATGGATGAGCGGGGTAATATTCTTTGTGCTTTTAATTTTAATGAGAATTATTAATCCATTTTTAATTAATATTATTTTATTTGATATTTTAGGTTTTATATAATTTGAATTGTAATCAAAATAAAAAAATAAGTGCTTGAATGTCACTTTAAGGTTTTATCTTTAAGTTTTATGTAAATTAAGAGCATTACTAAGTAACAGTCTTCGTTGTTTATTTTTTAACCAAAAAACTACTCACAATTATAGAATGTGCTTTCGATCTTAACTTAAAATATAAAGTAGGTAGACAAACACATGCCCTTTTTAAATAATATAAATATTTACTCATAATATTAAACGACTTTAGATTTTAAAAATTATTTTTTAAAACGTACAACATTATTTAAAATTGTTAATAAATTGTTATCAAATAAATAACCTTTATGTTCCTGGCTCTAACTACACATTTGATAAGAAAGCTTCCGGCTTGCTTGGTGTTGAGCAACAATAAGCTCTCCTCAAACACGAGCAACATGTTGCTGCCACACTCTACTTTGTGGCCGCCTCGAAGGCTTGTAGGCCTCCCGTAATTAATTGTCTAACTGGCTTATAAATATTAACTTAACACTCGAAGCACTTGAAATCGGTATCCGCATCGGAGCTGGTCAAGTGCAGCAGCAGCAACATCCTCCTAAGCAGCAGAAGCAGCAACACGCAGTAACAGCAGTAGCAGCATGCTGATAAGCTGCAACAGCGGCACGAAACTAGTTCGGCAACATAAACAAAGAACAGCTGTTGCCGTTTTTTTTTTGGCTTGCTCAGTTGGCGGCTTCTTTTAGCCGGCTGAGCTTTGTGGAGTGAAATCAGGCAATGCCAGCATGCTGTGTGGCTCGTGTCGTGTGCCGTCGTGTCGGCACACCAGCAACAACAGCAACAGCAAGAGTAATACCAGCAACAGCAGCAGCAACATCAGCAGCAGCAGCAGCAGCAGCAGCGGCAGGCAGCAGCCCAAACAGGAAAATCCGCACAGAAATTCAGTTCAATGCGAAATTTTGAATGAACCAGACGCGAAAACTCTTAACGCTGCGTGGCCAAAAATCATAAAATCGTGTTGGCAAGTGCGTAAAAAGTGTCACCAAATTTAGTCAATGATAAGGAAGTGCTAAGGAAAATTATTAAAACAAAGCAAAATAAACAAAAATAAGATTTAGAGAAAAAAAAAAATACTACAGTGAAATTAGAAACAAAAAGAAATTTCGAAGTGCATTTCTGAGATACTCATCGAGACAAGAAACCAATACAATTACCAAGATTGTTAATCAAAGTGAACCCAAGTGAAATTTGTTTGTGCCAAAAAATTTAGTCAAGTCAAAGTGCTCGACGACGCTTGTTTAACACTTTTCCCCCACGACACCGAACTCAATTTGAATACGCAGTGTAATTTCAATTTCCATTTTCCATTTCGAGTGCAACATATTCAATTGGAATTGCAATTGCAATTCACACCGTCATGGCAAAGTAGTTTGAGTGAGTATCGCGTTGCGATTGCGCAATTACTAAGCGCCAGGCCATGCCTCGGACACTTAAGTATCTATTCAAATTTTATATATTTGTTCGCATTTAGTTGACAGTGATTAATCTTAACATTTGAATGCAAAATCATGTGCAGCTTTAGCTGGGCAATTAATTTGCAGCGACTCAATTATGTGCATGTTACACATTTGTTACTAGGATTTGCTGAAAAATATTTTCATTACGACTTTGTTGGTATTCCATTAGGAATTATTAGCAAGCTTCGTTGCAGCACATAATTGCACTTAATAAATGGTTCTGTTGACTCTGAGATTTTCAGTCAGTCTTTGTCAGGCTTATTGCATTTAATTAAAGTTTCAAATATGTATTTCATTAACTGGAATTTCTTGATGCATGTCACCGAGTCTGTGGCTTAAATAAATGCAACAAATGTCAAGGCAACTATAGTAGTTCAGTTAGGCTTTACTAATTTGCAGACATTTAATTATATTTTCCCAGACTGCAACCTAACATCTACTACCAAGAATTGGCTTTTTGTATGTAAATTTGCAATTGAATGTTTCTCTGGAAAAGCAAAGATTAAATGAAATTAAAATTAATGGAAATAAGCTGCCTAACAAGTGATATTTACCTACGAAAAATGATTCCAACAAGTTTATTCAATTAAATAAAAAAATATAAAATGGAAAATTAGGTAATCCAATTTTAGCTTTTCACAAAAAAAATATTTATGCAAAATTAAATACAAACAAAGAGGTTGAAAGTAGGCAGTTGGTATATTTATTTTATTTATTCAATTCACTAGAAAATTAAAAATTTAAAGAGAAGTTCTCTAGGTAACCTATATTTTTTTAAAGCTCAAATATTATTTCAGTTCAGTTTCAGCTTTTGACCCATTTGAATTACCAGGAATGTCCGCAAGCTGTACAAATAAATGTACTTCAAGTTGAATAGACCTCAACTTTAGATGGGAGTTTATCAAGTGAGAGCCAGACCGTTGTGCATGAATAAACCAAGCCAAAGGGTGCTGCTCCTCCAACTAGCCAGAAAATTAAATTTTATTCGAAATATATAATAAAAAAGTGTATATATAGTTGTCAAATTGTTGCAAAGTGGCGGTTACTCTGACCAATTCCCATGGGCAAAACATGACAAACCAGTGTAGTTCTTGGCTGAAAGACGAGTTGGGACTCGAAATGGGAACAGGAACAAGCAGCTTCAATGGTGTTTGCCAATTAATAGCGAAATTGAGGCAGAATAAAGTTGTGCAAGCAGAAGAAGAAAACTTAAGTTTTTGCAGCTTCATTTGTTGTTCTCAGCGAGTACGGAAGTTGGCAAAATAGCGAAGACTCAAAGCATACAGAAGTCGGGTAAATAGAAAACTTTTCAACCCAAAGAGAAGAAGAAGAAAAAAATTTTGGGAAAATGCGTGCAGATGAATGCCAGTGGAAAGTCGGTTATGAGCAGTCATCAAGTGCACTGAGAAATGTTAGGGAATTAACTTTTGTTTAACATTATAGATTAAAAATAAAATATATAATGAGTTTATATAGAATGCTTAAATTTTAAATGTATATTAATTATTATTTATCATAGTTTCTTATGTACAAAATATTTTAGAAATTATTAGGTAATAGCAGAACTAAGCTATTATCATATCATATGTGACAGGAATGTTAATCTTTATAAAAGTCTTAAAGCTTAAACTACAGAAAAATCAAATCAAATAAAATTACAAATTATTTTCTTTAATAATATATTATAACAATATTTCTTTACTGTGCATCGACTTGTAGTTATACAAGGACAACTCTATTCCTGTCGAAAGTCAATCTCCTCCCAGGACGACGACGAATAGGAATACGACCGCAGCCCTTGTATCTTTGTGTGGGTATGTGGGTCAGCAGTGTTGATTGTGATTGATCTGCGTTTAATGCCATTTTGTTGTTAGACGGAAGCGTAAAAATGGTCAGCTCGGAGCGATGATGTGGCACAAATCTCTGCCAGAGGGTCCTGCCGTCAATGTGGGGAAGTATTTGGCCGGGTTGGAGTTCGGGGTTGCGGGGTTGTGCGGGAGGGGCAGTCAGTCACCCGAGATACACATGCTCGACATATTTATGAAGTTGTTGACTTGGCCGTGGCCACCGCTGACATGCTATCCGGTGAACATATGCCCGAGTCTCCGTTTTCACATTTCCCGGACTTATAAGTTTGAAGCCAGGCTAATCATGTGCTTGTGCCGGAGGTCTGGGGTCTGAAAAATGCGCATAAATATCAGTGCAGAGAGAGAAATGTGGGGAAAAGTGGAGAAAAATTATTTAGATTTATCTGAGAAATTAATTTTTTAACTTTAAATAGATAGAAAATATTGGAAAAATGATTGTAAAACAAGAAAATAGGAAGTGAAGTTGAAGCCATTATTAATTCTGTCAGTTGACTACAATTTTTCATCTTAAAGGTCTAAGTTCTTAACATATTTATTTCTGATTCATTTGATTTGACAAAT
Organism: Drosophila punjabiensis; assembly: GCA_008042585.1. NCBI lineage: Eukaryota > Metazoa > Arthropoda > Insecta > Diptera > Drosophilidae > Drosophila > Drosophila punjabiensis. Next base: position 295,845 of record VNJR01011515.1, on the reverse strand, counting down.
AATATTAGACTTAACAGCCTATAGAGTTCTCTTTTTAAATAACAATTTAAAGTACATTAATTTTCATATTTTAATCTTATTAAGCCATTCTAAAATTAGCCCTGAAATACGGCTTCTTCTTATATTAATGATTACTTTTTAAGCCCTTAGACCTTGTCAATATATTTAAAAGATTTAAAACCCGAATACATAGTTAATAATTTATTTTTATTAATCTTTCTCTCTGTGCTGTTTTGATAGATAAAGTTTTGAAGCTCTCCAGTCTTAGGGGTAACTCCTCTCAGTCTGATGTGTGAATTGAACTAGAAATCCCTTTCGGGATTCTCGCTACAATATTCACTTGCAACTCCCAACCCATTCGCTTCACGTCAAAAACATTAGGATTGTGAGGAGTACGGGCGATCTGGGCTCAAGACAGCTAGCCTAGATGTATGCAATGGAAATGGGAGTGGTAAGTGGCAGTGGAAGTGGCAGCGGCAGCCATATCACGTATGAGTGCTATTTGCCCAATCCAGACTCCATAGCATCCCATCCCAGCCAGCCACTGAATTGGTACATATTTGCACAGAGATACGTGCGTGTAAAATTGCAAATCGCATTTGTAGCTTTGCTTTATTTCAATTTCCAACGGCTGTCATTTTGATGCATTGATTATGTTATTCTCGGTTTTATATTTGCTTTAGCAGCTGCTTAAGATATTTGTGTTTGGAAACATTTTTTGATTTAGGGCCAGTATTCGAACTGGTTTTTTGGGAATTTAATAATTTTAAAGCTAATAAATAAGAAAAAAAGTTATAAAAATTAAACGATCTCGATTTATATTTTTATATCATTTTAAAAATTGCTTTAAAAATTAATAGTAGAATTAAGTTTTCATTATAAAGTTCTAATGAATGTAAATTTTAAGCCTTACTCGACATGCCGTTACTATTACACATTTTTAATAAATCCAAATAAATTTGTTTAAATTACTAAAAGTAATACCTCAATTTGTATTAACTGGTTAATATAATAAACTTTTCATATTTTATTTTATTTAATATTTTTAATAAAAAATACAAAAAAACTTTGAAAATACTAGAAAAAAACTCAACAAAGACATTTGTAATGTAAAAAATTAAACCTTATAATAATATTATTATAATAACAATTTATATTTAGCCCAAAAATGAATAATTTCTCATTATTTTTTCAATTTATAATATAGGACATTTAAAAACCATTCAAAAATGAATAAAACCCAAGTAAGAAAATTTTATATACCTCTAAAATTCAACCTTTAAAACATTTATTTACCTATAAAACAAAGTGGATTTAATTACACCATTACACTTCTAAATGCGTCCCTCTTCCCCCATTTTCCCGGTTGATCTGACCTGTTTCTGAAATAGGTTGTGAAGTAGGTTGTGTTAAGATCCAAAGCAGAAAAAAACATACCATCCGTCACGTTCTTATCGAAGGTAAACTCCCCGTGAAATACAATTGAACCCCATGGCTAATAGCAACTTTACGTGTGTCACCGCCATAAAAGAGAGCCCAAGACGAGAGGAAAAAAGAAATCGAAACTCGAGGATTGATTTGGTGACTTTTCAGGGTTACTTTACACTTCACAAATTTTACATGCCATTGGGCCGGCAATGGGGATGGGCCCGAGAAAATGGGAAGGGCCTTGGGGTGTTCCAGCCATAACAGGAAGTTGTCTATTATACGGCCCACGTATCGCCCCAAACAGATACAGATTGCAATAAAGATACGCAGACAGGCAGTCTTCTTCGACTGTCTATCACTTTGGTTACAGAGTTTCTTTTTTTTTCATTTTCCATTTACCATTTCCCCCGCTGAATTTGTTTTTCTAGGCTGCTGCACTGTTGGCGGAAACTTCCGGCCAAAAGTTTAACATCTCGAGCAGAATTTGCCGCTGATTTGTTGCCACTCTAAATGCGCCTAATTGAATCTTTTACTTTCTTTCGCGTTGTTCTCGAACAAGCTTGTATCTCTCCCCCTCGCTTGGATCTAAATAAATGTAGCTAATTTATTTATTCAAGTTAAATCGTTTGAGAAATTGGGTCACAATGCTCAGCCTCGAAGTTTCGCAGGCTCGATAGGCAGAATGATTTACATGCCTTTAAACACCAAAAACAGGGCCATTTTAACTGTATTTTATTTGCACAAAATAACAACACAATACTTGCAATTTTTTCAACAAAAAGCATGTCCCTGTTAATTGCTAATTGCTTTTGTAGCAAAAGCCTACATTTAAATACAAATTGGGGCCATAAAAAGTGTACACAAAATTAGGACACGACTCTAGCAATCAAGGGAATATATTTTAGGCATATTTAAGCCAAAATCCGAATTTAATAATATATTCAAAAAATAATTTGCGCAATTCACAACCAATTTGTTATTTCTGCCATTATTTGTCAACTTAATGTGGCTACGCCTTGACTCGTGGGAGATTGTTTCTCAAAGACCGAAAGCAGATTTATTCTGGCAAAGTCCTCGCAGCAATAAAAGGCAAAAGACGAGCAGCCAAAAAATGCCTAAAAAAAAGACGAAGTAACAAAAAAGTTTCAAAAACACAATGAAGACCACCGCAAGTGTGGAATGTGGCTGCTGTACCAGCTGTCAATGATTTGTTTCAACAATTTCGCCTGCCTTCGAATGTCTCGTTAAACGCACATAAATATTGTGATTACCTTTAATGTGCTGACTGCCTGTCTAAATAATTCTGTATACACACACACATGGCTCTGTCTGGCGGCCTGTCTGCCGCAGGATTTCTCCTTCTCAGATTGTTTTTTTTTTCGCCGAGCTCACCACATTTTTAATGATGTGTCGGCACACATACACTCACCCCTCCCCGAAAGGCTTTAACGCAACAATTTACTTTTAATTCAAGTAGTCAGTCAGGCGGCTTAATTATCCCAGAGGCGGCACTGGAGGCCAATATAATCGTTGCTGACATTTTAACGGACTCCTCAACCGATTTATTGGCCATGCAATTATGCATAAATCGCTGCTTCTGACATTTCAATAATTTTTAACTGTTATTACTTTGCCATTTATAATGCCAGCGTGATCTGAACATGTGCAAGTATGTTTAATTTATTTTATTTCACATATTTAACCACACTCGAGAGCTATGAGTGACCGGGTACGTTAAAGTGCTGCTATCAGCTTCATTAGTCTTGTTAATCAGATAGCATTTATATGAGCCAAAATGCATGTGGACGTGACATGGCTCTTCTGCTCTTTGTTTCTGTATTTTTTTGTTACATTTTTTAAGCTTTTCAGTTGAATTTTTAGCACGTAGTTTACATTTTCTATATCAAAGTAAAAAAACAGTTTATTATATAAATAAGGAGCAGCAAGTAAAGAGCATGAAACATCTACACTTTAAATTGAAATATATTTTATATAAACTAAGCCCCTATATTTTTTAAATGATAAATTATGCATTGCTCTACCATACTTCATTAACTTAATCCTTGAAAATTTCTTAGTTATATTTATCCTTCGACCCGCATTTAGCAGAAACCCACCGCAGACTCAAGTTCAAGTGTCCCATAAATCTGAGATGGGCCAAGGCTAAATTTATCGAGCCCTTTTATCGCCAACTGTCTAATTAGCCTTTCTCTCTCTCTGTTGGACAGGGCCAAAAGGGAGGGAGGGAGGCTGATAAGCGATAAGGGCTACAACATGTAAACAGGTTGAATAACTGGCCCAAAGAATAACAACAGCTGGCTTGGCCATAAAGATGATGTTACTTTGTGTTTTCTATTCTCTTTTTTTTTTTGTGTTATGATTTTCACAGCGTGGGTGTTCGTTAACACGCCAAAAATGAAATGCAACCCACGCAACGTGCCAAAAATAATAGTAAACAATAGATAAAGAACCCGAAAGCTGTGTTATTTTTGGCCAAAAATATTTGCACATAGTGCCATTAGTGGCATACATAATTTAATTTGCATTTCGGATGACATATTACGTTTGCAATCAAATAGTTCCTGGAAAACAAGAAAACCCAATTTGTTTGCAATTTCTATATTCAAAGTTTTAAGCACGCGTATAATTCATGGTGTGCACACTGTTTCCATTTCTGACACCAAATATATTCGTGAAATCGACAGCAAATAAACTTTTCAGCAACTTATTTAAATGCATAAACTTTTACTCGGAATATTTGGGGGGGCTGCACTTTGGCTGCTCGAAGGATGTCAGCATCCAGGAGCTTGTGCAGCTGCTTGAATGCATAAGCTTCAATCTCAGGCGCTAATCGATGGGAAAGATTGACAGGAGAGTGACTTATGAATAATGAGTAAGTGTAGAACAGGCTTCAGCGAGTGCGTCACTCGAAACTTTCCAAAACAACCTTTTGTCCTTGTTTGTCTGAGCTATATTTTGCTTTGGTTTTAATTTGGGTTTCAGATATAGAATAGCCATTGCCTTTTATGGCTTTATTATTCACTTTATTGTCTGGTCTTTATGAAATCTAGATATTGAGTCATGAATAGTCCATAAATAAAACATATTACGTGATACATTTCGTTTATGATTAGGAATAAAAAGGGAAGACATTTGATGTGATGATAGAGGAATGTTGTTTATTAGTTTAGTGAAATTTTCTAGTGTGTACAAAAAGAGGTTTGCTTTTGAAAATATATAAAAATATATTAAAATATTCTAAGCAATTTTAACATTATAAAACAGCACTCTAAACTAATTACAGGAAACAGGTGCCGGCACTGCATTAAATAAGAGAGTACCAGCTTGTTGAAAACTTCTAAAAAGACATTTTCGAGTGGTACTTAGGACAAACATTGCAAAAGTCATGTACATTTGTCGCCCAATTGTATTTACATCTCCTGATTGTGCGTGTGTGTGTAAGGACAAAGTGCTGCAATCAAAGGTGTCTCCACCTGGTCTCTTATGCAAACCCCTCAGGTGTGTTTTTGGGCCCGAGCCCATATGAAAGGAGTAAGCATCGGCGAACGTGCCAGGCATTAGAAGTGCGACTCCCCTAAGCATTTTCGAGAGCGAGAAGTCGTCGCAATTATGCGGCTGAGGAGCCACTGCTCCTGCTGCGCTCACCTGACACCGCCAGGTGCTCCGTCTAATGAGAGAGCGGGGCGGACTTCTGCTTTGCGCTGATTGCCGAAAATGGCATTTGCAGCATCTTGCCATTCTGCCATTCTGTGTGTTCCTGCGATTGTTGGCGGTGGCGGCGTTTATTGATTTTATTCAGGCAGAAGGGAATCGAGACAAATTATTTTACACTCGAGCGATTTGTGATATGTCTGCGACCTGCCCGCCAGGAGCCTAACCGTCTTAACGCCTACCACTGATTGACAGCATTTCCAGAAATCCACAACGAAAACAAATCAGACACTGTCAATAATTTTAATAAAATAATAAAAAAAAAACACCTTAAAATATAGTGTTTAAAAAATTAATTAAATAAGTTTACTTTACTAACTTTGTTATTAAAGAAGTTTTGAATCCATTTAGAATTTTTTTGATATTTTTCTTTAATGTTCTACACGACTTAAATTAAAAACAAATGTTATCTGGACTTGTCTCTATTCAAAAGCTGAAATTATAGTTGTATGTAGGATATGATATATCGACAATAGTATCGCGCTCAATATTTTATCGAAAACTTTCCAAACTTCAAATTATCGAAATTTTAATTATCAAATACTATTGCACTTTAAAATATTGATATTATCGAAAAATATAAAGAACATATTAATAAATTTATATGTTTTTTATTTTCGAATTATGATGGTCCAACAGATCAAACTGAATATCGATTTATCTCACATATATCGGAGGTATATTTTATATAGGCTTAATGAAAAAATAAAATATTTGTTAAATACCAAATATATGAAATGTTTTATAGAGTTAAAAAATAAGTTTATTTATTATTCTTGGTTTTTTTTAATGTATTTTGTTTGAATTTTAGGCATATATTTTTGTCTCTCTGCATCCGTAAAAGACGCGCTGAGTAGTCTTTAAGTTGGCACCTTTCTGATTTCGAACTTGGTTCGTTCTGTGAAATTAAAATGCGTGTTTTGTCCCGCGCCCCTCGAGGGGCACTCCTATAATTACAGGTGGCGGCGGCGCTGCCCGGTGGCCCACGTGTGGCGGCTGATTGAAATCGACGTTGTAGGTGTCAATCTCTTTTACTTTCTGTCTCTCTCCCACTACCTCTGTGAGTTGGCCAAAAAGTGATTTTGGGCCGCCTGTTGACTTGTCTGCCGCTGACTTGTTTGCTCATCTGGCCCCGTGCCCACTTTGATTTCCCTTCGCGAATTTACAATTCGCATCTGCCAGTTTTATTTGCACTGGAAGTATAATTGCTTTTCATTGGCTTCTGTGACTGTGACTCTGTGACTACTGTGACTACTTTTCGGACACTTCCTGGCCGCAGCACTTGCTGCATAATTCAGCTTTTAATTAAATACTCGCGCGCGTGACTCTAATTGTTTGTCCATACAAGCGACAGATTTCCCGGCGGCAGCCGGTTCGATGACCAGGGAAAGCCCCAGCCCGCTGACAGCAGCTCGCTCTCCAGCAGTATTTTGATTAATTAACGAGCAGAGCCGGCCCCCGGGGGCCATAGGCATCGAAGCAGCCAACCTCCAGGCGACGTGACACGCGCTTTTTAAGAAGTCCTCGAAGCCGCAGCCACAGGACTTTCACTGACGAGAGAAGCTGCTTACTTGGCTGTTTTTTTTTTGTATTCTATGAACATAAACTCTTAAAAGTCAGATCCATTTTTATGGGGAAGCACTTTATAGGGAAACCATTGAAACTTTTAGAATTTCTAATTGATGAGGAATCATTACAAGCATATTTTATATTTGGGAGGTTTTTTAAGTCGGTATGATTATGCTATTATTAAATTGTTTCTAGATTGTAATTAAATACTTAATTGTGTGAACCTTTAAATATGTAGTTTTCCAACTGAAACTGAGCATCACTGCCACAGGGATAGAGAGATCCTGTGGTTGTGGCATTTTCTATTTTCTGCATTTGCGTCCAATTAAGTCAAGTTCAAAATTCTGCTTAACACAGAAACGCGTTGCTTTCACATCAGTTAGCTGTGTATGCGTGCTGCATAATTTATCCTCTCTTGACGTATTACTAGAGGAAACAGCTATCGACAAAATAATAGGACTTGAAATTCCACCCAAGAAATGTGAATATTCAAGAAAACTTTTTCAATAAATTTGCAATATTTTCTTTATGTATCAAGAGCAATAAAAAATATTTAATGAAATGGAATACCATTTGAAAAATATGGATTATTCTGGAAACAGCAGCTGATGAAGCACTGGGACCTATAATATCTCCCAATTTCTGTCAATATGAAAAAGAACTTCTAGAAAATACTTAAGATTTATTATTTTTACAAAATAAACTTTTGGTACTATTATTATCTTTCCCTTAACTGTATTTGCCTGATAGAAAGAGACTGCGCTACATTTATAGAAAGAGAAAGACAACGAGACACCGCTGGGCTGTGGTTAAGCGTTCGTGGCATTTGGCTTTCACTTTCATTAGCCAACTAAGAGCCCAGCCATCAGCAGATAGCCAACTAAGTGATTTGGCTCTTGAATATTTTACAATATTGAATGCGTTGAGGTTAGTCCTTTGTTCCGCCAACTGAAGGATTTCCACCTCTGACCGAAATGGAAATTTATTATTACACTCACAACTCATTCGCCAGGAGAAACAATTACTTGCAATGCGCGACGCCTTCTGGATACGCATAAATAATAATAATTTCCCGACAGAATTCCGGGCTTCCTCCACCATTTTTCCCCTTCAACCCAACGGCTAATTAACAGACACTCCATCCACTTTGGCGATTACTTTTCCGCCAGCATCAGCTGATTTTTTGGGGGCAGGAGCTGAAGGCAGCATAATTTATTTATAATTGACTTAATAGACTTAACCCCAACCCCCAGCTTCGGACCCCGGCATTTATTTCATTCGAATTAATTATTTCGGCCAATTTATGACTGTGTTTTTATTCGCACCTTTCGCTGGACGCCCACACTGAACGGAAATTGAATCAAATACAGAAAAAGGTAATGTTTGGGTTAAATAAATTAAATTTGTACTTTAAATTTGTCTTTTAAAAGACATTCAATTAACAAAGACATGGGGAAAGATGAGTCTACTTAGCCAGACACTCCAAAGCACTATGCAGATATCACTTTTCATGGCCTTGTCACTATGCTTTTGCTGCCAAAAATCAATCAAACGCCCAAGAGTGTGTTCACATATTTGGAAAAGTTGTCAGACAGACGACACAGACACAGATAGACGACGGGGTTAAAAGTGTTTATAAATTATTGTATAAACTCATAATAAATGGTATTGTTCTTGCTTAAATATAGGAGAAAAGACACAAAAATGGCACCGCAATCCCCTGCACACGTCTGAGCGTCCCAGCTGCCCACGCAAGGTGTCAAGGCAACGCGTCGTATACGCAATTCTCTTAACTTTTCCTTTTGTCTGATTGCTAACATAGGCGAAAGGAAAATCATGTCTAAGGCTCCGGATTTAACTCGGGCTCACCTCCAGCACGTGGCCTTCAAGAGAGTCAGTCAGTCGTCGTCCCTGCTGCTGAGTTTCATTCATAATGTCTGGCTGGCCGATAAGAAGTCAAACTTTAAACATATCATGGACCGGGCCGAGGAAGACTTAATCTCGTGTGGCAAATGTCTTGACGCAATTTTGCTCCCCGCATTTACATACATTTGTCTAACTTTCCCCGGTAAAAGGCTGATGGCTAAGAAGGGGCAGCAGCTGACATTCCCTCACTGAAGTCTGGCGGAGGCGCCGACCGGGGCGGTGGCGGCGTCTTCATTGTTTCGCAAACTGTTTTACAGGTGCTACAAATTTGAATATAAATACACAAGCAGCCAGCGAGCATGCTGTGTGCAATAATAAAATAAAATGCTATTCAATGGCGGCGCTGCCAAGCCTTGCACGGTGTCTCTCCACTTTTAAAACTATAAGTTTGCGAAAATAAAAGAAAATACCTAAAACCAAGGTTGGATTAGACAAATAAATAATTAATTTGCTTTTCTAATATTAGAAGTATTATTTATTGTTAGTAAAATTTTATTTAAAAAATAAAGCGAAAGAACATGCTTTTGAAATACATAAAAACATCTTAATTTAAGATTATACATTATAGGCAATATTTAAAGATGCTTTTCCGAAGAGTAATTGCTACAAATATGACTTAAAATATAGTTTACAAAAAAGTTTGTCCTTAGTTTCACTATTTTACATATATTTTGGGTTGAAATATTATGAAATTGAGACCTCCGTAAATACCTTTTTAACACCTCAGATTTTTTGGGTAATTTAGTAACAGTTTTTTTAAGCAGGATGATTTTAAAAATAACTTCTTTATAGTATTTCATAGACCAACTAAGTAATCTAAAAAAAAAAAACAATAATAGTTTCATTTTCACCATGGCATATTCCACTGTAACATCACAGCCACGTTTGCCAAGACGAGTCGGCATTTTTTGGCCAACGGAGACCATTTCGAAGGGGCCACAAAAGTTGTAGACACACACTCCTGGTACCCCGGTGCCACCTGCCACTTTGGCCACACCTCCGCCATGGCGGGGCCTGCAACTTTTCAATTTGCTCGCCCCGTCTATTTACAATTTAAGAAAACAAAACAAAACACGATGGCTGGGAAGCACTGCGAGACAACCAAACGAGAGCCTGGATATCCAGTTTCGGCTACCATTTCGTATTTGCGTGTATATTTTCAGTATTTCGGAGGCGACTATGTCTGTCATTTAGATTTAAATTTAGTGGCCACTTAAAAGTCGGATGGAGAGGGGCGCGTCTTGAGTGGATTTTTAGAGACGCCCCGAAAATGGTTTGCCGAATTGTCAATTAGTCTGCTCCTAGCTCGTAATCAAGGTATCGAATGTGAACGAAATGCAGGCGTAATGAAAATGAATCTGTCTAGTATATTATTACCGAGTTTCCACGGCTCAATCTCAAGTTATATCCTTTGTGCAGGCGTTACGCTCCATAAAATTGAAATGAAATACTAAACTTTGGTCGTTATGACGCTGATTGCCATGAACTGCAATTGCATACGGCTGGGAATCGTGCTCCGTGGCATTGTCCAGGCCATAAACATAACGAGAAAGACAGGAAAGGCACGCAAGGAGCAGCTCTGGGGTGGACCTTGCTCCACTGGACACGGGATGGAGTGACCCAATAAAGTTAGTGCCATGCCTTGCCATATTTTCCGCTGTGAAATCAATTTTTCATTTTGAGGCAGCATGACGACGCCATTTGCCCCATCCCAGAGCAATATGTGCTCCACAATTGTCACAGAGGAACACATTAAAAGTGACTCCGGGGCAGACAGCGTAATGGTTTATATAATGTCCTCGTCCTTACCCGAAACTGCACAACAACGTAACATAAATATGCAGCAAGTGGCTCGGGAAGAACAAAAGCCAGATGCTTTTGACATTTATGACTCATACGCAACGTTGCACAAAGTTCGCAGAAAAATAAATGCAGCAGACAAAGGCCAGAGTCCTGCGCCAAGTTTTTGAGCTGAGATTTGCTAGACACAAATAACACTTCAACAGAAGGATCAAAATCTGCATCTGAACGTTATAGTTGGGATTTTAGGGGATTAAGGAGAAGGAATATGTTATTAAATTGTTAAGCCATATTAGAGCTTTAAACTATATCTTTATCTATATAATTTTCTACTATATTTATTTTATTTTAACATTTTTAAATTATATTTTAATATTATACAACATATTCTTTATATTTTTAGTTAGATTTGTAACCATTATATATATTTTTTTCGTATAAAACAGTAAGTTGCTTACAATAAACCCTCAGAACTGCTCACTTTTCAGACTCGACTTCGTTGCCTTAAGGACACACCTTTCATTGTTGATCAACTCGTTGTTGCTGTTATATCGCAATCCTCTTGAACGCTTCTGTGATTTTCACAATCAAATTCAATGCTGCTCGACGGCTTTGGCGCCAATTCCGTAGAGAAGATGCCAATGGCAGTTTCTTAAGTCAATTCGCTGCCAAGAAAAGTGTTGGCTCAACTGACAGCTTACTCAAAATATGTCAATCAAATTCAGCTTCTTTTTCACTTCTCCCTGTCACCTCTCAACTCTCTCTCTCCCTCTCTGCTCTCAAGGCCAAGAAGTCAGGATTTAAGGCCAAAGAGAGGTGTGAGTGTTCAGAGGCTAGACTCCTTTTTTGGGCTATTTTGCATGCAAATTAAATGCGCATTATCAGCGGCCTAAAACTTTAATACCAAGACGAACTTATGCAAAGCTCAAATGGGTTGATTCGCCGGCCAAAAATACTTCAAAGCTGTTAGATCCATTTACATATGTAAATATTGGGAATAAGGAACCCGGCTTACGGGCTTTTCCATGGGCATTCGACAAGTTGCCAGGGAGTTATAATTTTTTAGTTTTTCAATTACTTGTTCTGTGGATTCTGTGAGGGAGTTTATGTGAGATTAATTACAATAAATAATTATTAATTACAATTATAGAATCATAATACATTAGGAACATGAAATAGCTTAAATTTTACTTAATCTATAAATGACATTACTTTCTTATTTAATTATTATTATATGCTTTTGATTCCAGCTAAGAATATTAAATGCATTAGTTTCTTGTTAAATATGAACTTTATGCATTAAAGGATATACCTTTTAATCAATGGAATAGTACAAAATAAGATGATTGCTAAAGAATATAAATAAAGTAGATAATATAAATATTAACTCTGATATTTTTACAAATAAAATTTTAAAGCTTAAAAACTAAATCCCCTTTTTACTTCATAGATGCGAACATTTTATGAAATTTTACAACACCCTCTTGGGGAAGGCTAATGATAAATTTACAAAAGCCAAAGCGGCGACATGTGGTGCTCATCTTCCTCTCTCCGCCTCCCTCAAAATTAATGCAAAATAAAAAGGGAAACTATCCCGCTGAGGAGCAGCTGTGCCCTCGACCAAATTGAATGTGTCAGAAGCGAAGGCCGGCAGGCTGGCAGGCGGAGGCGGAGGCGGAGGTGACCCAGACGGATGCGTGCGTCTGTGTTTTTAATATAAATCATTGGCAAAATAGTTGCGTGCTCGCATTAGTGGCCAAAATACCTGGCTGCAGCGAACAAAAAAGTTTTTTTCCTTTCCTTTTTTTTTTTTTTTTGGCATTTTAAAGGAAAATTTATTTGCGCATTTCGGGCACGTCGTTCGAGAGGGCCTCCCGCAAAAAGTTGCGGCTAATCAATTTAAAGTTGCAGCCACAGAGCAACGAACAGGGCCAGTTTAGATGGAGAGGGGGTTACATGTAACCCAGACATGGGGCACATATGCATGCATAAATTTCCAAAGGGGCCATGGCAAAGTTCAGCAGCTTGGAGCTCCTTTGTTTGCCAACACACGACGTGACGGTGCTATCTGAGGGTCTAAATGTCTATTGTTGGCTGCTAATTGTTGGAATTCCTGTCCGGAGGGGTCAAGTCATGTGCGTGGCTGTTTAATTCAATTAAGGACACGTTTTTGGGGTATTACTTGACACGCGTTTAGTGTCATAAATTATTCCAAATCACTGAGCAGCTCTACGATTGCACTGAGAGAATAAAATTCAAGGAAAGAAGTTTTTAAATCAGCAACTAAATTAAATTAAATTAAAGCTTCAGGTTTACGTAGAAAAAATATTTAAAAATATTAAAACATTGTAAAAAATATAGAAATGTTAAAAATATATATAAAGGTGTAAATTATTTGCTAAAAATATTTAATAAAATATTCTGTTTTACTTATTTGCAATAATACAAAAATTAATGTGCTAAAACTCTTTTTCTCTGTCTAAGTGGACTTTCATAGTCTTACAAAATAATTATATTATAATATTATTTAGTAAAGTGATTCTTAATTTTCTCCAATTTTAATACTTTGCCACACAACTCGTTTTTTTAGTGTAGTTCCTTGTGACAATACAAGTTAGGATAATTGCTATCAGTATCATTCCGGTGTTGGGGTTCGCTTACGAGCAATAACAAATTCCGAAAGGAATCAAGTTCCAAGCTTCCATTAAGCAACTCAACTCGCAGCACATCAACCCTCCCCGAGAAACGGGCGGCACACGCGGCGTATGCGCGATATTAATAACAGGCCAACAATCCTGCACCTGCTGGGTCCCGAAATTTACACACAAAAGCCATGTTAACTGAAGCAAATATTTCTGCATTTGCTGGCGGCTGGCTGGCAAAGTACTTAAAGCATTTATTACGCAGCTTTTCATTTGGGATTTATGTGTTTTTAAGCATTTGTAAGGCTCCCTTTCCTGGTCCAGGTCATAACATGTATCTCGAGATATATTTTAAATACTCTTTTTGTAATTTTCCTTCTCCATTTTCCACGTTAATTTTCCACGATAATTTTCCACGTTAATTTTCACTGTTTATTTGCTCATTACAGGCATCATAATGGCAGACTGAGGCGCCGCGCTATCATCAGCATGTTGCACTTAAGGCTATTCGATAGCTCCCTTTACTACGCCCTGGCCTCCGCCTCGGAGTCCACTGCCTCGTCCTCGGGATCGGCGGCGGCCACGGAGCGAGCGTTCAATGCCAGCGGCAGCGGATTGGACGTGGGCGTGGCAGTAGCGCCCACATTGGGAGCAGTTAATCTGACATATTTCACACCTGCGATATCACACGTGATGCTGGCGCCAGCAACGACAACAACAACAGCAGCAACAACCACGACGCCATCAGTGGCGGCCACAATGGTCCAGACGACAGCGGCGCCAAGTCACGACTTAGAAGCAGCCGGCGGCGGCGTCGGCAACTCCTCATCCAGTCACTCGGGCGAATTGGACAATTTAAATTCGTTCTACTTTTACGAGGTGGGTGCGAGAAAGAGCTATGATTTTCCCATAATATTCCATTTTAACTTCGTTTTTTTATTGAAAATCGAAGTCACAGATGTGACTTTTAATATTTGAGTGGCTGGTTTGAACGGGTGAACTTTAAGGTATAAAAAAGTGTTCTTTGAACTATATCCGAGACATGTTGGTAAATCTGCAATATATATTAAATATTCTTCTGTTTATGTACTTAAATTTTTGAAGCTACATTTCATCTTTGCATTTTGTTTCGAATTTGAATGCAACAAAGTTTATTTATATTTATTATGCCCAAAAATTACTATTTGCGGTTAGGAATTGCTATGGACAACAATGACAATATTTGAGACAAAACTAATTTATTTATTGAAATTCGAGAAGCAGCTGTCCCCATTGATATCTATTTTATGCATAGAATTTGAACTGTGTTGTAAGCTGATGTTTGCAACAATCAAATTGGCAAGATAAATTGAGTTTTCAGGAAATATTTATTTACACTGCCACGAGGAGTCTGTATCGACATATAAAATGGTTTTAAATTAGATTCCAAAGTTTTGTTTTAATACATTTTGGGATTGGCATTATTTGGATTGTAGAAAGATTTAAATACTTGGAAGAAGATAAGAAAGTCCTATCTGTATTCAAAATATATCTGTTAAAGGAATACAAGGTTTAAAACTATCTTAAAAATGTTGAGTTTATTTCTTGAGAATAATTTTAAAATAAAAAGCATACTGACTTAAATATATAATTTATTTTTACTTCTTCATTAAACCTTAATAGAAAACCATATGTAATACATTTGCATAAGTGCACTTTTCGCCAAAAAGTCAACTACGTCTCCTTGTAAGTCCCTTGTTTTCGCCACAAACTGCAAAAGGATTTTATTTTTTTGGTAGCTCCTTGCTCCTTGCCAAAATCAAACAATGGCAATTCCGAGTAGCAGGGGTCACAGAGTCGCAGCTGCCTGGCTTGTTGCTTGATGTTACAAATTTCAATTTGGTGCAATTTCGCCTTTACTGAATGGAAAAGCAGCAATCTGAGCAAACCGGGCAAACTTAATTTCAAGCTGGCAAGCCAGCGAAGCAGCAGCGACAAACAATAAAACGCCAAATGTCATTTGGCAGTTGAAAATTAAGAAAATTCTAGACGGCCAGAGACGGGAAAAGTTTCTCTCGGAGATTTGCATATCGGGGGAGACCACACACACAGACCTTATCAATGAGGGGCAATCAATCAGAGGACCCGCCAGATCGTGACAACAACTTCGATTAAACTAAACTTCCGTTCGTTGCTCCAGCCTCGGTTGCCATAAAAAAAAGACTGTCATGAGAATGTAATGAAATTTCCATACGCTCTCATCGTATAAATCACACCATTGTTGGAACGGAAGTAGCCCTCGACCGAGCCAATTTCCAGGCGGCAGCAGCAGGAGCATCAGGAACGGCGGCAGCAGCCGGCCCCGAATCCATGTGAGCCAAGTTTAAGCGGTCCCAATCACTCAAAGTGCGTGCGTGCGTGCGTATGTGGGCGCCATAAATTCGGGTTTATTTAAATGAGTCAGTCCCTTCCAGGACCACAGAAAGCGGCGCAAATAACGCAGCCTGGGCTTTGCCAGAGCCCAGCACCATATGGCACTTTGGTTGACAAAGAGCAATGTCAAGGGTTCCGTCTCTCTGTGTATGAGAAACTAAAGTGACAATAATCTCATGGCCTTTCAGGCACTCGACTAAGTCTTATTGATTTGATGTTTTTATAGTTTGGTCCTGTAATAACAAATAATATATTCAGTGATTCGTTGCTTTACTGTAATACAGTTTATGAAATGAACATATTTATGCTATAATAGTGTAATAAATAAAATAAAATTATTTAAATAGTTTATTATAACAAATATATATGTGGGACGTCCGGTACTTATTTATTTCTTCTATTATATTCTTACAAAACTTAACAGATTTCTAAGCTCACTTTTTAGATCAAACAAATATCATATATTTTTTCAAAGCAACTTTTATAAATAAAATAAAAAAGGGTTTATTCCCAATTCAATCAAAATCCCACACACCTAGAATTTATAAAAGGACTCCAAATAATATTTATTTTTAGACACCGTCGACACTGAATTATTCTAGTTTAACCCCCGTTAAAAATCCTTTGACAACTGGTGACAAATGAAAAATAAATAAAAAATATTGTACATAGGTCTGATGATGAACTTCAAAACGAAAGTTGCTTTAGATAATCTGTCACACAGAGAGCGGAAAAAAAATCAAATAAAATAACAAGATGAAAGCCGTGGCAAAATGTTGCCATAAAAAGGTCACTGAACCGGCAATATTTTCTTTAATGCCGTGTGTGTCCCGTGTGTGTATATGGGGCTACGGGTGCTTTTAGAATCCCTGGAAAAGGGGTCTCACATGATTTGCAATTTAAATGGCTTAGTTGAGGATTTCGCCTGACCAGTGGTCATCTTTTTGCTCGCCTTGTGATTGCTTTTTCCATGCCCGAAAATCCCCTGTTAACACCCGTTTTACACAAGTAAATCATTGTGTTTAAGATGCTGGCTAAATTCTACTGAAAGTACTCACATTCCCGTTGATGTCACACCTTAAAGTTTAGTGTGCGTTGCTAAGGTTGGCAGGGTTCAGGCATTAAGCTCGTTCCCGACACAGAGATGCCAATTACAACTGCACGGGGAGCTGGCTGGCCAGTGGCAAAGTGCTGACCATGGCCAACTCTGCATTGCTGTTCAATAAACGCACCGAAAAAGGGGATCTGACGGCATTAGACGACGCATAAAAACAGAACCCAAACAAAACGAATACTGCGCCACGTATGGATGAATGCACAGTAAAAATATTGGGTTATAAGGTAATAGCTAACTCTTAAAAAAATATATTCTTAGAAGTTTTCAAAATATTTATTACGGAGGAGGAAAGAAAATTCGAATATAAGATTTCAACAGAAAATACAGAAAAATATTGCATATCGTAAAGAATAGATATTTTGCAAAGTGTTACAAAATTGATATTAATATTTCTGTCTATTCTCGATCATTTTAATCCGGTATATCAAACGGAATATAGCTTTATTACATTTAAAAATATACATTAATAAATAGAATTTTTCGTATGACATCATAATTATAGTTATGATATTTCATGGCATCTTTAATTCTTACTAAATCAAAAATATGTATTTATTGGACGTTTAGACCATATTTACTTCAAAATATTTATCAATATTGATAGTTGTTGAAAATTATATGTATTTATATTTATACTATTATTTTTTGTCAGTGCCGATTAGCTCTCAGTGAGGGAATAGAAAGCTTTGCGCCATTTGATGTTTGTTTGTTTGTTAGCCGGAGGAAACGAAAGCATATTATGCAGCCGCACATTGTTTGGCCATTGATGGAAAACTCGAATGCGTGGGAAGAAAATATTAAAGCCGTGGGTGGTATGGTGGTGTGTCAGCAAATCCTTGACTCAAACGCACACATTGCGTCCTGCTTATTACTCCATAATTACATATGCTCTAATGAGACTCTTTCTTCCCAGGGCCACGGCCCTCACTTTCGCTAGTGATTCATCTAATTTTAGCCAGGACCTCATGTGGTCGCATATATTAATATTACACATTTTAGCTACGGCACAATGCTGACCCTGGTGAGCTGGCTAATGTGACCATCAAAGGCCAAAATTAATTGGCATTTTCTAGGGGCCAGTGCAAATATTTGAAAAACAAAAAATATAATAATAACAAGGAGGGAGGATTTGCATGTTGATAAAAGTCAAATAGCTGCCAATATAATAACAGTTAACGGGCTAAATTGGCCTTCAAAGGAAAAAGTGGGCCAGCTTAAAGTGATTAGTTGATGGAATTGAATTGAATTTAATTTGAAAAGCTGCATGAAATAAGTAAATCAAATTTAGAGACAATTATTTCGTGAATTTGAGCTTTGAAAGGGTTTAATTTAGGGTAAATGGTAAATCATTTATGGTTTATGAATGAATATTACGTTAATTTAATTAAGAACTAGTAGTTAAATGATGTAAATCTGTAAAAGATTTTTTTATATTTAATCAATATAATATTATTTCTCCAGTGCACAACTTAAGCTTTGAAAATCTTCACTTATAAGCCCTTGTTTGCTTGTAATATTTTTCGCACCCACCGCAGTTTCCTTTGCCTTTGCAAATATTATTCTCCGAAGGCACGTCAATTCCAAGAACTCATTAATCTAGCGCAAAAATTTGTCTTAAGCTTATTTGCCAAGGAAAATTAAGCATGTGCAGGCAGCAGAACGGCGAGACTTGACGCATGTAAAATATATATGGGACATGTGTCCTTGTCTGGGTCTCGGCTCAGACCTGGCTCTGATTCTGGAAGGTTAAACACTTAGTGGCCACAAAGCGGCATCATTAACCGAGCTGTTGAGCCTGTCTGGTAGGAAAAATCACACTCCACCGTTTTACACATATTTTTTCCACACTTTCTCTGCTTCATTTTTAGCAATTTAATTTGCCTTGAGACGGGGGTGCAATGGGCAGTAGGGAAAATTACAGCACTAAGCGGCTTGCGCGAGTAAATTCGCCCAAGGACTGGAGACAGTGGGGCGACTGAGCTCAGCTGAGCTGCTTGTTTATTGTGCCAGGCCTCGAGTATTTGCCCAGCACTCGAGGCGGTAAATAAACATATGTGGGAACGGCTTCGATGCTAAGTTTATTCACTCAGAGGAAAAATTGTCATTACAACTTAATTACAACGAATTAAAAGTCATAGTTACTAAATTAAAGGAAGATAAGATAAGAAGATACAAGCAACATTTTTCCAAGATTTATTTAAAAACATAAGACGGGTTACATAAATTAAAATAAACAACTCTGTAATTTTGATAGGTAAATAACTTGCAGCCAGCAATTTCTGAAGATAAAAATAATTCTAATAGTTATACAAAAACTTAATTTACGCAAATTTTATGCCGAGTGCTTTAGGTGTAATCACACTTGTCGAGCTTTAACGCAAATCAAAGCATAATTCCAGGCGGCTGGCACGCGTGGTCTTAGGGCTTAATTACATTTGCCCATCGGCCAAGATGTTGACAAAACAAAATGCCCACAAGGCCATCAAGTGCTTGAGTGGCTAACGAGCTTGGCCTCAAATGTGACCATGGGGACCGGAGCGGCTCGCACACTTGGCTAAAAATGAGTTAACAACATTATTTGCCCATTGGCCCAGTCACTGGTACAAATACCATTGACCACTGTTCCCGGCCAACATCAATTTTATTAAGGCAAGGCGAGGCAAGACTGAGCCAGGCAAGGCAAGGCGAGCGGAGGCAGCAACGTGGTCAGGATGGCCGCAGGTCCTTGATGACTTCTGCCGGCTCCTATGCGCCGTTTGCGAATCCTTGGGCCAGGCAAGGACCATAAAATACGTTTTGACAAGAGTTTTATCTGGCACGTCGCCTGTTAGTTGGATATGTCATAGCGATTTATAAGGATTTGTTGCCACCAGGAATATCTAGTGACGGGGTTGCAGTGAGAGAAAAGTTTAACGGAAATGTATGTAGCTTTTATAGAAATATATATTTATGTTATTAATATAATATTTCTCTTAAGAAACTATATTTCCCACAGAAAATTACAAGTGAAATAGTTGTTTACCAAAATCAATAGTTAACAGAAAATGGTTAAACTTTAAATATATCTTTATTAATAGAATGTTAAGCAAAAGGTTATTAGTGCTTAAAGCTTTAAGGATTTAAAAATCTCTAATTTCTTTACTACACCTTTAAGCTTCTTTAAAAAATGATTTTAAATTTAAATAAACTTTAACATGGTTCAAGGCCAAAATGTAAATATCGAATTCAGCTTTCTGCTTTGTTCAAAACCTTAATTTTTTGATGTATCGAACGTTGCCTATCCAAAAATAATTTATAATAAATTAAAGTAAAGCTTAATAAAATCGGTCTAAATTAATCAACATAACTATCCTATAAAATGTTTTTATAGAATATGCTATTTATATTTGGGTTAAATGGCAACAAATTATATCTTTGTTAAGTTCGAATAAACAAACTTCTTTCTCTCAGTGAAACAATTTCTCTTCTGTTTGTTTTTCGATAAAATATGAGAATTATATATCATTTGGCATTGAATGTCAATGCACTTCCGCCACTTTAAGTTAAACCGTAATGAGGCCGCAGGGCAGGTTTGTTGACTTTTCAGCTTGGCTGAATCCTGGCAGCTCATCAAGCAATTTCTCTGCCACCAGATAGCTAAACATGCTCAGGTTCAGTGACGGGTTCAATGGACCCAGCAAGAAGACTGTTCAAATTCCCCAAAGTGTCACTTGACCGGCCAAATCAATAAGCATCTCTCTCTTTACTGCCAACTAATTGTTATAATTTGCCAGCTCGTCTGCCAGCCTGTCAGTGGCTGAGCTCTGTATAAACTTATGGGAAAACGAGAGCAACAATGGAAGTGTTAATTTCACAAAATATTTTCAAGCAGCCAACGATGGATGGGGTTGACTTAATGAGTGTTCAAGTTAATTGTTGGTTTATTTGTCACGCTCGAACTTTGAACTCGGCGCAACAATTAAAAGGGTAGACTTCTGGGAAAACTTTTGACGTCCCCCTGCCCCAAGATAAGGGTTGATTTTCGAGTCGAATATTAAACAGCAAATCAATAAACCTTTGCCAAAGTTTGCCTTTGGCTTTTGGCTTGCAACAAACGTGAAGCATATTACAAAGGCGCTTTTTTACATGTGAACGCGGGCTGGTAAACATTTTCCGGAAAAAATATGCCAAAGGGGAACCCCAGCAGCATAGATGGATGAAAAATAATGGAAAAGCCAAAACTGTTTGCCAAGACTTCTTATTCGGCAAAAGAGAGAACTTTTTATTGCATGCCCTGCTTTTCATGAACCATAAAAATCAAATAAAAATGTAAACTTCCTTTTAAAGGCCCAAAGAACCTTTTTACTGTCCATAAGCAATCAATCTTAGGGCTGGATATTCCGAGGCTGTGGCTCTGGATCTAGCTACCCTCCTGGGAGAGTTAACCGCTATAAATAACCGCAGGACGCAGGACTCGGAACGCCCAAGTCTGAGTCTGGCCAAAATCCAATGCCACGCCCCAGTCGTGTCCGCACATAATTTGTGAAATAAAATACTTGCCGCCGATGCGAAAACCCCAAATTGAAACCAAATTAAATTGCAATAAATCAACATGGCGTTAATAGCGTTCCACCAAACTGATAACCATTAAGTGGGCGTCGTCCTGGGAGATCGCCGGTCCCGAAATAAATAAAAGCTTGCAGGGAAACCTATCCACATGTGGGTCTCGGTTAGGTGGTTGCGATGGTACTAGCTGAGCTCCTTGTGATTCCTTTTTAACGTCTAATTGATTTGTTTTCCCTGCTGTGCGAAGTTGGTATTTTGGTAGCTTCCTCTGATTCATGAAAAAATACACAAGCCCCATCCCTCCGGCATCGATTTCAAGCTGCTATTTGTTTTCCTCGACTCCCCCAGATTGCTCCAGACTGCTCCAGCCTGCTCCAGATTCCCTGACTCCCGGACTCCCAATTTCCCAGACCCCCAGTTATTGTTGCAATCAGCGAGGCGCAAACAAAGGCCCTGGGCCAATCCTCCTCGGAATTCCCAACTGCTGACAAATGTATGTTTTATTTTTTCGAATACAGTCAAACATCGATAGCTAAGGCTACAGCTAAAATGTGACAGAGTTTGCCCTGCAGGTTCATGGAAAAACAAAGTTGGTTCATTAAACGTTATATAAATAAATCTCAGAACCAGAACAATATTAGCAAGATTGCTTCAACAAAATCAGGATTTCATAGAAAATAATAAAGCCTTGTACTATATATTTTATTATTTATTTCTAGGAATAGTCCTCTCTCTGTTGAGTTTTTTTAATTGCACTTTTAAGAATTTCTATATTCAATTTGTCAATTTTGCGTTTAAAATAAATTTTTCGTCAATATAATATAGAAAATCAATAAAATTTCAAACTTTAAAATGATTTTTCATTTAAAATCGCTGTGAAACAAAAAAAATTTCTTTATAAAGAATCTCCTCTGTTTTTCTGTTTAGCCAAGGGAATGGTTTTCTTGTTATGAAAACAAAAATATGTCCAAAAAGTATAATAAAGCAGACGACGGACAGACTCAGGTCGAGAAGGCACACCCGCATATATCATAACAGATAAGTGCACACACATATCTTTTGTGTATTGTACTTGGTCACTTGCCATTCCTAACCATTATAATCATTCTCCGGAAGTTGTCTTAATGACACACATCAAGCGACATTTTGTGCAACAATAAGCTGCGGCGACGATAAGAGCCAGAACAATGGGGCGTGGCTGCTTGATATCGCTTTTCCCTTTTCCCCTTTCCCAGCAGTTGAACAAAAAAATTTAATTTCATTTTCATAAGCACAAAATGCCACTCACTTCGGTTGACAGCCCGCAACACAACATGGCACTCGAAAAACCGGCAGCATTCAGCATCTATCTCAGAGTGTGGCTGCCACAGCAAAGGGAAATGGCGGGAAAATTGTTGGGAAAATGGGAAAACCCCACAGCAACTACATTTGCGCATCATTACAATTTGCATGCATAAGCAGCCAGTGCTCTAGTGCACACAATAAATTTTACATAGCCCAAGTCAATTACAGCTTTACAGCTCCCGCTTCTTGCTAGCTTGCTCCTGGCCACCCCTGCGTATGAGCAATGCAGGGGAAAGTAATAGGAAACACACGACTGCATTTGGGCCACACAAAAAACTAAAAACGACACTTAGAGTGGCACTTAAAAAATCGAAAAAAGAAAAGAAAAACACTGGAGCTGCAAAAAATTGCGATTGTGTAAATTATGCAAATCGTAAAAGCGCTGAAATCCGCGCCTAAGGGACCAAGATGACCCCCAGGCCAGGATAATTGCAGGCAGGATGTATGGAGTTTTTTTTTTTTGCGACACTAAGCTGCATGCAAAGCGGCAACAGAAGGCAGGATGAAGGGAAATCCCCCCCTGAAGCAGAGAACATTCATCTTCGGCTTCATCTCCAGCTGCTTTTGTGCAAGTGCGCGAAATGCGCTTAATGAGAAAATGCAAAAGGCGACAAACCAACAGCGAAATTATGCTCAGTAAATAGTTTAAGTGCGGAAGCAGCGAAAAAAGAGTGTCAGGAGAAAGGGAGGGATGCAAATGGAGAGAAAGAGAGAGATGGGTGGAGAATGGAGTGGGGCAGAGATCTCCCCATCGTCTGAGACTGAGCTATTTACATAGCCTGGCAAGTAGGTCAGCCCTTCAGAACGCACCAAAGTATGCAATGAATTGTGCGGCGCTTTAAATGAAATTATATTAAATGGCTCAAATGGGAGGCTACACAGAAAGAAAAAGGAGAGTTTAATAATTGGAAAATTATATTTAAAATAAAGGATAATTTTAAAAGGGGCTTAACATGTTTGTTACATAGTAAAAAATGTTTTTTTTTAATGATAACAGACAAAAAGTCATAGCATAAATTCAACCTAAGAGCTTTTAAAGACCTATTAATATGATGATGATGAAAAAATATATAAAAATATGATTATTTACCATGACTTAAATATATTAATATAACTTATTTAATGTAACTTAATTAAAACTAAAACCTCTCTCCTTGTGTAGCCAGAGCTTTCAGTAAATTAAGTAAAACAAATTCCTTGCTGTTGCATTTGGTGTTTATTAAGAGAAACCCCGTTGAAAGGCAAATCCAAGGGAATGCCACTTGCATCCCAAATATGTATATAGACTAAATAAAAAGCTTTAAGAAACTGACCTTCATGACTTTATTTAGAGCACATTGAATTTACCTGAGCGGAGCTAAACAAAACAGGTAAATGTTCCCCTCTAGTAAAATCCAGTTTCCGTTGAATTCACTTAAAAAATTCCCCGAATTTCTTTGGCTTTGATTAAAATATCTGTATATATAAGGAGAGAAGGGGATGCATATGTCAGACGCGACGCAGACACACCTACCATAGAGCAAAATTTCTTTCAACAACGCGAACTGGGGAGACCAGACCGAAAACGCCACATCAAAGTAAGGGAAGTACACGCCAAAAAAGCTTCAAAGTGGCAGAAAGAAGCAATGTTTTTGGGGGCGCGGTGCTGCGCAATGAGGAGGCGATGGTGCATTGAGTGCGGGGTGGCGGTTGATGGGCGACGTCATTTACGCAATTTCGATGAAATTGGCACAAACATCATACCGCCCCGCCTCTTGGTCGCCCCTTTCCGATTGGCTCTGTCATTCGCAGTGGCATGACACCAATGGCGCGAGAGATGCCAAACAGCTTCCGTGTGTTTACATCATTTAATATTCGTTCTTTATTAATGGTGAAAAGAGAATTAAATGCACAATTTAATGATGTTTTCACTCCTTTTATTTGCATGTCCTCGTTTTCATTGATATGCAATGTATCTGGAATTAAAAGCAGTCTTAATAAATGATATATTTTAATGTAGTGAAGTTTTAAGTAGGGAAATACAGATAATGCCACTGATTATCTTGTACAGCTGTGTTGTAATATTTATTTTCTTATATTGAATATTATAAGATATCCTTTTATTAAACCCTATCTTGTGTATATATTTCCCCGTATCCTTATTTGTCACATAATTCGCTTTTATGGCTCTTGCAGTTGCCACTAAAGTAGATCCCGAATAAACTTAAAAGCAGGATTCCACCAAGGCGTGTAACAGTCTCGTCCGTCTACGTGCACAGTGTCAAATGTGACACACACACAATGGGTGTGTGTTGTGTGTGTATGTGTGCATAAATGATTAAGTGCGTGCTTGCATTTGGCTTGCACATCACGTATACGCCATGCATTTTTGCCTTTGACACAAAGCACTTCATAATGCCAGCTCACACACACCCACACACACACCACGCACACGCAGTGCGCAGATACGCTCGCATAGTTAGACATTTACTGTTGCATTTGATTCACATTTAACTTTTTATGGTCAACAACTTTTTTCAATCAAGCG
The DNA here is from genome assembly GCA_008042585.1 of Drosophila punjabiensis. Taxonomy (NCBI): domain Eukaryota; kingdom Metazoa; phylum Arthropoda; class Insecta; order Diptera; family Drosophilidae; genus Drosophila; species Drosophila punjabiensis. Next base: position 270,803 of record VNJR01011515.1, on the reverse strand, counting down.
TTTGCATCGTAATTACACATTACATTCGTCTGGGCATCCAATCAAGTTTATATTTTATCAAAGAGCACTTAATAAAGTAAATAAATCAATTTCGAGAGGTAGATTTTATGTTAGAGAACCTCTTGATAAAAATTGTAACACAATTTTAAAGGCAAAAATTCAAGAGTTTGTTGTTGAATATTTTTAAAATTTATGTAATGAAATTTGCCTGTTTTTTGTTTAACTTATTTGAAGAGTAAACAGTTTGGGACTATGAAATACATTTTTGCTGTGCTGAATAAATGTGAAAATATATGTAAAATCAATGATTAAAAAATCTAATAATTAAAAAAACTAAATTAACCATTAAAGAACACTTATTTAATTATTTTTAGGTATGTAAGAACTACTTTAAATAGACGAAATTAGCAGAAAACACCAATTAACTCTAATAACAATTCCTAATGTAATTTTAAATGCTAAAAACTCCCAATTTAAATTAGATTTAATTGCATTACAAATGACTTGTGTGTGGTTAACCAAGCAAACAAAGTACATATGGCGGCATTAGGGCTTGGACCTACACCTTACCCATACTCTTACGGACCCGTAAAAACTTTATATACGAAAGTCATGGCCCAGCAATCCCTCAACGACAACAACCGCAGCAATTTGCATAACAGAACATGGCAACACTTTTCATTTACACACAAAATTACTCGACTTGGCACCTCCGGAACTGGAGGGAGAGAAAGAGTGCCAGAGGAATCGGGTCTTACTTTAAACGAAATCAAAGTCAGCCGCCGCCAAGAGCTGCTCCATTGGGTACACAAAACAAAAAAATTATACAGAAAATCTATTCTATTAAAATTCACCTTAAATCTTATGCCTTTACTTGAGCAAAAAGCTTGATCGACTTTTTCAGCCATACGATTTTTTTGTGGTGTAAAACTCACGTCCACAGCGGTGTGGGCAAAGCGGAAAAATAACAAAAACGAAAGAATCCGTAAACTGCAGAAGCAACAAAATCAGAAATAACAACTCTGGCGACTAGTTTTTAGTCGGTAGTCCGGACGCCAGACCAGGGACACCAGACCACTTGACTGCCTGCCAGGCAGGAGGCAGGAGCCTTCCTCCAGTCGACCGACTTTTGCCAACTTGTCCGATCCGCTTCCTCATAGAGAGCTGCTGCATTTCCGGGTGTGCCTCCATCTCCGGCTTCTCCTTCTCGCCTTTGACAAGTGCCAGTTGTGGAATTTTAAATTAAAGAAAAGTTTATTTAGCTTTCGATAGGTTTTGCTGTTCTTTCTGGGCCCTTTGGCGGAGCTTGAAGCTCAGAGTTCGGTGCTTGTCTTTTCGTTAATCGCTGGGGAACTGGAACTGGACGTTAATTAAATTCGTTGAATTCCTGCGGATGGAATGGGTCTGAAGGATGGCACTGCGAGTTGGTGGGATAGTTAAAGCCGATACATCAACACTAGACAGGACAACACCCGGGTGCCCGCCTCTCGCTTTAAACGAATGTTGCTCCCAAGTTTGTAGTTGGAACTTTTCTAGTTTCCATCTAGTTTGGTCCTGTGTCTTTTTGGCTGCCAGTTTGAAGAGAGAGAAAGTAAGTTCATCTAAAGTTGGACAACAGGCTTCTAATGATGTCTATGGACATTAGGTGAATTGCTCCTTTGGGCAGGAAGTTCTAGCACTAGAAAAGTTGAAGTCTTGTGCAATTTTCGAGAGTTGATTTAATTAAGTGAAGTTTAGTTCTTGGATAAATTAATTAGTTAGTCGGAAATAATGTTTAAATTGTAGTAAATAGAAGAAAGATAACTTAACAGTGGGAGGTTCCCTCAGAAAATATTCTTCATATTATTAGAGAGTTAGAAAAATCACACAAACTGGAAGCCTTGCACTAGTCTTTAACTAAGAAGAGGTTCTTAGTGGCCAGACAAAGATCAATATTCACGACATTGCCCGAATCAAGTTGTCTGCGAGGGAATATCAAACTGCTTACTTTCAGCGACTGCCTGACTGGCTGACTGACAGGCTGCGTCCAGTTAAAATCTGACTTCCATTTCGACGCCCAACGTTGCCTGTCAACTTATCTGCTGACCGCACAAATAAAACGATTTGGCATGGCTACTTAATGCCCTGTCCCTCAGCTCACTTGGCAGACGAGGCCGATTGCCAGACAGGGTGCCAGCACCAGTACCAGCAGCAGAAGCAGGAGGAGGAGCAGGAGCCAACAGGACATGTGTCTGTTGCTTATGTGTTAATTATCGCCGGGGCAGCCCAAGGGGAACCCAACTCAAGCGGTAAATGGCTGGGAAAAATATTCAAATTTATGCCTGACTTGACTTTTGGTGTGCGTATCACACAAATGCCTATGTTGTTTATGCAAATTGCTCAACGTACACACACAGGCACACAGGGAGGTATACTATATACATGCATGTTGGCCCCATAACTTCCGCCAACCGCAGCAGATTCTTCGCTTCCTCTTGCTCGCCCCGAAGGCTAGGGTGTAATTTGTTTTGCATAGTTCTAGGCGCGTGCTTGTATTTATTGTTTGTCTGTGTTGGCCTCATGTTAATAATAGTACACAAAAAGCAAAAATATCTAGGGGTAAAATCGAACTTTAACATGAAGAGCTTTATTCAGGGGTAAGACCCTAAAACTTTGAAGTTCTGATGAATAATTTTAGGATATTTCTTGAATAAAATATAGAAAACTTAGATATTTGGCTCATAAAATAAAAAGTATTACCAAATATAATAATAATAGGACCCAATTAACTATTTTGTAATATATTTATTTATTATTATTATATTTATTTAAAGTCAAGTTCTTTTACAAGAAATTTAAAGTAAAATCAAGAAACGATATTAAAGTTAAAATTAACTTTATAAATGTTAAAAATTGGATTAAAAATAATAATATAATAAATAATATTATAATGTCTTATCACTAAATATTAATTAAAAAATCCTCCTGCCTTAGTCTTAGCAGTTGACCAATTTAAGTTCTATTATTTCAATGAGCTTAAAGTCAAATTCCCTTAAAAATGAATACACACAATAATTCATCCTTTAAAATATATGTTACATTTTCTCCTCGTGTATTTGAATCATGATTTTGGTTTCCTATTGTCTGGTTGACCAGCTTTTGCTGGTATCCTTGTTATTTTGGGCCAACTTTTAATTCAGCTTGTGCCGTGCTGAGGTTATCCGGGCATCAGGCCATTTCAAGTCATATTTATGTTTGGTCTTCTAATTTATTTATACATTAGACAACATTTGCATTGCGACAACATGGCACTGGACGGACGGACTATCTATACATTTCTTTTATGGCCATCTTTGGGCCAACTAGCTAAATTTATGTTCGACTCATTTGATTAATGTGTTTTGTTGACCCCAGAATTTACGAGTCACTGGCGTAACAATTTGAGGTTTGGCCCTTGGCTATTTTCGTTTTTTCCTCCATATTTGCAGCAAAATTTATCGACTCGCTTAGTAGGTCACACTGAAGAGTAGAGTCGTTTCACTAATCTCTCATTAGCCGCAGAATTAAATACTTCGGGGTGTATCTGTGTATCAAGATGGAGTTTAACTCTAGTAAAAGATAGATCCTGGATGGACCAGTTAAATAGCCATTATGTAAGGGCTGTCGGTCTTTATTAGCTCTCATCTGAGCTCCACGTGGCCATAACTGACCACAATTACGTTGGCAAATCTTTGGTCATTTTTCATATTTCCACAGCGCCGAAATTCCACTCAACAGTTTGTCAACACAACACAACAGCATCCAACCCAACCCTGTGTCCAGTGCCCTGTCCTCTTGGCCATAACGTCGAGCTTTTATTAATTTCAATTTGTGTCAACATCAACGCCAAATATGCACGGCCAACGGGGGGATGATTTAAGCCAGCTGATGACAAAATGTTTGGCCATTAGGCGTATTAAAGCGCAGTGGAGGTCGCCTCCCTACATGTCACCCTTCCCATTTTTGGGGGCTAACTTCCAGTGGCTTTGCTGTCGGAGATCAGTTCATAAAATGGAAGCGACTAAACACAGCAACATACGCAGGAAACACTATAAAAACCATGATTGATGTGCTCGGCTTGACCCAAATGCATGTTTTTATGCCAAAATAATACGCTCTCGTATCCTGCCAGCTCAAGTATCCTTCTCGGGTCTGTTTGTACATATATAAATGTTTATCGCCATGGCGATGATTACACTACACGGCTGGGCTTATAGAGTTGTGTTTCGAGTGGGTTTCCATCAATAAAATGCTAAAGTGTTGTAGTTTTGCAGAGCTAAAAGTGGAAATTATAAAAAAAAGTGTAAGAATGATATGTAAAAAATTTTTTCATCTTATATTTCAGACTCTAATAATCTCTTTTTCAGGATTTCTACATTTTCAAAGCATAGAATTTTTCTTATAAATTTGTATAAGGTTTATAGCGTAAATGTGTCATCTCTTCAGGCCAAAATCTTGCTGGGCTGTGTTAGGTGTATATATTAACTATATATATCCGTTTCTGTCTCTTAACTTGCCACAAGTTCGTTGACCTGGCTTACAGAAAGTTTCTCCTAATGCTTATTATCTGACCATTTGCTGGCTGAGCACGCTGCGTATACGTAATATGGAATTTAATTTTACTTTATGCAACTTCTACGGAGCCAAGGCACTCAAGCACAATGTAATCGCTATTAATGAATGCCCTAAAAAGTGTGAAGAGAACCGAAAACAAACAAACAAACGAATAAACAGCCAAACAAAACACATTCCACACACACACAGCTGGAACTACACACATAAAAACTTAAGCTGGCAACAAAAACAAAAAAAAAGAAGAAAAACAACAATGGTGGCCGAGTGCCATGTGCTCCGTGTCCTTAGTCCAGGATGCTTTTTAAATATGAGCAACGAAAATAAAAGTTTATTAAGCTTATGGCCAAACGTAATAGTGTGACGGACTTTTAAGTGTCCTATAAAATCAGCGAATTGCCATTTTTTGAGGTCAAGGAAAGCATAAAATTTAGGCTGGCAGCTGATTAAATAAGAAAGAAATTAGGCTAAAAATAATGAAACTACATTGAAAGAAGAGTATAGATTTTAGAAAATTTATTTATAGAGTTTAACGGGGATTTTTGATATTTTCCAGCATGCCATACAAGGTTCTGAATTTAAAATTATTTTTACCCCTGTTTAAAGTTCTATTTAAACTGTGACTTATATTCGTTCTTTCATTTAAGGACATAAAAATACTTCTTCCTTTTATTCCTCTGTACACCATATTTATTTAATAAAGCGTATTTTTACAGCCACAATCTCAAAAGAAACATTGACTTCGACCGACATACATACATACATTCTGTGCCTTTCTCGGCCACAAGGACTGGACTGATTTACAGCTCAGCTGCAGCTGCAGGGAAAATGCCCTGGGAAAGCGCTCTTTCCTTGCAAAATGAAATTAATTTCCCATTGCCTTTTGTTGGTGGCCAACCATTTGTCTTTGTTGCTGCATTTTACGATTCGCGGCCAGTAGTGGAAATTTGTCAGCAGGAGAGGGTCTTAGCAGAGCGGGGCTTAAAGCCACGATGAGCCCCAAAGCCGCACAAAGTGCACTTAAAGTCGCATTGCACAATGGCCCAAGTCCAAGGGAATGGGGGAAAGCGGATGTGGAAAAGGACGCCTTGTTGGCGCAGAGCATGGCACTCGAGGGCCAAGTGGCTGCTATTGTTATGGCTGTCCCACTTAATAATCAGACATAATAGTTTGCGGCAGATAAAGTTGCTCCGGGGCTCAACAGGTGCGGGAATTGCCTTTTAATGAGGATTTACGGTTCGGTACAGCCCAGACCCGCCCCTCTACGGTCCTGTCGGTGCTATTCTTCAAGCTCTTTCCTTTGGGCCAACTTTTCTTTTTTTTGTTGGTCTGAAATTAAATTTCGCACTTTTAATGTTCTCCCTGGCAAAAAAAGCAATTTCCTCGAGGTGCAAAGCCAAATTGAAAAAGGCATAATGACTTGCCGAAAAAAGGGCAAGCCCACACATATACGTGAGTAAATAAGGGCAAAAAAAAAGCAAACCAGAAATGGTCGATCATTAAAAAAGGCTTACAATACGCCATTTATTACATTTTTATAGCGTACGCAGCAGGGGACAAAATAAAAATCTATAAAAATCTAAAAGTGACTAAAAGAAATCTTTAAAAAGTTCTCGTGTTTATTTTATTGCAAAGCCTTAAGCTCTGTTAAAAATTTTTGCTAGTTTTTTTGGATTAATAAATATTTTTGTATTCTTTTTATATGTATTTTATATGGTTAATTAAAACATTTTTTAGTACAGGAATTTAATAAACGCTTTAAGGCATATATAAAATCCACTTTCCCGAATCCCTTTAAAAATAAATCGCTTTATTCGCTTCTCAACTTTAAATTGCTTTAAAAGCCACTCATAAAAACCACACCGAGACTCTTAAAATAGCAATGGATACAATTTCACTCTCGTTGAGTGTTAAATATATATGTATATGAATCTGTTAAGTCAAATATTTTGCCAACACTTCCCAACGAAGAGAATAACAAAAACACACAAAAAGCGTGCGAAAAAATGGCGTCTAATAAAAAAATAGGAGCTGAGCCAACATCAAATGGGAAAAAGTTTTCTAAAGCGGGAAAAGTTCTGACTAGCTCAGAACGGGAATAGATATACTCGGTACTTTGTGGAAAGTCATGCTGGAAAATTGCACTTGAGCTGCTGGTGAACGGAAGGAACACCAAACACCTTGCGACACCGAGCCGATAAAGGCTTTACGGAAAACTTGCCGAGTCAGTTTCTGGCGGGAACAATCAAATCAAAGCTTAGAGCAAGTATTTGCTGTTAACAAATGAAGGCAGACCAGCACAACCTCAGCCACATTTAATAATAAACGCGACACCGGCGAATAATGAAAAACGGGGCAGACAGGATGTGCCAAGAATGAGTAAAAATAGCCGGCGCTTTGCTCATTTGTTGATTTATGCGCCAATTTGCACAACATGATGAACTGGCAGACAGCGACGCGGTCCAAGTCCCAGTCCAGGCTCCACCGAGTCTCCGGTACAAGATATATCCTTCTTTCTTCATATACTATATAGTGTGTATATATTTTTAGGAGTCGCACTTAGGCCGACCAAAGAAGAACAAGTGAAAATATACTGCAAGTATGGGCCGCAAAAAAGTTGTAGCATAAGCTGAGGCGCCTTTGGTCTGAGCACACTTACAAGGACGAAGGACGAAGCCTGTCAAGTTTTTTTTTTGTTGTGCTGCTTCTTTTTCGGGACAAGTTTACGCTGCTCGCCCTTAAGGCGTCGATGCGGAGCGTTGGCGTCAGACTGCACACAGACCCGAGGTCATAATTCAAACTCACCTTCACTAGAAGCGAGTCCTGGAATCCTGCGAGACGCGTTGAAAGACGAATTTAATTTGCTGCAAAAACATACATCTTCCCAGGGGATGTGTGCCTCGAGGAAGTGGGTTTGGGGTCCAGCCTGCAGTATCATTATCGGTAACATTAGCGCGGTGTGCTCAATATCACTCAGAAATTAATATTACATTCTTTTTTTATTAATAGAATGACACTTTCTTGAATTTTTAGTGTCATTTGTATACTGAGAAAAAGAGCATAACTTTTTTCAAGGAAATAATATGTTTATAAGGTTCTGAAAAATACACAAAGTCTTGGTTTAGGTTAGGAATGTACACATATCGAGAGGAAAATAAATGCTATATATTTTATTTTTTAATTTTCCGATTATATAATTCAATATGTAATAATATGTATGTAATAAAGCAGAATATCGATCTATTTATCGATTTGCGCGTCAAATATTGAAAATGTATTAATATTCTAATATTTTCTGCAATCTTTAGCTTAGGTTAAAAATTAAGCTTTATATTTAGAACATCTTTGAAGCTTTAAGAACATATATTATAATTCTAAGCTTTGGTATTTTCATCAAAATGAATATTAAAATCCACTTAAGATACCTTTATCTTTGAAATAAATAATAATTAAGTCCCGAATTAAAGTAACCACCTTTCTGCGAGTGCAGGTCCTCAATCTTGGCAGCAATTTCCTGCAGGAATAACGTTTGCTGTCTGTGTGGCTGTGTAGGAGGTGGCTTCGTGTTGTCCTAGTCTTGTTAGTACTGAGCTGGAAAGGAGCAAACTTCCGTTGGCACATCCTGTCGGCCGCCCCTTCTCCGCTCTCCCCGCCTTGACTTCATAGCTCTATCATTTTTATGGCTATTTAAAGAGCCATAAACCTCGTGTGAGTGTGTGTCAGTGTAAGTGTGTGGGAGAGTGTGTGTTTGGGGAGCATTAAATTGAGTTTTATGCGTGATTTCCGTTCTTAACACTTTGTTGACAATGAATTTTATAGGCGCTTAATGAAATGTGACCACATTCCCGTCCTCTCTTTCTCGTCTTGCAGACGGAACAGTTTGCTGTGCTGTGGATCCTGTTCACCGTCATCGTCCTGGGCAACTCGGCGGTCTTATTCGTGATGTTCATCAACAAGAACCGCAAGTCGCGGATGAATTATTTCATCAAGCAGTTGGCTCTGGCAGGTAAGTTGAAGCTCGGTGTTTCCGGTTAGATTTCTAGCTTAATTTTAAACAAATCCTTAAAGATCTCTTTGTGGGCCTACTTAACGTGCTGACGGACATCATTTGGCGCATCACGATTTCTTGGCGGGCGGGCAACCTGGCCTGTAAGGTCATACGCTTCTCACAGGTGTGCGTCACATACTCCTCCACCTACGTCCTGGTGGCCATGAGCATCGACAGATACGACGCCATCACACATCCCATGAACTTCTCAAAGTCGTGTAAGTCGCAAAGTCAGAAAGTCGAGTGGAAAAGTTTTCTAATTGGCAAATGTTGTTAGCCAAAGCGCTATTTCGTGTTTGCTGCGATTATGTGTCCAGAAATTTTAGAAATTTTCAAATGATTCTTAAGAATAATTTGGTATTAAAAAAATGTAGGAAAAACTTAACTCTTAACTTTTAATTCTCTTTCCTTAGGGAAACGAGCTCGTCACCTGGTGGCCGGTGCTTGGCTCATTTCGGCCTTGTTCTCGCTGCCCATATTAGTATTGTATGAGGAGAAGCTCATTCAGGGACATCCGCAGTGCTGGATAGAGCTGGGCTCACCCATGGCCTGGCAGGTGTACATGAGCCTGGTCTCGGCCACTTTATTTGCGGTTCCTGCGCTGATCATTTCCGCCTGCTATGCGATCATAGTGAAGACTATATGGGCCAAGGGATCCATATTTGTGCCCACAGGTGAGTTAAACATATCGATTAATTATTATAACTAAGAAATATTTAATTTTAATATACTTTTTAATTATTATTAATTTAATTTTCTTACAGAGCGTGCTGGCTTTGGTGCCGCGCCTGCAAGACGTGCCAGTTCCCGAGGCATCATACCTCGGGCCAAGGTCAAAACGGTGAAGATGACACTAACCATTGTGTTTGTGTTTATAATCTGCTGGTCACCCTACATTATCTTCGATCTGCTGCAGGTCTTTGGCCAGATTCCGCATTCGCAGACCAATATAGCCATAGCCACGTTCATCCAGAGCCTGGCTCCACTGAATTCCGCAGCCAATCCTTTGATCTACTGTCTTTTCTCCTCGCAGGTTTTCCGGACTTTAAGGTGAGCTTAAAAATATTTCAAAAAATAAGTTAAATATTTCAAACATAATTTCATTCAATAAGTAAACACTTTATTACTTTAATATTTAATATAAATTGTTTTATTTATTTCTTTTTAGTCGCTTTCCGCCCTTCAAGTGGTTCACTTGCTGTTGCAAGTCTTACCGCAACAATTCGCAGCAGAATCGCTGCCACACAGTAGGTCGAAGGCTGCACAACAGCTGCGACTCGATGAGAACCTTAACCACCTCGCTGACAGTCAGCCGAAGGTCCACAAACAAGACGAATGCCCGTGTGGTCATCTGCGAGCGTCCCAGCAAGGTGGTCAGCGTGCCGGCCATGTCCGAGGTATGATAGCTGGCCCACACCAGCCGCAAGCCCTCGCGGTTTGCGGTCCACGGGCCCACGTCCTTCAGCGATGCGGAGTTCCTCTAAGTACGAGGAGACCTCCTTCCGGCGAATGCACACCAGAGGCTTAGACAATAAGTTCGATAGTAAGTAGGGGGCAAAGCTAGTCGCTAGTTGTAAGTGTGCCAAGTCTACGCTACGAATTTCCAAAACCTATTTGCAATCTATGCTTAAGTAAGTATTTATGCATTATCTAGTACTGGCATTTGTATGAAATTTAATTAAGACTAAAAGAGAAGGAAGAGAATCAAGTGGCAAATATATCTCAAAGGTGTCACAGAATTTAAAATCATCATAATTAAATTTCACTCTTTTTATGGGAAAATGTGATAAAAGAAACTAGTTGAGAAAATGTGAACATTACCTAATTAAATAAATACAAATTCCTCAATATTTTTTTGCCATAAAATATATTTTTACTCTGCATCAAAATACATAAATAACATTTGTGACTATTATAAATTTTCTAAAGACATTTATCCTTCCATTGAAATCATAATAAATAGAGTGACTATAATTTGTGACTCCTCTGAGAGTTTTGACCGGTTTCAGTCTCCTTAAAAGCTAATTTCCAACCATTTTTATTTGTAATCTACTCATCAGACTGATCTAATTTGTGTATGTCCGGCTATTTAGAGGAAATTTAAAACATACTTCTCTCCAGTGTCCTAAGTAGCTGCTAAGGCCATTAAAATTCCAGCTCATCCGTGTGTATATATCGTATATATATATTAATAGCCACTCGTAATGGTGGATAAACTTGTCCAAGCATCTTAAACCAAAACCTATTAGGCATAAGTAGACCATAAGAGTTAATAGAGCATAACGTTTTAGTCAATTTGGTTTAAGCTAATATTTATTTCATAATTATGTGTAGAGAGCAGAATAAAGGCAGCGGCGAATTCTCGAGCGTCTCTCGCATTTTCATTCATTTTCTCGGCACGCGCTGGAAAATCCTCCTTTTATTTTCGCCCCAATGAACAATGGGGGCGCAAGGACACAAGGACGAACGCTCTCACTTTCCTTATAATTGTTGCGATGATGTGGTTTTTGTCTGTGGCCTCCGCTTACGTCACTGATGGAAAGTGAAAAGTGGAAAGTCAACACGGGCAGATAAATTGAGCGACAAAACCCAGCAGACAATGAAAACATATTGGTTTCTGTGGGTCCTGCAAACAACCAACGGGTATCCCATTTATTGCTATTGTTATTATTATTATTATTATTATTATTATTATTATTATTGTCTGTGAAATGGTAAATTTACCATGCAAACCTCGGCGAATCTGTTTATGTTTGCCTTATGACTGACTGACTCCCGCAGCTTCACCCCCTTGGCAAATTTGCATTCCCCACTTCCTGATGTTTAATCGCATGAGTAAACATCCCGACGGCCAATGGAAACTATAGCAACTGGTTGTGGGCCCAGCCAGGACTCGAATAAATTTCCCGGTGAGACAGAAGTGGAAAAAAACTTTCCGCCACGGGACATTCGCTTCATTTGGCACGGCACGGCAAGGACGAAGAAAAATCCATTAAGGAGCTTACGCCAGGCGGCGCATTGTTGAAATTGTTTGCAATTATGATTTGGTAAATTATTTGTCAACTTTTAATTGAAAAGCTATTAGCAAATTGGTAAACAAAGAAGAATTCTTTAACAATTGTTTTTGTCTTTAAGAAGTTTGCAGCGCTTCGATATATTTTCTGAAGAAATGCATAATTTCAAGGCCCATAGAGAGCCTTAAAGTCTAACAACAAATATAATATTAACAAGTAATTCAAGTAGCTCAGAAATTAGAAGAAAAACATCTTATAATAGCTGATCATTCCTCCTACATAGTTTTTAATCAATCTACAATTTGAAAAACCTTCAAAAAAAATCATGATTCCAAATTACGTCTTTACAAAATCGCCCAATGATTTCAAATACAATGTTGTAAAAAGGAACTATTCAGTGCAGGACGTTATTCCGCCGCGCAGCAGTTGTCGGTCACAGAAAACCGGCCGAAACAAGTCCAAAGTTAGGAGTGCGAATCCTGCCCTAAAGCGCCCAAAACATCATAAAAAGGCTGACACCGCTACGCAGACAGCCACCAGGAATTCGTCCTTGCGAAGCGTGAGCTTCCGTCTTGGAGCAGGCGAAACCACTGGAAACAAGACCCCAACGGATTGTGAGATGGATGCTGCGGCCCAAACAATAAACATGCCGACCGATCCCATTCACAATGCTCATTGCGACCTGCAGGAGTCCTTCACCGACTTCTTCAGCATCATTCACGACAATGTCATGGAGTCGGTGAAGGATGCCGTGCAGCGAATGGTGGTCAAATGTTTTGAGCAGCACATGGCCAAAATGGAGCTGCTGTCCCAGGAGATACGTAACCAGGAGGTGCTGCTCAGCAAAATCCATCGGGATTTAACGAGCAGTAAGTGTTACGTTACAGAATTTTCACAATAGCTTCATGCTCTGAAACCTTTTCCCCCAAGAAATGGCAGATCAGAGCGAGACCAACTTAAACCAATTCAAGTTTGTCACCCAAATGCTTATAGACAACCAAACCGTGCACTACAGGGCCCTCAATCAGGCAAAGCACAACAAGCTGCGCCGCTTGGAGGAACGCGATCTGGAGAAAGAGCACAAGCTGGAGCGGGGACGAAAGCGTTCCGGATGCACCATTAGGGGAAGAAGCGCCAGCATGGATCCCACCAAGAGATCCGCAGGCGGCGAATGCAAGCAACCCCAGCCCCAATCCCAGTCTCAGTCCCAGTCGCAGACCCGAGGTCCCCAGCACAAGCTGTCCCAGCAGCAACAGCCGATCATCTACCAGATCTGTAATAATTACAAGAGAACCAATACTTCGCAACTCCAAAAGCAATCCAACTCGAACAGCATGCCGGATCTTGCGGGATCTCCATCAAAATCTCCAGCAGGGGTTTCGAAGCGTCCTGCAACACGTCCTCACGGCAACAAGCCCGAACTATGTCTCCCGGCCATGACATATCCACCCAGTGCCAATCCTATACGAAAGTTCCATCAAAACGTTCAATCCATAGTCGATCAAGTAGTCAAAGACAAATAATGGCATTTTATTTTCCACAATTGGCACAAAGATTTTCCATAACTGGAAGTACTATAACATGGAAATATTTGATATCCTTACAATGTTATAGTACTTTCAGTCCTAGAAAACTTGTAAAAATTACAAAAAATTGCTAAGTTACAAACCAAAAATTATTTTAATAAAACGGAATAGGATTTGTAATAATTTGGGATATAGTAAACTTTTACTTTAAATTGTAAAATTTATTGCAGAGTAAATCATAACAATAGTATGCTTATAAAAACAATAAAGAGCCTCAATTTAAATAAGAAGAAAAGAAGCATAATAACAAGTGCTGATAAACACAATTAATGTGCAGAAAATAGGAACGTTGGGTACAAAAAAGTAATAGGAATGTCGGGGGACAAACTCTGAAATCCCGACATAAGCCTAGTCAGAGCTCTCGCTAAGCTTCTTTGCCTCTGTTTTTCTTAGCTCAACCGTCTCGTAATACTGATTCCTTCGCAAGTAACGCTGGACAAATGGGGCCAATAGGCTCTCATCCACATCCCGGACATCCTGACGTCCATATACAAAGGTGGCCAAGTTGGAAAGGATAATGGTAAGCGAGGCACCCAACATGGCGTACAGTAAAAAGGACATATGATACACCGAGGAACCGCTGTGTGGTTCGCTAAAGAGAAAAATATATTAAAATTAGTTTTTAAGTTATCAAAAAACCTTAAAAAAGAACGTACTATTCCGCTGTGGAATTCAGATAGCGACTCATATCAAAATCATAGTCACACTGCTCAACGGAAACCGGAAGTTTGGTGTGTCTGAAGGATCCGGTTATGTTGGCTATCTGAGCATTAACCGCTATCCAGGCCATGGTTATAAACGAGGCAACGCTGCCCACGAAAATGCACTGTAATTGTGTAATTAAAAACATGATTTCATTATTATTTTCGTATAAAATCCTCTTGTAAGCCTTTACCCACCTTATCGCCCACCCAAGGCATCAGCATGCCCACCGTAAATATGCCCAACATCGGACCGTACAGGCTCGACTGGAGCGTGGCCGACAGCTGCAGGACCATGCCCAGCTTCTCCACCACATAAACCATAAAAATCGAGCTGATGCCGAAGGTCACCACCACCAGGCGCATGGTTAGAGCAATGTGGTTCTCCTTCATTGCCTTTCCCATTCGCGGCCGCACAAAGTCCTCCAGGATTACGGCGGCCAGGGAGTTAAGGAGCGTGGATAAGGAGCTCAGTGCGGCACTAAAAACAGCCGAAACGAACAAGCCCGGCAGTCCGGGAACCACGCCCAGGACACGCATCACCAACAGGGGAACCAACTGATCTCGACGGCCAGCCAGCTAAGGGATTACATAACATATTATTATATATTTTATCATAAGGAATACTTCCAGGAACTTACCCCCGTGGACATGGGATCGCAGTCGTAGTAGGTGGCATAGCAAACCAATCCCACATACACACAGCCGCAGTAAAGAAGGGTTAGGCCAATGGAGAAGGTAAACAGGGTCTGCTTGATGGCCTTCAGAGAGGGCAAGGACATAAACCGCTGAACCGTGGCCTGGTTGATTGAAGTACTCTGCAGCTTGAAGAAGCTACCACCCACAAAGACAGAGAATACACTCAGTCGCACAGTGGGATCCATTGTCCATCTGGTTTGAAATAAAATAATCCTTAAGAAATATATCTTAAGAAGAATATATTATCAACCTACTCGGGTAGGTTGAGGCGCCCGCCATCCATGTTACGCTGCCACACCACCCCAAGGCCACCCAAGTCCAAAGTGCCCTTGATCATGATCACTATGAGGGAGCCGTACATGATAACGCTCTGAACCACATCCGTATAGACCACTCCCTTGATACCGCCCACACAGGTGTAGAAGGTGCAAATGATGATCACAATGGGCGTGATGGTGTGGATGCCAATTCCAGATACTTGGTTGAAAGTCAGGGCCGGCACATAGACCGCTATGGGAAGCCAAATGATCTGAGAAAATATTGAAATAATAAAATTAGTAAAAGAAGATTTTTAACTCTATATTAAACTTACCGCTTTTAGCACAAACAGACTGGCTCCGAACAAACGCATTCGCCGGCTGAAACGTCTCTCAAAGTACTGAAAGAATGAGTGTGTATAAGTAGGGATTCTTCAAAGAACTTTGATCATATAGGACAGACCCAGTCGAAGGTTTCAATTACAGGTAAGCTAAAAGAGTCAAGCTAATGCATTCGGTTAAGATTAGGTACAAGACAATACTTAAGTCTAAGAAGAAACTACAGTTGTTCTGGTTGTATATACAGGATATATATATTTCTGGGATTAAGATTATAAAGATTATCCCTAAGATTTTTCGTCCTGTTCCAGTTTTGGCAGGGTTTTCGATTCGTGCAGATCCAACTCCGCCTTTTCATCGCTTGCCACACTCTCGTATTGGCCATACCAATATTTCCTTATGACCGGGCTTACAAGTTCCTTGTCCACCACCCGGGGATCCTGACGACCAAAGTACAGGGTAGCCAGCAGGGATCCAAGGACAGTGCCCAGGGAACCGACTGTAGTGTACCACAAAAATGAGATCTCATGGATGCCGTGACTGGTCGACTCCGTTGGAGTTCTATTTGGAAATAATAGAAATATTGGAATAGAAATTAGACATATATAGCGACTAGTGATCACTTGGAACAATTACATACGCCGTTGTGGTGGCATTCCAATTGGCAGGCAGGTCAAAGAAGTAGTCGCATTCCTCCACAGAGACAGGCTTTGTGGGAAAAGTGAGGGATCCTGTGAAAATGGCTATTTGAGCGCGCACCACAATGTAGGCAGTGAAGCTCGAGGCAACCGAGATGCCTGTGAGGAGGCTCTATAAGGAATATACAGGAATGTTTAAACAATTTTTTAAATATAATATTTTAACTTTAGCCAAACCTCAGTCTTTACAAATGGCAGCAACATGCCCACACTGAAGGCGCCCAGCAGAGGACCACATGTAATGGCTGCCACCGTGGAGGACAGCTGCATGACCAGGCCGAGTCTCTGCACAATCGGCACACTGGCCATCGAGATCAGACCAAAGACTATGACTACACCACGCAGCACATATCCTGTTTGTCGCTCAGTCAGGGGCTTCTTGCGGAAAGGCTCCACAAAGTCCGTGAGGATCACACCGGACAGAGCATTCAAAGCCGTCGAAAGGGAGCTCAGGGCGGCGCTGAAGACACCAGCTACAAAGAGGCCAACCAGGCCGGGAATATGACCCACACTTTTGACCACATACAGGGGTATAACCTGATCCTTGGCACGAGCTAGCTGTTGAGGAGATAAGTTGCCAAATAATATTTATTTTTCTTCAAGAACTTAAAATAAAAAGAATACTTACACCCGTTGTGATGGGATCGCAATGATAGAACTCAGCAAAAGCTAGCATGCCTATATAGACGCACATCAGCAGGACTATCATGAAACCAATTAAGGACAAAACCAGAGCCTGTTTCACGGCCTTGTTGTTGGGCAAAGTGAGATACCGCTGGACGATGGCCTGGTTAATGCCATTGGCCTGCAGCTTGAAGAAGGCGCCGCCAATGAACAAAGCAAATACACCCATTCGTACAGTGGGATCAAAGGTCATGCTGGAATATATATTATTAAAAGTAAATAAAGAAATATCTTAGATAAAAACTTACTCCGGAGCCACTAGGCGACCATACTGACGATTGTGATCCAGGACAACACTCAATCCTCCCAAGTCCGAAGTGCCTTTAACAATGACTATGGCCATAGAGCCGACCATAACAATGCCCTGAATGACATCTGTCCAAACGACACCCTTAATGCCACCCTTAAAAAGGAAAAATAGTAAATAATTAGTAAAAGTGTAAATATTAAATTAAGTATTAATAAAAACTCACCACACTGGTGTAGAGAATGCAAACAAAACTGGTCAAAGGAACAATGGTGCTGACACTTATGCCAGAAACTATTTAGGAAACATCAAACTTATTAATTATATTAAATTTATATTAGGACTCTTTGACTCACCTTGGTTTAGGGTCAAAGCCGGCACGTATATACATATAGGTTGCCATAAGATCTAATAAATATATAAAATAATTATAATATACTATTTTATATGGTAAACTGAACTCACATTCATCACCACAAAAAGGCAGGATCCAAAGATGCGAACTCGTCGATCAAAGCGTCTCTCGAAATACTGCGACGAAAACAAACAGAAACAAGAACAAAAATTTTATAGGATGCATGGCTATGTACAGGATGCGTTGGATAAATGAGACATGCTGGGACATACAACTACACACCACAATCAATAAAAAACGTTTAAACAGCACAAAAAATAACAAATTTTATTGAAACAAATTTAAGAAGCACTTTTAGCTTCACTTTCGCCTTTGCGCTTAAAGAGATCCTGCATATTGACAGCTTCGTAGTTTTTGTTGGGAAGGAAACGTCGCATAAAGGGTGTGATCAAGGCAGGATCCATTTTATTGAGATCCTCCCAGCCGAAAACCAAACTGGCCAACAGGGAGACAACGGTACAAATGACACCACCGAGGGCAGTATACCAAAAGAAGGATAAATGGTAGATGTTACGCTCCGAGGGCCTAGAAAATTAATATTTGACGTATGTTTCTATGATCATACCCTCATCCCATACTTACCTGTACCCGTAAATTGTCTCCTGGACGGTGACATTGTCAAAGGCATAGTCACAGCCATCTACGGAAACGGGTAACTTGGGATACCGAATCTCTCCATGCATTTGAGCCCACTGAGCCTTGACGCAGATCCAGGCCAGGACTAGAAAGGATACCAGGCTGCCCACCATAACGCTCTATTAGGAATATAATTTACTTAGATTTTAATTCAATTAAAAAAGGACACAACTCACCTTTCCCTTCACCCAAGGCACGCCCACGCCCATGGCATAAATACCCAAAAGTGGACCCATAGACACGGCCGCTGTGGTGGTGGCCAAGGGAACCACCATTCCCAGCTTCTCCACAATGTTGACCAAGCCAATACAGGAGAATCCTAACACAATGACTATGGCTCGCAGCCAGAAGGCAGTCTGACGTTCCGTCAAGGGTTTCCTCAGCAAGGGTTTGACGATATCCTGGGTAATCACACATGCCAAGGAATTAAGGCCCGTGGACAGGGAACTCAGAGCAGCACTAAAAACGCCAGCCACAAAGAGTCCTGGCAAACCGGGCAAGGAACCCAAAGTGCGCATCATCAGCAAAGATGGCAATTGGTCACTGGCAGCCGCCAACTGTAAAGGAGGAAAATTCCAAATATTTATTTATTTAGAACTTAATATGTTCACCTATTTACCTTGGTACTTATGGGATCACAGTCATGGTAAACAGCGTAGGACACCAGACCCATATAGTTGCAGCAGCTCAGGAGGAATATCAGGAGCAGAGTGAAGACAAACATACAACGCTTGGCGTGGTTATAACTGGGCAGGGAAAGGAATCGCTGTATGGACACCTGGTTGACATCCGAGGACTGGATCTTGTGCAGGGTGCCGCCCAGAATCACAGACAACATAGACAGACGCACCGTGGGATCCCAGGTCCACCTATAAAAGCAATTATTAGCCTTAATTAATCATGGCCAAGGCCAGGACACTCACTCCGGCATATTGAGTCGTCCGCCGTCTTCATTGCGCTGCAGGACCACGCCCAGGCCGCCCACATCGATGGTGCCCTTAATGCAGACCGCCAAAATGGAACCGAACATTACGAAGCTCTGGATGACATCTGTCCAGACCACGGCCTTCAGTCCGCCCTGAAATCACAACGTCTTCGAGTTGTCGAGTTCTCGGGTTGGCAGAAAATTTAATTAGGCCTCACCACACACGTGTAGAAGGTGCAGATGGTGCAGACAATGGGCGTAATCACATGGATGCCAGTCCCGGTCACTGAAAGCCCGAAATGCAAGGTAAATACGAATATATTTGCATGAATGCACTCGAGAAAAATAAGTGGTTTAGTAAGGAAAGGAAAGTCAATTAATTTCCAAACCACACACAGAGTTTGGTATCTGTACAAAGACCATATGATTTATCCACAAAACCACAATTAATTTCATTTCAACAACGAGAACCTACTTATTTCTCTCAGTAAACACATAGATAGCTGATGAGAGATGTTGCTGTGCTCAAACAAACCAAAATCAAACTCACCCTGATTATAGGTTATAGCCGGCACATACAGGCACACCGGCAGCCAGACCATCTGCGGGGAAAGGTGGATACAGAGGCAATTCAAAGGGGTTAGCAATAAATTAAGGAATTCAATACTCACTGTTCCCACGATGAACAGAGCGGAGCCCAAATTGCGTATGCCAGCCCCATAGCGCAATTGGAAGTACTGAAGGTTTAAGGTATTCGGGTTAGATTTAACATATGTCAGAGGTAGTAATAATTAGACAAAATATGGTTTCATGCTGTGCTATTTACAGGCCCTTAAGTTTAAGCTAACTCTACGGAAGGAAAGTGAGAATGTGCGTCTTAGGGTTAGATTTTATTGGCAAATACATGTCAATGGTTTAAGTTTCTACGATTTCTCATTCGGAGTCTTAAAGGTGGTCTCATCCAGCTTCACACTGGTGTAGTTTGCCTTCTGGAACCTGCGAATGCAGGGCGACAGCAAGTCAATGTCCACGTCCTCGGGCTTGTTCCGCCCAAAGATAAACCCTGCCAGATGGGCGGTGATTACGGCCACTGTGGCCCCCATTGTGCTGTATAGCATGAAGGACACGTTGTAGAGCTGCTGGGCGAAGGTCAGGGATCTGTGGGGAATACTCCTTAGTGGTGAGTGGTTACTAGCTAAATCATGATCCGGATAGGACTTACGCAGACTGCGAAGACATGGCAAAGGTGGCATTGGCAGGTGTCACCAAAGGATGCTCGTACTCATAGTCACAGCCTTCCACGCTGACCGGCTTGCTCTCAAACTGGATTTCCCCGGAATTAATGGCCATTTGCGCCGACAGGCATAGCCAGCCCATGAAGAAGAAGGAGCAAAGTGATCCCACAATGGCGCTCTTTAAAGAAATAAGTTAATTTTCAAGTATTTTTCAGGAGATGGGAGAACAAACCCTGGACTTGATGCTCGGGCACAGCAGGCCCATGACAAAGAGACCCAGCAGCGGACCCTGGACCACCGAACCAATGGTCATGGACAGTTGCATCACATGGGAACCCATTCGCTCGACCACGAATACGAGAGCCACACTCAAGACTCCAATGATCACCGTGCAGAGTCGCATAATGATGGCTGTTTGATGTTCGGTAAGGGGCTTCCTCGCCAAAGGCCTTATGTAATCCTCCAGGAAGACGGCAGCCAGGGAATTCATGCCCGTGGACAGGGAACTCAGAGCAGCACTAAAGACTCCTGCCACAAACATTCCAGGCACACCGGGAAACGTACTCAAGGATTGCACAACCAGCAGGGGAACCAACTGATCCTTAGCCACGGCCAACTGTAACACATTTCAGAGTCAGAAGAGTTTAATAAATGTATTAGGTATTCCCAAACCTTGGTGGTCAACGGATCGCAGTCATAGTAGGTTGCGTAAAGCAGGAGACCATTGTACATGCATATGGCCATCAGAGCCACCAGCCCAAAGATGAAGAGGAACGAGGTCTGGGCCATCTGCTTGATGCCAGGCAGGGACAGGTAACGCTGCGTGATGATCTGGTTGCAGCCCAGGTTATAGGCATTGTGAGCCAGGTTGCCCACCAGCATGGCCGTCATGGACATTCGCACCTTGGGATCGAGCGTGAATCTGCATCGAAAATGTGATAGATGAGGCATAGGTCCCGCCCTAGTTAACCCTTTTCACCTACTCGGGCCACTCGAGGCGTCCGCTGTCAAAGTTTCGCTGAATAACCACGCCCAGACCGCCCACATCCATGGTGCCCTTGACAATGACAAAGAATATGGCTCCCACCATAATAACAGTCTGGATGACATCCGTCCAAACGACAGCCTTCAGGCCACCAACCGTTGTGTAGAAAATGCAGACGAGGCACACGATGGGTGTGATGACATGGATATTAATGCCAGTAACTGGAAAGGTAACAGAAGATGTCAACGGGAACTCAAAGTTTTGTGCTTAAAAAATTTTTAACTAATTAATATGTTAATAATTATAAATAAAGCTTTGTGAATGATATGAATTGAAGCTGAGATGATTTTCAAAGTATCTAGGTACATAATATTGTGAAACTATATGCATTTACTTACTCTTTAATGGATGTAAGATATTGCTACACATGCTGCATGATATTTCCGTGCTGTGCTTTTTTAAAAAAATTTAAGTGCAATTTTAGTAAAATTAATATAATGCATAAAATGGATTTTATTGACAAGCAACTTGAACTTAGTCTCCTTTACAATTTAAATCCCCATAGAGGAAGCAAAAAACAAATAAGTGCATCTTAATTTAAACACAAAAGCCTTAGTTGATTAAATTTTTCTATATATTTAAGGCAAAGCCTCAACCTATGATTTCTCGGTGGCTTCCTTAAGGGTATTCTCATCCAGGCTAACGCTGGCATAGTTCGACTTCTGGCGTTTACGTATGCAGGGCGTGAGCAGGTCGGGATCCACTGAACCGTCCTTATTTCGGCCAAAGATACAACCGGCCAGATGTGCAGCTCCCACGGCCACGCAGCCCCCCATGACGGTGTAGAACATGAAGGAGATGTGGTAGAGCTGTTCCGCGAAACTGAGAGACCTGTGGGACGGGTTCGGCACATGAGTAAAGACAAACAGACAGACAACGGCGGGTTATGGCTAACTTACAC
Source organism: Drosophila punjabiensis (assembly GCA_008042585.1). Classification (NCBI taxonomy): domain Eukaryota; kingdom Metazoa; phylum Arthropoda; class Insecta; order Diptera; family Drosophilidae; genus Drosophila; species Drosophila punjabiensis. Next base: position 248,783 of record VNJR01011515.1, on the reverse strand, counting down.
TGACTCTGCACTCGCAATGGTGGCATTGGCAGGCGTCAATTGGGAACGATCGAACTCGTAGTCACAGCCTTCCACGCTAACCGGCTTAACGTCAGCCTGAATCTCCCCAGAGTTAATGGCCATCTGAGCTGAAACACTTAGCCAGCCCATGAAGAAGAACGAGACCAGAGATCCCGCAATGGCACTCTTGAATCAAAAAAATATTAATTTGTAGTGAGGAGAGGAGTCACACAAAGGACGAGGAGACACTAACTTTGGAGTTGATACTGGGGCACAGCAGACCCATCGAAAAGAGACCCAGCAAAGGACCCTGGACCACTGAGCCCAGAGTGACAGCCAGCTGCATCACATGGGAGCCCATTCGCTCGACCACGAAAACCAAGGCCACACTCAACACTCCAATGATCACCGTGCAGAGTCGCATGGTGATGGCGGTTTGGCGCTCAGTAAGTGGCTTTTTTGCCAGTGGCCTAATGTAATCCTCCAGGAAGACGGCCGCCAAGGAATTCATGCCCGTGGACAGGGAACTAAGAGCAGCACTAAAGACTCCGGCCACAAACATTCCAGGCACGCCGGGAAAAGAGCTCAGGGATTGCACAACCAGCAGGGGAACCAACTGATCCTTGGCCACGGCCAACTGTAACACATGTCGCAGTCAGAGGATCTTTAAAAAAAAAACTGAACAAATATTCCCGAACCTTGGTGGTCAATGGATCGCAGTCGTAGTATGTTGCGTAGAGCAGTAGGCCGTTATACAGGCACAATGCAAACATGAGAATCAATCCCAGAACGAAGAGGAAGGATGTCTGGGCCATCTCCTTCACCCCGGGAAGGGACATGTAGCGTTGGGTCATCATCTGGTTGCAACCAAACTGGTAAGTGTTGTGCCCCACAATGCCCACCATCAAGGCCAGCATGGACATGCGCACCTTGGGATCAAGTGTGAACCTGTTTACGAAGTGCATTCAAACGTGAATGAAAATTGAATAGAAAGGCGGAAGATTTCCACCTACTCGGGCCACTCGAGGCGTCCGCTGTCATAATTCCGCTGAATGACCACGCCCAGCCCGCCTACATCGTAGGTGCCCTTGATGACAACAAAGAATATGGCTCCAATCATAATTAAGGTTTGGATGACATCCGTCCAAACGACGGCCTTCAGGCCGCCAACCGTTGTGTAGAAAATACAGACGAGGCAAACAATTGGCGTGATGACATGGATATTAATGCCAGTAACTGGAAAAATGAATATGAAATGTGTGCAGTTTATGCATAATTTAAATATTTACAGTTCAAAACAATTGATAATTTGGATCATCATTAACATACAAACCAGACATGCAAACAAAGCCAAATAATCATTACAATTTAACATTAATAAATCATAAATGAATGATTTTTAGTAAAACTACAATCAAAATTTTAAATCTATTGATGACTTTTTAGGTTCTTGAAAATTTAAACGATTTAATTTTGCCATTTTATATTTACAAGTTTAAGTTCTTACCTTGATTAAAGGCCAGGGCCGGTACATAGATGACAATTGGCAGCCAGATGAGCTATAGAAAAAACAAATGCAAGGCTTTAAAGAACACTCTGGGGACTTCCTGCAAGAGACTTGCACTTCGTTGCACTCTAAATTGAATTCTACTTACATTTGCGCCCGTGAAGAAGGCGGATCCCAGCAGACGAACGGACTTGTTAAAGCGCAGCTCGAAGTACTGAAAATATTTTTTTCCATTGTCGGATTGTCGGCGTCGGGTTAACACAATAAGGATGCACACAAACACTCGCAGGGACACTGACCAGCAGGGCAGCAGGGCAGCAGTGCGGCAGTGCCGAGCGAGTGTGCGGCAACGCGGCGCATACATAATCGACTATTACTCATACGACATGTAGCCAGCACCAAACTTATAAACTACGACTGTCCGTATGCCAAACCGGCGCACAATTGGTATTGTTCGGGCTTATTGCAGCCCGGCATGGCATTGTGTGCCAAATCCTCGTGGATACACATGCATATCCCATTCCCAATCCCATTGGCATGCAAATAAAGTGAACCCTTTCAGGCGATTGCACGCTGTTTTTTCTTTTTTTGTTTTTTGTGTCGGGAACACGGACTTCTCCTTGTTCTCCTTGTGCTCCCTTTAACCTTACTTACATATTAACATGCCAGCGAATATTACCAGATTCCAAAGATTTTGTACACTCGAAAACATTGAATTAATGCGTAACATGCAGTCCACTAAGTAAACACACACATCTCCATGCGATTGGACAACGTTCTGCTTACCTCATAGGTGGATGTCAGCTGGAGGTTGCAGAACACCGGCAGGAAGATGTACCACGAGATGGTCCCTGAGATGGCCAGCGTCACCAGGATGAAGGCATACTGGGTGCCGTACACATAGATTTCCGTCGAAGTTCCCAGCAGCGAGATGCCAGACACGAAGCTGAAAGCGCAATATGAGAAATTATTATTAATATTAGTTCAGGCTAATTACGGCTGGAGCTCAAAGTTCAAGTCAAGGCTAATTGTGCGCCGATTGATCGGTACTTTGGCCAAGTTTCACTTTTTTTCTTTTAGGCCTGGACTAAAAATAAACTTGAAGTCAATTTTTAATTGAATTAGGTTCGGGCCGGGCAGCCACTCAAGCTGTTGGCCCAAAATATGATGAAGGAGAGGTCGTAAATATTGTGAAACAACTTTAAGGTTCAATTTAATTGGCATCATTGAAAACACGGAGAGCTTGTTTTAAATTAAGCGTATAAAAGGTTTTTGAGATATTTAATAATAATATTTAAATATTATAAAATATTCTGAATCTAAAATTCACGTAACAATTTGTATTATAGATGTTTTTTGTAGTTTTTCTAAATGCGTTGTGCTGCTAATCCAGTGAAAAAAGGTATGCAAAATTTTTTTATTATTTTTGACACTGTATATCCTGTTCATATTCTCCTAAGTTTTTAATTAAATTATCTTTATGCCAATCAATCACGGAAATGTTTGTCTGAACTTTTGCAAAACCTGCCACACAAATATTAAACTAATTTTAAGGTAAAAAAAAGTTTAAAATTAATATTCTTATTGTGGCGTAAACTCTGCAAATCAGAAAGTTGTTAATTAAATCAAGCTCGCTCCAAAGCACCTTTAAACTTTAAATGATTATATTAACTAAAGTAACTTTAAGGTAAAATTCCATCAACTTGAACGCGGCTTACCCTAATGTCTGGTCTAGCATTTCGTGTAAGTAACTTTGCTATGGGCCAAGCATTTCGTAATCTGATTTTAATGATTAATGTCCATAACAATCATCATTTCAATTTTGGCCACAAAACAAATGAATTGCCGCCACAGACACACAGAAAGTTGACGGCGGCCAAGAGAGAAATGCCATTAAAAGTTGATAACAAGCGGCGTTAAAGTACGCAGACACACAGCGACACGTTTAAAAAATACGAAAAGCAAGCAGAAAAATAAAAATAAAATAAATAAACAAAAAATTGAAAAATCTGCAAAGCACAAAGGACATTTTGAAAGGAACAAAAAATGATGGCATGTAATTGTAATTCAAAGCACGTTGGCTGAATTTGATGCAAAAAGCAAACGACAACAAATAGAATGCCATAACAATAAAAGGCTCACGAAACAATTGTCAGCGGGCGAGGCAAATGACCAAGACCCCGGCCTAAGGATAGGCAGGATTTCCAGGATTGCGGGGTCCAGGTCGGTCATTAATGCGACGACGACGCCTAAGACAAAGGGACCGCACCCGTCGAAGAAAGGTGCTTGACCAAAACGTGTCAAATACAATGCCCAACACCCACCCGTTCGCTGTGTTAGGACCAAGGTCACTCGGCCGAACAGGCGAAGAAAAAGTAATTTGGGCAAATTATTTGAGTTTGCGGCTTGGCGCAAGTTTAAATAACTTCAATCTGGCTTAGACACCAAAAGCGGCTAAGTTGTATTTATATGCCAGATACCCACAAGTAGATATATATGACTTTATATATATATATTACTCGCAAAGTTCCGCAAGCCATTTCAATATCAGCACAATCAACACGGAGGCCATCCCCTAATAGGCTTGACCCTGACAATGAATATTGTTTACGCAATCTCTCCTCCAGTCTTGTGTCGGAAACTTTTAAATAAAATGCTACACTGTTTGTTCTGGCCAAACAACTCGCCGGCAGCCAGACAATGCTGGACTGGGACAGATTATTCCCTTATTCCCAGATTACGTATACGCACGTTTGGCTGATGGCACAAAATAAAGCAAAATGACTGAAAATATATATATCTATACAATTTGATTGATTTGGCCGAGGATAAGTTAAGACCATTACGATAATTTGTTCAAATATTAGCCGAGTCCAAGTGAATGCATCGCATTTAATTTAAGGGAATTAGCCCGGCTTAAAGGAACTGTAACAATGAATTTACGCATTTCCTGCCGGCCACTATTTCCATTTAAGAGCTCGAACCTGACTGTTTGGTCTTGTCAAAAGCAATTAAACATAATGGCACTGAGAAAAATTCAAATGTGGTTTAAAAAAATAAAATGGGATAAATGTACATAAAAAAGGTGAAAATAGTATATAAAATATATATGAATTAATAATCAGTAATGTCATCAGGTGCGTCTAATAAAAATTAAAATATATTTTATTTTATAATTGAAGAATTTCTATTATTTGTTTTTTAAGTCAAATTATTTAAATTGTGTTAAATATATAGAAATAATAAAAATATGAATATAATAAAAAAAATTATAGCTAATAAAAATACAGTTGCTTCCAATAAAAAAATATAAACTAATTTTCATTTAATAGCTATAAGTACTTAAAAAGATGTTAATTACTTGTAAAATAATTTCTATAAATAAAAAAAACATAATCTTAGAACCCTGCAAAGCTAGAAATTTCTTTAACAATAAAAATCCCTAAAAAATCCATTTTAATTCCCCAGTGTAAATCCTATTAGTTGGCCTCCGTAAAACACGCAATGCCAATTAAGCATTTGCATACAAGCCCATTCCCACAGCCGGAACTGGACTCCTCCTACCCAACTTTAACTGTGACTGTAACTCACCTGGCCACAAGTGACAGCGCAACCGGAAATACTTTCATTTGGCGCCCGCCCACCAGGTAGTCCAGCGCCTCTGAGCCCCGTCGCTCCTCCAGGCCCGCCGCCCCGGCTCCATCCTTGCCGGCCAGCTTCTTTCCCTTCTGCTTTTTCTCTATGAAGCCGAAATAGAAGCCGATAACTGCGCACACGGCCAGCATGGCGATGAAGACCAAGTAATCAACAATGCCAAAGTGCTGCAGTGCCTGGCTCAAATCCTTCACGCTGAGTTTCTCTTCCGCATCTCCCAGACTGGATGAAAATGAGTGGGATGAAGTGGGCGTTGGCGTGGGCGTGGATGAGGGAGTGGGAGTAGTCCCTGAGGTGGTCCTGGAGGGACTGGCGCCAGTTGTTGAGCCTGCAGAGACCGTGCTGCTAATTATGGCCACTGTCTTGGCAATCGTATTGACCACCGTCGTGGCAGCGGTGGTGGTGGTGGTGCTGCTGCTGCCTGCCAGGGTGGATGTGGATTCCCCCAGCTCCATGGGATCGGCAGTGGCTGACATTATTTTCGGGACCGCAAGTTGCTTTTATGTAGTTTATTTTTATCGACTTCCAGCCGCTAGCTTTAATGCGTTTTAGCTTTGATTACTTTTGCATTAGTTTTGCCACTCGCACACGCACTGTGAATTGAATTCGATTTTTCATTAGGTATTTTCTTCTTTTTCGGTAGAACTCGGTACTTTAATCGCTTAACCGGAGAAGTTTTCAGAGTGCTCTTATTGAATTTTCATTACTTTTGCAAGAAAAAGAAAATTAGACTTAAAGGGTGTAAGTGGAAGTAGATTTTTTGTAGAAGAAGACTTATCAGGACACTTGGAGTTTAATAAAATCAAATGAACAACAAGAAAAAATTAATATGATTACTTAAAACTGTATTAAGAGCATTGTTGCAACTAATTACATATTACATCTGAGAAAATTAAAGCGTCTGAATGATATTAATACTTGTGCTAATTTTAATATAAATTTATTTAGATAAACAGCTTTTAATTCTAAGTTGGTTTTACATAAATCAAGCTCAATCTTTAAAGCGTTTAAACTATTTCTCAAGAGCAAAAAAATTTTTTTTTATAGAGATAGTTACGCTTTCGATAACTTTTAAACTATAGAACTGTATTCACATAAAGATAGTTAAACTTAAAAGAACTCTTAATCAAACTCTTATTGTATCTTATATCACACACGCACTCAAGATCCTTGACTTTCGGAAGCAGGATATATCAATTAATTCCAGACGAGAGCCCGCACAAGCGTACGATCTGAATCTCCACCGAGCACTGAACTCACTTTCCGACTCAAGCACCGTTAGAGATCACCGTAGATCTTATCTAGCTTCTGGGCACCGCAGCATTCGGCATCAGCATCATCAGAGCACGCCGATCATAATTCACGCAAATCTTGTAAGTGTGGGCTGAGTGGGCTTTGTGTAAGGCTTTATCGCCTAATTGGCCAGGGAGGGGCATGTCAGGCATGGAGACCTGGCGCGATGAATAGATAAGTGCACACCCCCATTCGGGGTGTGATGATGATGCGATAATGGATAATATCGTCGTCTAGTCGCAGATCTGCCAGATTGTAAATTACTTTCTTTGTACGCGGACGTGGCCCAGCCGAGACTTTATTGCCAGTGTGTCGGTTATATATAAAAATGCATATCCCTAGAACTTTACAACTCTTCACAAAAAAAAGGGGGTAAATTTCCACGAGAATACGTTAAACTCTGACTGTTCGCTAAGCAAATCGCCTAGCTGTGGTTCAAACAAGTGGCTACTGGTTTTGACAACACTGTTAGACAAAAAATTGAATAAAGAACAAAAACAAAGAACAAAAAGTGTACTAAGGTAATAATGAGCACTAGAAAACATGAAATTATTAAAATTTAAACTTAAAATGTAATGGAGAAAAAATCGTATACAATATATTCTTTTGTGTGGGCGTAATTATAAAATTAGTTATCAAAAAATATATAAGTGTTATTATAAAATTAAGTTGCGAGTTTCATGTTCTTGTTAGTCAAGTCAGAAATTAAAGTATTCAATTCAGAAAGTCTGTGTGGAGAAGAGATTATTATTAAATTCTGTATATGGAAAATAATATAACAAAGTTGTTTTATAATTACCTTTATCTTATAAAATTTAGCCTTGCAGCACAGTGTCACCTTTATACATTGTTTTAACTGATGATTCGGCAGGAATACTTAATATTTGCTGAATGCGCCCAGTCAAGGCCAAGACCTGACGTATGCGTGTTGAATGCGATACCAACTTGGATCTAATTAAATACTAAACGTTCTATTTTTTTGTTTGTTCCCACCCCCAGGTCAGGACTGAATTTCGCCATGAGAGGCAACCATTTCATGGCATTTTCTGTTGCCCAACAGGATGCGACACCAAATTCAATTTTGAAAATGGCCAACAGAGTTAGCTAACCGTCCGAATGCCCCAATTGGCCATATCCGACAGGCAATGGCAATCAGGTTCAACTCCACAACCGAATGAAAAAACTAACTCAATATGGCATGTCGAGTGACAAAAAAGCGATGGAAAAAACCATGTCAGTTGTACACAGTTGTGCTGTGGCAGCTCCTTCATCTCTGTTTTATTGGGTTTAATGCACATAATCGGTGAACAATGCCTGTGATATCATCCATTATATTGTTGCTGCAACAGTCTACACAGTAGCTTAAAATAGTCTGCTGCACTAGAGGCTCTTCTCCTTCTTGGACCGCATAAATAGCCAGCACACCACCAGCAACTAATTGATTTTTGACAATCAATTACGGCAATTACTTACGTCTCGGATCAGGGTCGAATGGATGAGGTAAATTCAATTTGTGGAAACCTACAAAACGCACACACAACGTGACTCCTGCTTTTTGGGTAATCTTCTCCTGAGGTAATCCTTGGGAGCAAGGACAGCCTTGAAAGACTTGAGGGAGCTACCAGGAAAGGAGCTTTGTAATAAAGTGTTTCCAGCTAAGAACGGGAATAGGGGAAGTACTTCATAAATTCAATTTTCTTGGAAACAAGGAGTAGTCTTTATGTATTTTAGCAGCATAATTCCTACTTCTAGTTAGAATTTTAATACTTTTGTAGAATTATGACTAATTAATTACTAATATGAGAGTAAACAATAAGGATAATATATTTTATTGAATAAAGTTTGAAAGCTTTTGCTTTAAGTTTAGACTTATAAATGTCTGTTAAATGGAAATTTTTCATTTTGACGTAGCTATCATCTATTTAAATCCCATTCCTTAAAATAGTCTTACCATGTCAGGTAATCCCACAGAATCCGGTAAAAATCCAAATGTAAACAATGGAAATTACACCATGTTGAAACGCCATGACGAACGTGTAACAATAATAGTAAACAAAAGATAAAATCATAATTAAATTCGTAAATCTGTGCGCCGTACTTATGTGCGGCCTTAAAGAGCAGAACTAACCCGCAGATAAAGGCCAGTGGCAACCGCAATATAAAGCCCGGCCAGCGTAAATATGGCGCCAAAACAGAAATAATAAAAAAAAAAAGATGATGAAAAAATGCCACAAAGCTCTGCAAAATTTAATTATTTTCGGGCGACGAGCAAAAAGGAAAACCTGAGTTTAGCATATGCAAAATAATGACCAAAAAACCGGCGCACCACTTGACCCTTTCGGCCGGGCTTAATTTGTCTGGGAACCGCAAGTGTTCCTGGCCTTACGATTTGGCTCAGAAAATGCCAGCTTAACTCAACGGGCAGCCGCCCAAGTCCACTCACCTTGCACCCTTTTGTGAGGAAAAACCGAAGCCAGCCGAATGTTTGTGCAGTTAGTGTTTGGAAATGCTCCATTTCCGGTTGCAAGCTGCAGCTCCTCCAGTTGCTCAAAGCCCCCTGCTGTTGCCATGACTTTGGATCCATTTCGTTTCTCTTGTGTGTTTTCCCATTTTTGATACCCAGTAATTGTAAAGGAGAAGAAGGTGTATTGTATTTGAAAAATTTGAAGTTTCAAACAGAACCTAAATACTTAGAAATAAAAAAATATGCTTTGCATTTTATGTTTATAGAGATTTGGGAAAAAAGGGCTCTGAGCTGAACACACACACCACTATACTACTATAATCAGGTCTGTTATTAAGCTATGTACATTCGGTATAAACCGTATAAGCATTCGGGTTCGATCTCAAAGGAAATGGGATTTAAGAGAAAAAAAATCCCAAGCTCTCCTAGAAAATAGCAGTAAAATAAACCCTCTCGTTTGCCATTGCTGGTACATTACAGGTAAATCGGTAAATAAAGAGCAACAGAGATGCAAAAAAAATGTCTGTCCAAAAACCCAGCGGTTACAAGAGATTAAAAGCTGCTCTCGCAATAAAAAAAAGGCGAAAAAGCAGTTTATTTGTTTTTTAATGGGTATCTGATAGTCTGTACCCTGGATTTCCTAGATCTTTCTTGTTTCGTCGTGTGTATTCCGTTTTGTGCACACACACTTGAGCCAATTTAACGCTTCCGTGTACTTTTTACTTGCAACGCCTCGTTGACTGTGCGCTCGAAAACTTAGTGCTTGAGAGAAGGGCCAGGGGGTGAAATTGATTTAATTTCTAGCTAAAAACCGAAAACACAATCCGTAAATTAGCGCTATGCCATGTACACTCCAATTAATCCAGTTAAGTAATCGCTGGCATATTTCTTTGCCGCCAGAACTATTTGGGGCCATTGATTACACGGCCCACAAATTAAGACCAATTAAATCAAATCCAGATTGGGCGGGCGGATCCAGCGAAACCCACGAATCCCACGCAAATCGCGTGGCCTTGAACTTGCCACACGGCCCAGAGCCATTAGCCAGAAGCCAGACTCCCTTCGATCTAATTTCTTACTCAGCCTCCCCAACCTCCATACATATCCACCCGGGGGCATTTATGCCCAGACACATGGCCAGAAATCGACTTGGCCCTTTGGAGAGTTGCGCTGATGCCGATGCTGATGTCAGGGAATGGCTGGCCAGTGAAAAGCTTGAATATGCATTATTCTTTCAGCTGGCCAGCCATCCGCTGGCAATCAGAAGTTGCTCGAGTGGAAAAATTAAATGTATTTCTCTGTCCAAACATGTGAAGTGGGTTTGGTGGATGGATTGAAAAGTGCTTGGCTTCAAGTTGTGGTTCCAGGAATGGTGTCTGTAAAGTTGGCAGCTCATACACAGCTTAAAGTTGTGTAAAGTAAAGTAAATATAAGTTTATAATCTGCATTTAAAAAGGAAGAAATTAAAAACTACAACCGCTGAACTTTATCAACTAATAAAAAATAATTGGTTATATGGAAATAAGATAATAATGATCATTTCATTGAATAAAAATGTTTAAAATTAAAGAGACCGTGAAAGTTAGGTCGCACACATAACTCTCTCAAATTGCAGCTGTAAAAGAAACTCTCTCGTTCGCTACTGCATGTACTTTGCAAGCGAAAAAGATTCTTGTGAAAAGAAACAGCCTGAAAAGAGGGAAAAAATGTGTCACTCTTAAAGGAAGAAGGCAACACCAAAAAGGTCGAACCAAATGTAAAAATGGCTTACTGGTTTTTATATTACCATTCTAAGTTTTTTTCCTCTGCCTACTTAATATTTGCTTAAGTGTGACTAGCTTATCACCTAACTTAAAATAAATCCGATTGTTACCGGTATAAAGTCCCCGTCGAGATAAGAGAGGTTCTCTATCAATCACATTCCGCTGTTTTTTGCCTCATAGGCCTGCATGATGGCGATCACAGGTTCGTTCACATACACTCGGACCTCATGGTTAAGAGCGAAGTCTCCATGGTTCCACTCTTTATCGTCCATGTGGTGCATCTCCTTGTTGGGCAGTCGCTTGGCCAGCTGCTCCACATCCTCGACGGCGGCCAAGGCATCGGCGTCCGAGTACCACATGTGCATCTCGGAGGTGATCAGCTCTACGGGATACTCTGGTGGTTCCTCCGAGCCATAGACCTGCAGATTCTTTTTGGTTCCATGATCAAACTGCCGGAAGTAACCCGAATGAAGCTCTTGCAGATAGTGCAGCATCTGATCTGTGGAACAACCCGCCGGATGGGTGGCCATAGCCTCGGGCATTGCCGTCTGAAAGAGGTTAATTTACACAATTTAAATATTTATCAATCTAAAATTTATATTATCCACTCACCATATTAACACGACCTCCGGCGTATAGAGACTCCATGGCGCCCTCGCACACCGGACGCAGCATAAAGTCCGGCTGGCAGAGATTGAAGAACAGGGCCATCACGAACTCATTGTGGGGCAGGAACTCCTGGCAGCCAAAAAGCGCGTCATTGATGCCTCCATGACCCAAATAACGACTCACGGAACGCACAAAGGCGCTACTCAAGTTCTTCATGATGGCTACAGGGGCGAACATGTGTGCGGTCTTGATCTTCTTGTTATATTCCGGCAGCGAGGACATTCCGGCAAAGAAAACCGTAGTGCCCTGCGAGTGGCCCACATAGTGGATGGCCTCCTGCCCCTGGCCATTCTCCGTAGCCAGAGCATAGTCAATGATGGCGGTAATATCGTATATGGCAATCTCGTGCCAGCTGAATTTCCAGAAATTTGGATTTTCCGTGGAGATTTTGGTGTGGTTCCTGGAGTAGGAGGTGCCACGTGCATTGCCCATCCACACATCGTATCCAGCATCGGCCAGGAGGTAGGGAAGACTATCGTTGGGTCCTTGCAGAATCCAGGCATCCGAGCAGCTCGTAAGTCCGTGTTGAAGGAGCACTATGGGACGCTTTTCGTTTTGATTCTGCAAGTTGTGGGAATAGGGAATCCTGAAGACGCCCAAAACATAGCCATCCTTGGTGGTAATATGATGATGCTCCGATGGGTAACCATGCAGGGCTGTGCGATCGGACTAAGGATAAAGAAAAGTTAATCAAATTTATAGTAACCTTATAATTAATATTTTAATTATATTTTGATTATAAAAATATATTCACCGTTGTCAATTTGCCCTTCAAGCTGACATGAGCCTCTGGATTATCGTACAGTTTATAAAAATCGATCGGTGCTTCTATAGCTGCGGCGTAGCTGCCTGCCGCCAAACCGGCAAGGATAACTAAGACAAGGGTCGTCATATTCCCTCGATGGTTCGATGCCAACTGACTTTGGCCAAACACATGACTTTCAGCTTTTGTAGGAGTCCGCGGGAGGTTTACTTTCAAGTAGCTCCCACTATCGGCGGTTCGATTATATATTTGGACTTTCAAGATAATGCTTAATTATGGAAAGCGTTAATCTTAAAGCTATAAAAGTCGGATTAAAAGTGTTTACACTATAAAGTGAATTGAGACCAGGGATGGTAGAAAATTCAATGTTTGACGCGAATGTTGATGTATAACTCATTATAATACTATATATATATTTCCTAGCACTATAATCGGTAAAATATAAAGAAAATTGCATATATTTGTTTAAAATTATTAATTAAATTTAAATTAATTAAATTAGACATTTTTTGTTATTTACAAAAATCAATTTAGCTTAGAATATTTTTGAAAGGAATTTTTGTCAATATATCACATATTTCACATCTTTAATTGATCACAACTTTTTCTATAGTAACACAATAACCTTTTCTAAAGGTTCTATATATTTTAAAATAGTTCCTTCATTCACCATTTTACAATAACAAATTATAGTATACTCTTGAAATCTCAGTTGATTATAAAAATGGGTAAACCCCAAAATTAGTACACAGATTAGGCACAGCGGTGGAAGGTGTGCCATTAGGTGATTGATGTTTCCGAAAGCGATAATTCAAATAACTACACGCGTCACTTGGCTTGCTTAGAGGAGCTTAACTTATCAACTACTTATGGCACTTGAGTAACCACTCCGATAATCTAGCTAAAGAATTTACCCCCTTCGACCGTACGTTTTAGATTATCAATCCATTTATAGATTTAAACAAGAGTAGCTTTATAACTTTTATAACCTTTACTTATATATGCTAAATGGCTTTTTGATTACAAGAGTCGGCTAAGATCTAATGACTTAAATATGAGCATGGAGGAAGTGGGTTTCGAGTGTCAAGTGTAAATCAGTTGGACTTGAACAATGAAGTGCTCCTTATGGACCTCTCAGCTGTATCCGCTAGTGATAAGATAAATTGAAGTCTATGTTGTTGTGATTTACATAAATGTTAATAATGATAACTATAAAATACATCAATGTTCCTATCACTTGGCCTCGTACTCGTTTATGAAGGCTATAATCGGATCATTGATGTACTGCCGGACCTTCCAGTTGTTGATAAAGTCCATGTGATCCCACAGCTCATCCTCCATGTGGTGAATCACCTTGTTGGGCAGTGTGGCCGCCAACCGAAGGACATCCTCCACAGCAGACATCTCATCGTTGTCGGAGTACCAAAGGTGCATTTTACTTGTGATCAGTTCTGTGGGGTAATCCGGGGGCACTTCACTGCCATACATCTTCAGATTCTTCTTGGTGCCAAAGTCGAACTGTCGGAAATGTGTCGATTGATGCTCCTGCATATAGTGCACGATCTGATCTGTAGATACACCAGCGGGTGACACATCTGAAAACAATGATTCAGCAGTCTATAGGGAAAAGAAATTAATAATATTAATAGTGTTATAAATCATACAAAATATTCAAAGACTCATACCGTATTGGTTCGTCCTGCCTCCACTTGAGTATCCTCACTGCTGCTGCAGAACCTGGAAACCACAGAATCTGGTCGACAAACATTAAAGAATAAAGCCAAGACAAAGTCGTTGTGAGGCAAAAACTCCTGAGAGCAGAAGAGCTTCGAGTAGACGTTGTTATATCCCAGGTATGGCGATAAAGTATTGACCATGAAGTCATCCATGTTATTCATAAAAGCCACAGGAGCCAGCAAGTGGGTTGTCTTAATTTTCTCGTTATACTCAGGCCGCAAAGACATTAGGACGAGCATTACTGTGGTGCCCTGAGAATGTCCGACATAGTGAATGCCATCCTGATCCTTTCCATTCTCCGTGGACAATGTGTAGTCGATGGCTGCGGCGATGTCAAAATATCCAATCTCATGCCAGCTAAATCGCCAGAAATTGGGATTCTTTGTGGATAAAGAAGTGTGGTTCCTGGAGAACCTATTGCCTCTGGTGTTTCCCAACCAAACATCGTAGCCAGCATCGGAAAGCAGGAATGGCAGGCCATCATTCGGTCCCAGACTTGGCCATATATCTGAGCTAGCGAAAAGACCGTGTTGGAGAAATACGATTGGTCGCTTTTCATCCTGATTCTTGAGGTTGTGGGAGTAGGGAATTCGGAAAAGACTAATTATGTAGCCGTCTTCTGTGGTCACATAATGGCGCTCGGCAGGATAACCATGTTTCTCGATAAAATCAATCTACAAGAAATTATGTTTGAACAAAAAACTAATTTAAAGTTCGTTTTTCTTAATTATTAAATTAATATTTACCGTGGTGGGGGCCTTGGCCAAAGACAGATGTGCATCTGGATTGTTGAATAAATTATAGAAATCTAGTGCAGGATCCAGCTCCTCGTTGAGTGGAGCACATTGGACTATTATCCCCTGGAAAGTGCCAAATAATGCGGCAAAGACTGCGATGTGAAAGGTAGACATTTTGCGACTGAACTACGACTAAAACCAATAGCACTGCGCCTTTATAAAGACTTCCGCAAGCCACTTCAGTCGAGTGGTTATATTGATACGAGACCGATCAGCCCATGAGCCAATTAAAAGGGTATAAACTCGAGTGGTGGCAATGTCATAAACTCTCTCATATACACTTTTACACTTGGGTTTCTTAGTTTAAAAGAAGTTCAAAAGATTTGAAAATTGAGTTAAGATTTGTAGTTTAAATATTCAACTAAATAACTTTTAGAGCTTATATAATATACATCTTGCAATATAATTCATGATAAATAATGTATCTTAAAAATAACGAACTTAATTCATATTAGCCTCATATTCGTTCATAATGGCTATAATGGGATCATTAATGTACTGACGAACATGCCAGTTCCAGGCAAAGTCCATGTGGTCCCATTCTTCATCCAGCATGTGGTGCATCTGCTTGTTGGGCAGTGTGGCCGCCAATCGGAGGACATCCTCCACAGCAGCCATCTCATCGCTGTCCGAGTACCAAAGATGCATTTTGCTGGTAATCAGCTCGGTGGGGTAGTCTGGCGGAGCTTCGGTTCCATATATTTTCAGATTCTTCTTGCTTCCAAAGTCGAACTGTCGAAAGTGTCCCGATTGATGCTCTTGCATGTAGTGCAGAATTTGATCAGTGGAAATACCGGCAGGCATGACACCTGCTATCACAGCATCAGCCGTCTTTGAGGTTAAAAAAAATAATCATTATACAAAATAAATATCTTTAAATGAACAGAAAACACACCTTATTGGTACGTCCTTCCTCCACTTGGGTATCCTCATTGCCGCTGCAAAAACTGGAAACTATCGACTCCGGTCGGCAGACATTATACAATAGAGCCAGGACGAAATCATTGTGTGGCAAAAATTCCTGGGAACAGAAGAGCACCGAGTAGAGGTTGTTGAATCCCAGATAAGGGGACAAAGTATTGACCATAAAGTCATCCATGTTGTTCATAAATGCCACAGGAGCCAGCAAGTGGCTGGTCTTGATCTTCTTGTTATATTCTGGTCTTGAAGACATCAGGACGAGCATCACTGTGGTGCCCTGGGAGTGGCCCACATAGTGAATGGCCTCCTGATCCTTTCCGTTCTCCGTGGACAATGTGTAGTCGATGGCAGCGGCGATGTCGTAGTATCCAATCTCATGCCAGCTGAATCGCCAGAAGTTAGGATGCTTCGTCGATAGAGAGGTGTGGTTCCTGGAAAACCTATTTCCTCGTGCATTTCCGATCCAAACATCGTATCCCGCGTCTGACAGCAGAAAGGGCATGCCGTCATCTGGTCCTAAGCTTATCCAGCCATCCGAGCTGGAGAGGAGGCCGTGTTGGAGAAAGGCAATCGGTCGCTTTTTGTCTTGATTCTGTAGGTTGTGGGAATAGGGAATGCGAAACAGACTGATGATGTAGCCATCTTCAGTGGTCACATAATGTCGTTCGGCAGGATATCCATGCTCCTCTATAAAATCCACCTAAAAATTATTAGAGTGAAGTTCTTTGAATATTCCAATATGGAATTATATAAGACTCACCGTGGTGGGGGCTGTGGCTAAAGACAAATGCGCCTCGGGGTTATTGAATAGTTTATAAAAATCTGTGACCTCTGCAGGATCAGAATCTTTGCTTAAGGGAACACAATATACAGTTGTCACCAGGAAAACACAGCCCACTAAGGCCGCAAGGACATCGATGTGAGAACTAGACATTTTGCGACTAAACTAAGGCGAAAGTACAGAACACCTTGTCCTTATAAAGGCCACCGTCAGCCACTCAAGTTGAGTGCCCATATCGATACGAGACCAATCAGTTTATAAAGCAATTAAAATAGAGTGGGGGTTATTTCAAAAACTTTCTCGCACACCAACTTAGTGGGAAATTTCTATCGCAAATACATAGATGTGAGTCCCAAAGTCCCCAGTATTCAAATATAGAAAAGTAAACATCACTCTGAAGTTGTTATTGGACCCAGGGAAATTAATGAGTTTATAATCGTTTGATATCAATGGATTGGTGATTATAATGGAATGTGAAGTTATAGCTATCTGATCGGGAAAACCCATAGTATTTAAAAAAAGTGAAAAATATCTATATAAATAAATCTAAAGTGCAAAACGAGGTTTTCTTTAATTAACCAAATGACATTATTAAGTTCCCAGATAAGAAGGAGATTAAGTATGCAGAAAAACTTTTATGCAATACAAATTTGACCCTCATCTTAAATTTCATGAACACAAAATCCACATAGAAGCGTCTTGAATATCCGGTACTACATATTTAGTTATAATTTCTAGATAATTCTATAAATAAATATAGATGTACATAAAAGGGCGAATACGTTTATATGTGACCCAATGGAATTAATGAATTTATAATCGGTTCCTGATTAGCAAGTTTGAGTAGAGATATGAGGAAAAGCTATATTGTTCGTTCAAACAAAACTTTAATCTAAGAATACCTGAAGCTATATAAAGAAGTACTTGCTGCTGATAAGTTTTAAGATCTGGTAATAAAAATATATTTGTAATATTAAACTAACTCAGAGATCAGAAAAAAATAATTTATAACATGAATAAATATGATTTCTTTTTATTAAACAAATAAATAAATAAATAAATATATATTTTAAAGTTTTTAAGAATGAGGCAACTTATCAAAAACCATTATTATTAATTGGCAAAATGGCCTTAGTAATTAATTCCTTCAAAAGTATAGATTCTTTTAAGTATCTGTAAGCCAAATCGACTTAAGGTTGAGCTAACAACGCACTCGGGCTGGAATCGTTTTCATTTGATGATCCTCGCCAATCTTTAGAACTGCCACCATTCCCTGGACAGCATGAGCCTCGATATGACAGTGATATAGCCAGAAGCCGGGATTGTTTGAAAGGAAGCGAACAATGATGTAACCCAGACCGGGAATCTGAACCGTGTCCTTGGCCACGGCAGCGCTGTCA
This sequence comes from Drosophila punjabiensis, assembly GCA_008042585.1. Classification (NCBI taxonomy): domain Eukaryota; kingdom Metazoa; phylum Arthropoda; class Insecta; order Diptera; family Drosophilidae; genus Drosophila; species Drosophila punjabiensis. The sequence continues at coordinate 231,034 of VNJR01011515.1, read as the reverse complement.
TCCGATAAGCGAGCCAGGCGACCCCTGCGATCAAGTTCTCGTATCTAGAAAGATTTGAGTTTCATATTAATATTCATATAATGATTTTGTAATCACTTGCATTCCGCAAATCGTTGAGATTTCCCAGAACTGCTTGTCCGACCAGTCGGAAAGTGTAGCCATGAACGTGGAACGGATGCGTGTTGTCCATGTAGTTGGCCACCACCATTTCCACAGGACGATAGGCTGGCATTCGTATCACATTAACACACTCACAGAGCTCCCTTTCGCACCTCCGCCCCTCGACAGCCAGGGAACTCTTGTTGCAGAAGTAGCCATCGTCCTGGTAGAGATGCCTGCCCTGCAGCAAGGATATACCCGGTGAAATATATGATATATCATCGATTTGGAAGAGCCTCTCCCCATTCGGAGCCATTTGAGAACCAAAACTGGAGTAAAAGGTCTGGAATTTGGTGTAACGAGACCAGGGAGCAGGATCCAGGGATCTTAAAGCTACCGTTCCCACGTTGTTGTCCTTGTCCAGCGATTGACGTAGGGATGAAGAGTCCGAGGCATTAACAGACTTAAAGCGGTAATCGTTGACTATAACGAGATCTTCATTGGAGGTCCTGCCCTTCGGGTTATCCAAAATGCTACCCTGTGGCAGCTCAGTGCGTGCTGATCCCCGATAGCTGAGCACTGCGCCCTGATAGAGATTGCGACCCTCGCACTGCTCATAGCCCCGGACTCGAATCCAATAGTTCTTGGCATACTGATTGGCCTCCAGGACGAAATCGAAACGCTCGGCGGAGGTGAGGAAGAAACCATCGGCCAACACTGGCTCTATATCATTGCCATCGGTGCTGAGGATCAGCAGCTTGTGCTGCTCGATGGAGAATTCCACGGGACAATTGGTGATGCCATTGAGGATGACCCTCATCCTGTAGCGATAACCGGGAGTAACCCGAAGCCTCTCGTAGCGATGACGATTGTCGTTATCCGGCAGCTGGCTGAGATGATTTCGTCCCTTGCCGTTCACCAGGATATTGCGCACGTCCTGCAGGTTGGTCTCATAGAAAATATCCTGCACCATTAGGGTGTGCTCCACGAGATCATAATCGTAGAGCTGGGCATGCTGATTCTCCTGGCGTGTCTGCCGAACTATTAGAGCTCCAGCCACACCAAAGCCGCGCTGCCAGCCCACATGGCTGTGGTACCACAAGGAGCCACTGCGATCCACCTGGAACTCGTAGCGTTGCACCTCACCTGGTTGCAGGGGATATTGGGTGATGAACGGGGCTCCGTCCATTTCGGGAGAGCGCTTCATATGGACACCATGCCAATGCATCGCAGTGGGCTCACCCAAATAATTCAGGACATCGACAACCACTGTGTCGTTCTCGCAAAGCTCTATGGGAGGTCCTGGCATCATGCGATTCACGGCCATCACGGGATTAGGCACACCATCCCCAAAAATGCAATGCTCTGCGGCGCAGGCTCTCTCATCGTACTGACACCTCTGACACTCCGGGCCAAGTCTCTGGTAATTGTGAACCACCAGTTGGTAATAGCAGTTCTGGGACTGACCTTGCTGGCAGACTCTCCGACAAGGATGGCGATCAAAGTCCCCAAAGTTAGCCAACTCCATCTGGCTGTAGTCGTTCTTCAGATCCAAACCCAAGTAGGAGGAGGGTTTGCCTTTGGTGGTCTTATTTCGCGACCAGGGAAACGAAGGCCAGTCGAATTTTGCCTCTGGGGAAGCCACATCTAAGGACTCGGCATGAACCTGGACAACAGCAAATCCAATTAGGAGCACCCACAGCCAGGGGCTGGCAAGACTTTTACTTTCGCGTTTGAACATCGTGAAGCGCCACGGACAACTGGTCACTTGGCTGGCGGGCAACCGGCGAAGAAAGTTTTTGGCCAAAAGGGCGACCCAGACCTTTGCGCATGCGCCGCACGTAGCGGCCATTAAAGCTGAGCTGAATTTAATACGTTTGATAATATCGAAACGATCGGGAACGTAATGGTAAATGAAACACTTAAGCAGTCGTAAAAAAACGAGCTACTTTTAATTGGAATATTAAGTAAGGTAGACATAATTTGGTTAACCTGTGATAATATCAAGAGAGATGAATTAAAAAAAAACTTCTAACTCAAAAAGCAGAGTCTACTAAGAACTTAACATAAAATATTATTACATATACTTCCTTATAATACTAATAATATTTTCACACATTATTGCTTCAAAATAATTAAAGTTCCCCCTATGGAATTATAAAAGAATATTTTATTACAATACAAATAAAGTTATACAAATAAAGATACAATTTAAATCTCAGCAGGTGCTGCAGATGCTGCAGGAGGTGCTCCCGTGGCCATACCTCCGGAACTGGTGGCCGTGCTCATCAGACTGATCACTCCACAGGCAATTGCCGGACCCACAGAGTTCTCCTCATTCTGATAGGCCAATGCATTGGGCATTGCCTGGAGCGAGGAGGAAAAGACCTCAGCATTTAAGGCCGTATTTAGATCTATAGCTTTGCTGTGGATCACAATGGATCGTCCGATGATACCATTGAAGCCAAACAACTGCAGATAGAGGCTCTGGAAGACCGCAGAGATGCTGCCATCGTCTTTGGTGTCCACGTTGCCAAGCTAGGAATTATTTAAAAAATATTACCTGTATTTATATATTTTAAATCTTTAAAAACTCACAAAATTATTGGGAAACTGTCCGCCCGTGGACTTGCAGCCGTCACTCAGATCCCCAAAGGTGTGTATGTGCAGAGCATGTTTTCCAGGTGGCAGTCCCGTAACATTGATCGTTACCTTGATGTCCGAGTTGTAGGGCAGCTGCAGGAAGGATATCATGCCAGCCACTCCAGAACCCTCTCCATCACCCATTAGCTTGGCACCAGCCTGCCATTGGGGCACCAACTGCTGGTTGAAATAGGTGAAAATTATTTTGAAATTGCTGAGAAATTATTGTCGGATATTATTGTAGAATAATATAAAAAATATAACAAAAAACAAATACAATTTAAACAGATTTTATATAGTATTTAACTAGTGTTTGAAACCATTAAATAATTATGTAGTTGTCTATGAACAATGTGCAAAAAGGGGGTTCCTATCAATAGAGGCTGTATAAAAAATTGTTGTGGGAAAACCGTCAGACAAAGAAAAGTAAATAATTTATAAATTATACTCTGGGACAAAAGCAACGAATACATATAAAAATAATAAATAATATAAATTACAAAAAAGCTATTAATTTAAAAACGAATAATAACATATACTACACTATCAATTAAAGCTTATCAACATATTATAAACTCACATAGGTATATCCCAAATAGGCCGGTTGTGGTGGCAGAAGCGGTCCCAGCAGTCCAGCTGATCCCGGTATACCCGCAGGACCTCCCAACGGCACCGTCAGCCTCTCATAACGCTTCACCTTGGTGCCGGACACCACTTTGATGCCATCATCAAAGCGAGTCACATTCACCGGACGTAGACGATCGAGCAGATTTTGTGCACTGCCAGGCACAAAAACGAATCCATTGCCAATTACCAGCGCCAGAATCAGTTTAATGAGCATTTTTTACCAACTCGCAAATTATTGGGAAATACAGAGAATACGGAGAACTCTCACTACCTCTCGGATCTGGGGCTTTGGATGAACTGATCCAAGCCCCAGACTTGGCCTATCCATGATGACTTCGACACGGTTTTCATGCCGATTGACCACGTTAATTGTCGCCGTCGCTGTGGCTTCGGAGAGTGGAGTGGATCTGGTCAGTAGTGGGGTGGCAATACAGTAGTGCCCGTATCGCCGGCACAGTTGATGACTAGATTGAACGCTAATGGCGATTGAGTGTCGCGTGTGTGCTTGATGCTTGGTTACCCGGCCCAGGGGCGTAGTTCTGGCGGGGATTGGGGGCAAGATCGCAGTTCGTTATTGAGATGTTTAAAAACTATCTACACTTGAGAAAACAAAAACTACAAAACTACATAAAACAACCAAATGAAGCATTTAAAAAAAGATCTTAAATCAAATTTGATCCCTTGGGGTGTCTGGTAGCATAACAAGTTCATCTCCGATATGAGACCACCTACAAAGCTCAAACTAGATCATTATTAGACCATTGAAAGTGTAAAATCTAACCTAATTTCCGGAAAGTCACGCGAGATTTGCCTGTAATGATTATTATTATTTATTTATAACATGACAAAGAAAATCACATTAATTGAATAAATTCTAAATGCTTGGCACTTAATTACAAAGCTAGCATTGTTTTTTAATAAATAATAAAAATACAGAAGGAGGATTGTATAATTCTAGGAATTTTTTTTACCTAGTTATAGGATCTTTAAATCGAATTAACTATTGATAATGAAATCCTTTATAATTTATTTATATATTATTACTTATATATATTATATTTTTATTGGTACAAAAATGAGAGAAATATGTGATTTTCCACAAATATATCTATCTATCCAGCCAGTTTCTCTAGTGAGCTTCAATCCTGACAAGTCTGGTAGTCACCGTTTCCTGTAAAGTCTCCTGCGAGTCGCTTTCGCGATTTTTCATCCCATTTGTATGTTTAAATACTCTTAATTCGTATTATTCTACTTTACTTAAATCTTTTTTGTACGTCTAAGATTGAGAAATAAAACCTCTAAAAATAATAATAAATTACTAGCTAATTGTAATAACCACTTAACAAAAACCAACGCTTCTCCAACTTCCAATAATATATATTACCAGTTATAATCATCGTTCTATCAAATAAAATTATAATAAACCCACCTACACGATTATAAGCAGACATCAGCTAATCGCAAAACCCATTGAAAGTGAAAATAGCTAACCCAGATATACCCCAAAAACGGCAATCGACACGCGAGATTTGCTGGCATAGAGATGACATATATAGTTTATTTTTTTAAATGGCTGTCTATTTACAATTATAAACGCATTTATTCGTTTTGGCAATAAATTAAACTGGGTTATGTGTGTGCGGAAAAGGGTAAATTATAAGAGGATCAGTCGTTGTAGGTCTCCCAGTTGCTGGCTTAAAATCACGTATCGAAACTTAGCGATAGCCGCCTCGATGACCGCCGCCGCGTCCACCATGTCCGCCACGTCCACCTCCACGTCCTCCTCCGTTCCATCCTGTTCCCTGAACACGTCCACTGCCGCCAATCCATTGTTGGTCGTTCCTGTCGCGACTTCGATCGCGTTGCTCTTGGTATTGAGAAGTATGTGGCTGTTGTTGATGTTGTTGATGCTGGTACTGCTGTTGATGCTGCTGCTGATATTGCTGCTGCTGTGGTTGCTGCCAGTTGCCACCTCCTCCTCCGCCTCCGCCTCCACCTCCTCCACGACCGCCCCTGAAGTTGCCACCGCCACCACGCCCGCCTCCTGGCGGACCACCAGCCCGCTGCTGCTGCCAGGAGGGCATCTCAGGCGGTGGCGGAGCATGCTCGTTGGCCCGGCCGCCGCGATCCGGAACGTGTCCCATCACATGCTTCTGGATCTTCGAAGCCGTATTCTTGCGCACATTTGCCGAGCTAGTCTTCTCGATGATGGCCAAGTCGGAGCGAGCGGCCAGCAGGGCCACCAAGTCGGTTTGATCTCCGCCCACTCTGAACTGGTCTAGCTCCCGCATTTTGCGCTGGAACCTCTCTGTTATCTCGTTTGCACGCTGGCGCATCGATTCCGACCACTGGAAACTCTGCACAGTGGCTTCCAGTCGCGTGGTCATCATCTGGCGTCGCAGATTGTACTCCGCCTCCAGCTCGCGATGCATTGACTCCAGCAAGCGCCAATTTGCATCGGTTAGGGGTTTCTTGACCTTCAGCAGCGGCTCGCTGACCACCAGGCGATTGGTCTGCTTTAGCTTTTGCTCCAGACGAGGCGTAATCTTCCCAAAGAGCCACTCGGTCGTTATATTCTGGGGCAGCTCACCCAGCTGCAGATCCTTGGCGAGCTGCTCCACAGCCTGCTGCACATTGGCGTCAGTGGCCTTGCTCCGTTTGCAAGGCGGACCCGCGGCGATCTGTGCCTTTAACATCATCTTGGTGGCCATTAGCTCGGAGGTAAGGTACTCCAGCAGCTGTACCAGGGTCTCCCTGCTCCGGAATCGTTCCTCCATAGCACCGGAAACGAGGCGGCGATAGGGACAACACAGCTCGGTCAGCAGCAGGGACAGCTCGAAGGTGAACTCGTCGTGATCCCCGCTGCCGGAGCTGACACGCTCATCCGTCTTGCGTAGCACATGCAGTTCATGGGCCAGCCAATGGATCACGGCCCGCAACTCCGGGCTACCGATTCCGGCGTCCAGTGCTCGGCTGAGATTCTCCTGTTGCAGGCAGGGGCCTTGATAGTCCAGCGCCTGCAGCGAGTCCACCACGTCCAGTTCGAGCTCCATTTCCGATTCGATTTTCCCTGTTTTTCAAGTGACAATTCGATTTTTTGTCCGGAAAATTATTTGGTACCGGCAAACTTGTGGATAGAGATGGAACCAAGGACTAGAGCAGCAATAAACATCGATGTAACATCGATAGTATCGATGTTGCCGAAAATTTGTTTGACATCGATTATTTTTGGGAAACATCGATTATCGGAATTTGAATTACACAGACAAAATCAAGCTCTGTTTTGTTTAATTAATACTCAGGGGATAAAAAAGCCTATAAAAAAGAATAGTTGTCAACATATGAATATACGATTCAAGTTCTTCTACATAATGTTTAATTATTTTACCCCCCAGACTAATTTAATTTAAAAATGTATATTTATATTTCGATTTATACATTTTTTAAGCGAATAATAAACGATACGAGGTTTTTAAAATATTAAAAATATTCTACTTAACTTAAATAAATTAAATTACAAACATATTTTAAGTAAGTTTATTTTGAATTGTTAAAAAAATCATTGTATTTATAAATTGTGCAAAACGATAGAATATATTCCAAACAAAAGACTTTAGAATACTTCTGATTTTTTAAAACTCTTTTTGCATGTAATATTTGTTTAAAAAATATTTGAAAATAAAAACAAATCAGCTTATCAGACTAAAGTCCAATTCCACTCTATATAATGCTCACTTCTTATCAACTCCCTAAATATTTGATGTCCAAAATCCCTTAAATAAAATCCAAAACGAATTTTTACTTTTACATAACTTCATTTATTATAGTTTACCAATTTCAATATATATTTATGTATATATACTTTATATTTATAAGTATAGTATATATATGTATGTATTTTTTTTTGTAAAGCAGGAAGTTTTAGGATTCGCTTGAGTTGCACCTTTGGTGCCACAAAAATCTTATATATTTTGTCGATTTGCATTTTGTTTTTTTGTTTTTTGTTTTCTGTTTTCCGTTACTATACATACAACATTGATGTACTTAAAATGAACACACACATTTAGCTATATAATGTATACATAATATTATTCAGTTACTTCATGTCTTCCAAAAAGAGGTACTAAATTAAATAGAAACGAGTAGGAAAGTAGGTTATAAAGCAGAAGAAGATACAATGAAAGAAAAGTAAAGAAAAAAACACGAATTTCCTCTCCTTCAGGACAATAAAATGGCACAAAAATTGATTCCGCATGGGAGAACCACAACAACAATCCGAACTTAGGTGAAGCTGTACTGATTATCTACGGCCCGTCCGGTGCATTCTGCGCCTCCCCCTGATCCCGATCCACCGCCGACAGCTCCGCTGCTGTTGTTGCCACTGTCGCTGGGATGACGCGATTGTCCCGCCGGATGCTGCTGCTGGTGATGATGGGCGGCCGCCTGCAGAGAGGCATTCGAGGCCCGCAAATGCGGCTGATCCAGGAAGCTCTGGCCGGCGGCCGGCGGCGATCCGTGCACGGTTAGCGTTGTGGGATCCAAATGGAAATAGACTTGCTCCGGAAAAAAGACGTGTGTTGGCTCCTGTGGCAGTTCAATTTCATTTGTCTTTAGGCGAACACTAAGATTCATGGTAATCACTTCGTTGCACTGTTGATTAAACGATAAAAAGATAAGGTTTGTTAATTTATAACAATTTTTGTAATGGATAAAGGGGGATGTGGTGAAAAATGTGGCATGCAACAATCAACTCAAGCACTCAAACTGAACAACACAGAAAATAATTAAAAAGTTATTGATTGTAAATCATTTCAAGATGATCTTAAAAGTAGAAATATGGATTTGGGTATAGAAACAGATATAATAATTTATAAGAAGTTAAATTAAATAAAAGAGAAAAAACAAATTATTTCCTTTATGATTTTTCAATAACCGATACAAAGTTAATGTTAATAATTTAATATTCCACAAAGTATCTATAACCTAGGCTAGGACTCCTTCAGAAAAAACATGTCCATAGCGACACTACTCATTCATCAGTACCCTTCACAGTTGCAATGAAATGATAAGAACTTAACATAAATCAAAGTAAAATAAAAAACCATCACTGACACTGAATTGACTCCAAAATTTTGGCTATCTCACATGTCTCGGCGACGGATGGCCACCGCCAGCAGCTCCTGCGCCAGCTCCAGCTCCCGATCCCGTGTCATTCGATCGCGTTCCCTGGCCATTCATGTTGCCATTTACGTTGGATCCACCACCCAGATCGTTCAGTTGTCCGGAATCATGAGTCAATCCGCCCGAAGAGGCCGATGTGGGATCGTTCAGTCTGCTGTTGTTGTGCACCCAATCGGTGAGTGTGACATCCGAGGTGCCGCCCGATTCTAGGGGTATCGGGTTGTGGCGGAAATGCTCGAGCATCTCCTGGATAGAGGGGAACCAAAGGTGTTGCACCCTGCACTGTCCCTTCTCCGAGATTGTGAGCCGCAAATGCTTCGCTCTTCCTTGAAAGTTAAATGTCAGAACGAACTCTCCGCGTCGCGTTTCGCTTTGGCGGACCAAAAAGTAACCATGTCCAGCTGCCTCGGATTGTAGGACCATGCGCGCCGCTTCAGAGCGCGTCAGGGTGCCATGGAACCAAGGGAACAAGCTCATCTCGGCGGTCAGGTCCGCCACATTCACATCCGCGTCATTCTCAGCGAGCTCAATGCCATCAAAGTTGCTTGAGGCCGACAAGCGCTGCTCCCCTCTGTGCGGTCTAACGGGTATATCCGGCGGACCCGAGGGCGGAGTAGTGCCCAGTTCGTTGATGGCATTCAAGTCGCTGGCGGACGTTGCGCCACCCTGGCCCAGTGCACTGTCCGCGGATAGGGACGAGGCCAGAGGAACACCCACAAGATTCCCATTGGAGCCGCCCTGCTGGTGGTACTGCGGATTCTGTATGGCCCCAATGGGATTGGGATTTGGATTCGGATTTGTGGGCGACGTTTGCATAGCTGCCGCCATCACACCATCCGATTCGATCAGGGGCTGTTGGGTTGGTGGCGTTCGCATGCAGTAGCGAATGGTGGCCAACCAGCTGCGCATCTCCTCGGCATTCTCCGCCTCGATCACGTACTCCATGTTGTTGTCCGCCTTGAGGACAAAGGTATTCAGCCTGTCAGGCATCTCCATTTCCGTGGTTTCTCGCGCCTCCGAGATGAGGAAACAAAAGACTCCGCTACGGGGTTTTGTCGACTTGGGAGGCGTGTAGAACTCAAGCATATAACCGCCGACAGCCTTCACCAGAGCCAATCGACATTTCTCCCACTTCTGAGAGCCCGTCGGCTGGTCGAGACTCTCCGGTGTCAAGTTATTAACGATGCCCTCCTTGCGGCACTCGACCACGATCTTGGCCAGCTTGGTTTTGCTCTGCTTGCTGCCTCCACCGCCGCCATCTACGTCGTCGGAGTTCTTGTGAAAGAAGGCCTGCATCAGAGAGAACTTTGACAGTTAAAACGAGTATGGACAATATAGACGGAGTTTCCGACTATCAAGATCCCGGCATTCCAATACCTATAAAGCTATAGAGGCAATGTTGCAATGTTCACTATATAATCATATATTCTTCATAAATCTTGATATAAACTTGAGTTATCAGCCATCGGAATTCTGCATTAAATGCCAAGAATGTCAAAGTGAATGTGCTTTATCTGTTTATTTATATTTTCGAGTCTTTTGATATCTATTATCAGCCCGGAACTCGACTATTGGATTATATGGCATTATCAGGGAATATGCGGATGTCATAAATGATTCAACAAAATATTTTATACTCTAAAATTTGTCATATCTAAAACTTAATAGAAAATGGTGTCAAATAAGGAACTCTCTAATTTTATTTCAGATATATCTTTACCCTAATCAATTAGATCAACAATTTAAGCAAATTAAGCAAAAGATTTTCTTTTATCCACGACTCACCTTGCCTTTGCGCAGTCCCTTGAAGGAGAGTCGCCTCAACAGAGACTTGGAGAGCAGTCGCGGCACCTCATGCTCCTCATCAAAGTCCAGTGACCCGGCGCCCGTCTTCAGAGTGCTACGCCGCCTAAAGAACTCTGTGTCGTAGTGTGCCGAGAAGGATTCCACAAACTTCTGGGCAAAACTTCGGTGCTGGATGTTACGCGCCTCCTCTGGCGGCAGATTCCCATTGATGTATGTGATGCAGGCCTTGGCGAAATCGGAGGCTGCCACCCTGGCATGCCGTTCGCAGAATTCCTCCCAGCTGGTGCCACCGTACGCGTAGGAGGACACGCCCATGGCGTTTCCGGTTCCAATTGGCGCCGGAATGAGGTCGCTGCCACCAGCCACTGCCGCTGCCGCCGCCGCCGCCGCTGCCGAAGATGTCCCCAGGCTGTGGTGGCTGCTGGCCGATGTGGGTCCAATGTATCCGCCCGCGCTGAAGGCGCTCGAGTTGGCTCCGGTGCTATTGCCACCCATCTGACCAGGATAATGGCCCTCCAGCTGCTGCTGCTGCTGCCGTTGATGTTGATGTTGTTGTTCCTGCTGCCTCTGTCGTCGGCGGTTCAGGTTCCGTTTGCTGCACGAGTTACCCAGCTGGAGTCCGTTTTAAAAGAGCTGCAACGGAGACAAAGGTGCTGCTGCGGCTTAGTCATTCGGATTTCAGAGAAAAGATTAGTAGCACAGGCTCGTGTGTAGGTAGATGTATCTTCTTACAACATGCCTGAAGCAAGCACATTTGGGAATACTCTTAAGTTAAGGTACTCTAAGGGTACATCGACCTCGAATTATACCCTGCTAAGTCATACTATTCTTAGTTTATATAATGAATAGTTTAAATACGATTATTAGGACTTTAAAATATCTGTAAATAATAAAAAATATATTTACGAGAATTACACAAATAATTTCCAAGTGTAGCAATCAATTTCGAGTATCTGACTCACAGGATTAAGTTAAAAATAAAGATAACTTTACAGTTCCGGGAAAATGGGGAATTTTAGCGCCATTCGTTGATTGTAAGAAATTTGATAATGGAATTAAAAATACAATTACACGCACAAACTTATTAACAAAGCAATAATTTAAAAAATGACTTGATTAAATACATATAAAATATGTAATTGTAATATGTAAATAATTTTAAATATTAATTTTCTGCTCAGGAATAAGTTACTATTCCTGAGGGAAAAATAAATATTTCCTCATTTCCGACATTTTTTATAAATTCTTGTTTATAGTTTAACTATTGTTAAATATAAGTAAAAAAAAAAACTTAATCGTTTTAATCCTTTTTTTTTTGTCGCCGCGACAATGAAAAACAAAACGAAAACAACTTGCGGCGTAGCCCACACAAACACAGGCGCGCACTCCCCCGTACGCGCACACACACGCACACACCCACACCCGTGCGGCGGTGAAAAAATTTCCCACAGGAATTTCCACGCCTACGCCACATCCGCATGCACCTTGACCTGGCAAAGGCGTCTCGTCCTGGCCATATTGTTCGAATAACAATAATCAATATCGCTGGGACTCACATCAGGGATTGAAAGGGATCTAAATGCTCGGCATCTTCTTCAACATTTATTTTTTACACAAATTGCATGTTATCTCGCTCGCACACTCACACACACTAAAACGCACTGCAGACTGCTCGAAATATAATATTTTGCGTTGTTGTTCTCGGGTTTCAGGTCATAATTGTACGCCGCGCGCGACTCTTTAGTTGCAGTCTGCTTTAATTTTATTTAATTCTGGTTTGTTTTTATTTTTTTTGCGACTTGCGATGTAAAACGAAAACAGTGTTGCACTTTTGGCTATTTGCCCGCTATATCGGGTGGTCTTAGAACTTTAGCTTATTCCCGCTAGATCTAGCGATTTTCAATTTTAAAGAAATTCTGTTTTCGGAGAGAATATGGCGGAATATCACCTTAAATGAATTTAGAAAATTAAAAATAAATATATTTTTTCTCGGTAATAGCCTTTATTGTTCATTCTTGACTTAGTTTAGTTCATATTTTCTCAGAGTCTAGCTTATTTGAGGGCTCATCACTGAAAAGTAAGAGAGACCGCGGTTGGTGCAGAAAAAAATACAGAAAGTGTGAAGAAAGATAATATTTGAATATATTTTAATAACGACTTTTACAAAGGTTTTTACCTGCTTTCGATTGCTCGGGATCGTTGCTGAAGGGGAACTTCTGATAGCCAGAGCAACATTCTACTGAGCGAGATCTGAATATTGATTGAAGCAGGCGACGTCTTCCGAGAAGATGTGTCTATATAGAGCCGCAGATCATTGTGCCTGTTGAATTAATTATGACACATTAAATTAATAATAATATAAGTAATGGAAGTTGTTTGTTGTTGTTGTTGTTTAATTTAATTTTTAAATTAACATTTTTTTTATTAATTTTTGAATATTTTTTGTATTTTTAAACATTTATTTATTCCATTTTAATAATAACTGTTTTATGGGCAGCACTGGTTTTGATATTCGGAGAAATGGGCAGCATTAGATGCGGAGCGATTTAGTGTGCCCAGATTTTTTACTTTAGCTATTTTCCCACCAAGTTGGCAGGCCTAAAAGTCGCAGTTATAAGAACTTTTCGATTTAAAAGTAGATTTGAATTGAAGAGTTTAAAAATTCAGCAGCCGAGTCGATCTAGCCATGCCCGTCTGTCCGATTATACGCAAACTAGTCCCTCATTTTTGGAGCTATCTTAAGTGTACATAACGGGCCGGATCAGACGACTATATCATAAAGCTGTCATACAATCCGTAAATTTGTAAAAAATTAATTATAACTTCACAATTTTTTTACATATCTTTTAAACTCAATTATTTCAAATTTTCGGATTTAATTTTATAAAAATTGGAGTACTATATCATACAGCAGCCATACAAACGATCGGTAAATGTGGAGGCAAATTACATTTTACTTTCCATGTCAAAAATGTAAACTGTAAAAATTAAAAAATATATGAAAGTAATTCATATTATATGAAATAGGGATAGATTATAATTGATCCAATTGCAACCTGCAAGGGTATACAAACTTTGGCGAGCCGAATGAATCAAGAACTACAAATTTGTTTTTTAAATCTCACATTTTTATTGTTTCTATACGTTTCGAAATTGCATTTACTTATAATTAATATGTAACTATCGTTTCCATATGCGTACATTATTTATTTATTGTTAGCTGCGTTAAATGTAAATAATTAAAATTCTTGAAACTTAATTTTTGTGAAACACACGCAGTGCAACAGTTGTTGTCTATCGTTAATCTTTATTTTGTCGATTTATTGTTTGCAACGAACACATGCATTTTGGCAAAACATTTGATTGTGAGTGGATGGCGAGAGAAGTGGGGGGCAAAGGATAAGGGAGGACACCGATTGAGGACGGAAATGGGCGTGTGAAACGGAAACGCGAATTAATGTGTATGAAGGCGAGCTTACTAACTATTATTTGTTGCATGGTGGTTTGTTATCAATACATATACGTATATAGTATATTCTCATCGTTATGCATTATCAACTTAAGTATATTTACAGAACATTTTGCCCGGAACAGATTTTGTGAGTTGATGATAATTGGATGCGGCTAAAATTCGAATCTCAAACTGTTTTTCTAGTCTTTCGCTATCTTTTACAGATACAGATATATGAACTATGAACTGTAACTAATATTTCGCTTGATCATTGCCCTACTCGCTAGTTATCTGCATGATTTGAGACTTTAAAGCCAATTCTGAATGAACTATGCAAATAGAAAACTTTCCGCTTACGCTAAAAACTATAATTACTCGGTTTTTGTTTTTATTTCACTATGAAAACGAGGATCACCTAACTTAAAACGAATCTTAGTTAAGTTGAGTTAAAAAATACATACTCAATACGTTATTTAAGAGAAAAACGTTAGTATTAGATCTTAAATTTGTGTTTTTCCTCAATTTGTTTTGTTTTTCTTTGCTTTTAGATAGAGTACACTCAGACTTCCAGTTGTTTTGATGGTTGTTGCGCGATAAAGGGTTCGCTCCACATGCGACGCAGGTCGCCCTGCAAGGCAAGAAGAGGATAATTTTAGATTAGTTTGGACAGTGAGAACTTATGGACAGTACCTTTAGATAGGCCATCAGCAGGAGGGGCAATAACGTAAACGGCACTAGATACAGCAGTGCCGGCTGAGCCGCCTTAAAGACCTCGGAGCTGACCGTTGCCGTTAGCAGACCCAAGAAATACCTACAAGAAAATAAAAGGTAAATATAAATACATTCAAAAATACTTCGACTAGATTACTCACCCCAATAAGGAACAATGAAAGTATGTCAGCCGGGAGCCAACTCCCCTGGGTGGCGACAATGTGGGATCCGAGGTGACGCCCTGTGACTTTTTGTACGCATCGTACCGCAGGACGAAGCACAGCAGCAGCCCGGGCATCACCACATCGCCCAGTCCCAGCATGGAGAAATGACCCGTGTTGTGGATGCTGGGGAAGACCAGCTTTCCAGGCAGATTCAGCTTGGGCGTGTCCCGCACAATACCACCCAAGTTCAACTTGCGAGCCACGATGCCAACTGGATTTTCGGCGGGTCGCGTGGCCACTTTGACCATCACGTTGGTGCTGAAGATATACGAGGAGAGGAATACCCAGAAGACGTCGTAGATAAGCAGGCCGGTCAACAGCAGCGTGGACACCTTCAGGCTGGGCAGACGCACAAATGCAATGAAGGCCACACAAAGGCCCATTCCCATAGCTGCAGATAAAGGAGAAATATTATTATCACAGCTTCTAATCAGTTAATTTTGATTAAATACTCACCATCCATCAGCAGCCAGTGACCGGTGAGCACCCAGATGCACACAATGGACACGGAGAGCGTAAAGCTAAAGAGCTCTGCCGCCGTGAAGCGGCCACAAATGCCAAAGGAGAAGCGCTTGCCGTCCGTACACGGCCGGATGATGTACTGGCACATGGGCAGGAGCAGAAAGGCCAGCGCCACGGTGGCTATGACTGTAAGGGAATACGGAGTATAGTAAATAAATTGTATTTCATCTCAAAAGATGGTTACACTCACTTGCTGTGCACACTGCAAAGAGCAGCTGCATCGAGTCGAAGAAAAAGAACATGATGAGCAGGGATATGGAGGCTCCGAGGGGCAAACACAGAGCATGCATCGTGTCCAAAGTGGCGAATTTATCCGCTGTGAAAAAGGAAACTTAGAATGCATAAAATTTTCCCAAATATTTTTAGCTGAGCTTCACACATACTTGGCTCCTTCTCGACATGCTCACCGGTGAGCAGGTTGGTCATCGATTCGTTGCGCTTCTTTTGCTCCCGCTCGCGGGCCTCCTGCTCGATGTTGAGGGACCGAAAGCTGCCATATACGATCAGCAGCATCGAAATGAGGCAGGTGGAGACGCGCGACGAGTCCATTACACTCGAAACTGTCCAGTGGAGTTCACGATACTCTCCGCCAGCCCCGCCGCCGCCCGCTGCCGCTGCTGCTGCTGCCGCCGCCGCTGCCGCTGCTGCACCGCCACCGAGATTGCCGGCACCCACAGTTTGCGCTCCCAGACCGCCGCTGCCGCCGGCGCCGCCGTGCGACATGCTCCCTCCGGATCCTCCGGATGCGATCCGCTGATAGGCTCGGCCTGCTCGCTCCTCCGCCCGTGCTCCGGTTTAATCGCTGAAGTTCAGATAGCTACTCCGCTTATCAGTCGACCTGCGCCGGGTTTATCGCGTTTTATGTCGCTGCGCCGCTTCTATCTAAACACGGATGAAAAGTGAAATTTGTTTTGGTTTATTGATTTAGCGATAACTGCTCTGTTTATTGACCTTATCGCAGGTAACCCCCAGCTGATGCGTCGCTTGTGTTTGCCTCCCAGAGGTTTTTTAGACAGCTGCGATTAGGGGTCTTTTTTTTACGGAGCCAACACACTCCACTCCCAAGGTTTCTTTTCCACGACTTTGTCTAAAGTCGAGCTCGGAAACCTTGGGGTCAACTTTCACACACCACACACGAATTAGGCAACCAAAAATAAATAATAGCGTTCTAAGCACTAAAAAAAAAGTTGGTGGAATGTTTAAGGTGAAAAATTGTAATAAGATCTTTACTGATATATGATGTATTTTTAAAAATAAATACTATCGTTAAGTAGGGATCCAGGTAGAATAATAGAGAATGAAGTTTACTTTATTTTAGTTAAGAGATTACTTAAAAGAAATGGCATATCATGGAGCCCTTGAATGGAATTAAAGCAATAATTTAAAAGATATAAGTAATCGAAAGGGTGATTATATTTTGATTTAATAAATCAATCATTTAATTGTGCAGTATTTTTATATAAATTCAGGGTTTTAACCTCTAATATTTACTGAACGATAAGAAGATAAGATAACTTTGGCAATAAAGGCCATGGTTTTCCAAAATACCGATTAAGAGCTCTATGTTATCTTTGTTCATATATAAAATCAATAATTAACGATATATAGGAGTAAAAAAATATATAATCAAGTATTACTTGAGAAATTTGTTTGATTTAGATTGTTACTCAGGTGTTTAATAGTCAATATTTATGTATAATTCAACACCCCACACAAGTGACCCTCAGAATTCAAGGGAAAAAGTGAAAACGAAGCTAATTAAACATTAGTTTTGCAACGTAAACTCTAGACTTATCTGTAAAATTGGAAATCTAGCTCTGCTTATATCAAATGCTCGATTATTACAAAGAAACCAAGCCGTAAAACTAACTTATTTGGGAGAATGTTTACTTTACAAAGTTATAAAATTAGCAAGAGCAATGGAAATGCAGCCATGCACATGTTCATATCGAATAAACAGAGATATAGCGGGTCTATATATAGAAACTTTATTTTATTTCCTCCCCATTTCATATTTACACTGAGGAAATAGTTGTTGAAATTTAAATTGGATTTTTAAAAATAAGTATTCTAAATATAAATATGCATATTTTTCGTAAAAAACAACCAACTACTAAACATTTGTTTAAATTTTTGATACATCAAGAATAAAACACGCTTCTCACAGTGTACTACACCCATTCCTTTCTATCATCAGGCTTTGGATATGCCTATGCCCTATGGTAAAAAATAACAAGTGTGGAACCTGTGTGAAATAATAACAGTTTGTCCACATGGGATTTACCTTGCTACAACAATAACAATTAAACGTCAAGAAAAGGGCCATAAAAGACTGGGAAATTAGAATAAATTATAAAAGCGTTACCCAGTTTCCTACGCTGCCAATTCCATTGTTATTGCCACAAATGCTACAGTATTTTCACACACACACACACACCACTGCCCCACTCACTCGCACACCCACGCCGCCGGGTTGTTGCACTTGGGGAATGTTAAGGCGCTAATGATAATAGAGAGACAAAAGCGAGAGAGTTGCCAACTTCCTTGGTTGCTACTGCCTCGGTCCGTGTTGCCTCAGTTGTTGTTGTGTTGTTGCATGTTGCCAAGTGCCGTTGCTCGCACTAATTCATGTTGTCTGCATGTTGCAAAAGCTGCACTGGTATCCGTAGTTGTGTGTGTGTGTGTGGAATGCAAATGATTGAAATATATGAACAGCAGCGGTAAAATATTTATATCATAAATTATATGATCGAGATAAAGCTGATTTAGGGCAAAGTTTACATTAAAGATACTAATTGATCACTAAAAGATTATATTTTGAGATGATTTTGATGTCTATTATTTTACTATTAATTGCCACTAATTTAATGAGCACAATTGTAAATATGTGTGTGTTTCTGCGACTGTATCGGTAGTTGTCCCCCTTTTTCCTGCCTTCTTCTCTCTCCCTCTAACTCTCTGGATGCAACAATTTAAGTTTCCCACACACACTGCAAATAACAGGCGGGGTGAGGGGTGGGGGAATTGTTAACGAGCGCTAATTAGAATTAAATTAGGTGCGGGGTGTAAAGTTACACTCTCTAGAGTTGACACAATTTGTGGAGACTTTTCACAGCTTAAAGCGGTTACCGAACGTGAACTACATAATTGGCCAAACTCATTGAGAAAATGCCGCTCACATCACACCGACACACACTCGCACGGCCAACACACACTCGCACGCATACACAAACACTTTCTAATTCGAAACGCCCCGAAAAGGGGGAACAAAAATAAAAGAAGTACCAGGCAATTGGATTTGCTGTAACTGCCCACGACGAATGTGAAAGTGAAATTTGCCAAGATACAGAGAAGCAGCAGGGACGGCGCAAGGGGGGTTGCATTAAAAAGGGGTTTTTAAAAGGAACTACAATAGTTGTAAACACAAAACTACATCGTTAAATTGAGATAGATTATTAAAAAATACTTTAAAATTTCCGAATATAGAAATATGCAACTTTTGAATGACGTTTTAAATTATATCCAAATAATAACAATCCCAAGATTTGTATCTTTAAAATTAATATCTTCAAAACGTTGTTTCACTGTGTGCCGAACGCGGAACGACTAAAATCAAGTGCGTAAACTAAGCGAAAAAGTTTAGTTGTTTGTCATTATGCAAACGGGAGAGGGGGTGGTGCAGAGCACGGGAGGCAGGGGGCAAAGACAGGCTTTGCAGCGCTTGAGAAATTTTTTAACGAACGGAGCTTAGGCTGCGCTTTAAGTTGTTTTTTTTTTGTTTTTTGTTTCGTTTCTTCGTGTTTGGTTACACTCCACTTCATTTCACAAAACTCCAACTTCGCTCCACTGCGTAACAAAATTACAAGGCACACACATGCACATGTACTTGTGTATACATATATACACTTGCAGCGCAGCAAACAACAACAACAACAACAATGAAGGAAGGAGCAGCGAAGGGAATGGGGAAAAATACTTGACTTGAATTACACGAACAAAATAAACGTATGAATGAACACAGTGCAGCATTTATACCCGATACTCCCTAAAGTTTTTGGGGGACTTCTCGCTTACTTTGCCTTCACATTCACATTCGCATTTGGCTGTATTTTCCTCTGCTTCTGCTTTTTTTTGTTTTTTCTCTTGCACCAATTTTCCTTTTTTTCTTCGCGAGAAAATGGTCTGCTCCGCTACATTTTCACGCGCTTTTCACTGTCCTGCAGTCGGGGGCCCGCTTCTGCTGCACATTTTCACGAGTTCTTTGCGACGGCAGCTGTTGTTTAACGTTGGAGCATTTAAAATGTATTTCTATTAGTAACTAATCGCGGTGTTGTTTTTGTTGTTTTTCGCAGTGTGCCCGCCGGTTATCTAAAATCTTTAAATCGTAGCGAAAAATATTCGTTTTTTCTTCTCCGCGGTAGTTGGTCACACCTAAATTAAAGGTTTTAGAATTGGCTATTCTCATGTCTGGCAACGCCGCGTGCTCGACCCTGGTCAAGATTTCTACACAAAGAACATACGGTAACACTACGTGGCCAAATATTATTGTGAAAATTATTTTGGAATAACAAATTGGAAATTAGCGTTTATATACGCCTTAACTAACTAGAAGCATCAAGGCAACAACCATGTCCAACCAGGAGACCCAGGTGTCCAGCCTGCCGATGCCGCCGGAGCGCTACATCGCCAACTACACGGAGGAGAACATTCGGCGCAACCGTGCGCCCCGTCCCCCGCCCCCGCCATCGCAGCACGAAGTATATAGCATGTTTGGGATCCAGTACAACAACGACGAGATGATCCGTTCCCTGGAGTCGCAGAACATCAAGCGCCTGATCCCCATACACTTTGACAGGCGCAAGGAACTCAAGAAGCTGAACCACTCGCTGCTGGTCAACTTTCTGGACCTGATTGACTTTCTCATCCTGAATCCGGACAGTATTCGACGCACAGAGAAAGTAATTAATTATTAAGGCTACAGATTATTTTGGAAATATAGTGTACAATCTTTGCTAGTAAACAAGATTCATTTTAAGGCTTCAAAAAGAATTTATCTATTGAAAGTTTGCTTAAATTATATTATATTTATAAATCTCTCCTTTGTTCTTTTAGATAGACGATCTGAGTCTGCTGTTCGTGAACATGCATCACCTGCTCAACGAATTTCGGCCCCATCAGGCAAGGGAAACGCTGCGCGTCATGATGGAAATGCAAAAGCGGCAGCGCGTGGAGACTGCCACCCGTTTTCAAAAGCACTTGGAACGGGTGCGGGAAATCGTGAACACCGCCTTCTCAGCGCTACCCGTTCTGGGCGATGACGATGAGAATGGCGGGGCGAAGATCAAGACGGAGGTGGATCCTTTAGAGACGAATGCGGCGGCCAAGAATGATCCCAGCTATCAGCACGATCGTATGCTGTGCAAGTTGGTGGACGCCATCGAATGATGCGGAGGGACAGAAGACTGGACAGCGGCACGGGACATGAGTTTGTGTCGATCATTGTGAATGGTTTAAAAAAAATGGAACCCTTTATATATTTATAACTACTTTTAGTGTAAGAAATAAAACTGCAAATAGTGTGTGTGATGAGAATCTTCCATGTCTTATGAGTAATTCATTCACTTGTTTTACCCCCCAAATGTGTTTAGTCATGATGGAGATAAGTTTAACGCTGATAAGATCACCCCTCTGTCGTGTGGCTCGAGATAAAAGTAAGACAGACGTTCGAGCATCCACAAATTTCACCATTGAAATGACGTAGGCAGCCTGGAAACGTGATAATTTCGAACTAATTTATGCTATGGTTCCTTCCCGAACACGAACTTTTAAGGTTTTAAGATTCATTGTTTTAAAGCTAGTTTGATGACAAATGGTAATGGTAGACAGAAACGTGAAGATCATAGACGTTTTATAGATCCTGATGGTTGCTACCTCATGGCTTTATCGTGGTAACTCCACATAGATTTGTACAGTGCGTCCCGCATAGGAATGACTTCAATTCGAGCATTATTTCACTTATTAAGCAACGTTTACATATTGATTTCTATCTTTTGAAACCTCTTCATTACATGTCCTGTTTAATATGTTTATCTAGATGTAAAAAAATACGTAATTTCACTAAAATGTTGTGTACTCATCTTGATATTCCCCCCATTCGAGATGCCATTCCCCTACTTTGTCTTATTTGTCCTAAAACGCACTGTAGTATCTCCTCGCTGAGCAGCGTGTTTCTGCTGGATAAACACGGTTTTATAAGTTTATTAGCTTCTGGAGATTGTAAAGCCAGCGATAACAGAGTTGTAGTTGAGTGAATCTTCAGTTTTGATTGAGACGGATTCCGATAAAAGCAGGTGGCACTCGCTCTAGGAGATCATTTCTCGCGCAGCAGTGCAAGTGCAAGCAATTGTCGGTTGAATCGGAACAAATATATGTATATAGTGCGTTTACAGTGAACTGGAATCTTTGATCACATCGAAAAGCTACAGCACATTAATTGGAACAATCAATTTCAACAGCAATCCAATAAAAAAGATATAAAAAACATACGCAGAAATGTCGGAAAAGAATATAGAAAGTGTGGATTCTGAGAAGAAAAGAGGTATGGTGTGGAAAATAAAAAAGTTGTTACGTGTTTAGTGAAATAATTATACAATCAGCAAGGAAAAATAAGTAAAAAGGATGTGCTTGTTGAAAAAAATATATATTTCCATGAAGGATATTAGTGAATAATGAATTAAAATAGCCATAGAACTAAAGAAATTATGGGTTATAATTATAATTATGGGTGTTGTATTTCACCCAAAATCCTAATCTGTGTTTGCTTTTATATATTCATATTTATAACCAACAGAGTCTGACTTAATCTACGATATCTTGTTATGAATGAGTGTGGAAAATTTTGACTTGACTAAAACTGAAGTTAAAGATTATTTATTTAATTATTTATTAATAAGAGCAAAAGTCTGCTACAGTAAGCCAAAGAAGGGAGTGTTTGTTTTTTAAAGATTAATAAATACTGAAGGAAAAAATATCTAACTAGATATTACGAAGAACTTGTAAATTATACATCTATATTTATTACTTAGAGATTAATTTAGAAGCGGTTACAATAAAGATAAAATCCTTCAAATAAACTGTAATCGTGTAATAAACCCATAACACGT
This sequence comes from Drosophila punjabiensis, assembly GCA_008042585.1. NCBI lineage: Eukaryota > Metazoa > Arthropoda > Insecta > Diptera > Drosophilidae > Drosophila > Drosophila punjabiensis. Next base: position 208,607 of record VNJR01011515.1, on the reverse strand, counting down.
GTCAAGAACAATAACAACATCCCTTGTATAACAGTGTAAAAGTTATCTCAAGTTTAAACAATCTCTCCCAGAGATTAGAAACGACCTGGACCATAAAAACTAGTTTAAACTGGAGTAAAAACCATTTTGCTTTCCCTTCCCAGTTGCAGACCTGGGAAAAGACAATGAGGGGGAGGATGGCAACTCGGATAGCACGGCGGAGGCGGAGACTACCACGACCAGCGAGGAGGGTCCAGCCACCTTTGACAAGGCCATCGAGGGCGCCGGCTTCGGCATCTTCAATCTGATCCTGCTCTTCGTCTCAATTCCCGCCCAGAGTGCCGCCATTTTCGAGTCCAGCTCCATGTCCTACATCCTGCCGGTGGCCGAGTGCGATCTTCGTCTGACGCTGGAGGATAAGGGAGTCCTAAATGCCGTGGCCTATGCAGGAATGACCATATCCGCTGTAGCCTGGGGCTACCTGGCAGATACGAAGGGTCGCAAGAAGATTCTCTACTGGGGCTATCTGATCGATGCTGTGTGCGTGTTCGGCAGTGCTCTCAGCCAGAACTTCACCATGCTGGTGGTGTTCAAGTTCATGGGAGGATTGGTGTAAGTTAACGCACTGTTTGAATGGTTTAAATGGAATTCTTATTTGTTTTGGTTTTTATTTCTCAGGGTAAATGGTCCAGCAGCTGTGCTCTTCACTTATTTGACCGAAATGCATGGACCGAAGCATCGGTCTTCCGTCCTGATGATCGTTGGCATGGTCACCTCAACGGCCACGGTTTCGCTGCCACTTTTGGCCTGGGGCATCTTTCCCAGGGACTGGGACTTTCAGTTCTGGGGCTTGAACAGTAAGTTTATAAAACCTTTTATAAATGTTCTTTAAAAAGGAAGAATTTTGGAACTTTTATTATTATTGTGATTTATTGGGCAACATAAAATGTAACAATTATTTTTAATTTAGTTCACAGTTGGCAAATTTATCTATTTGTTTTGGGCATACCAAGTTTAATCAGTGGCCTGATATTCTGTGGCATGCCGGAGAGTCCTCGCTTTTTGATGGCCCAAGGACGAAACGAGGAAGCACTGCAAGCCTTCAAGCAGATTTATCATGTGAACACTCGCAAGCCAAAGGATTCGTATCCAGTAAGTGGGAAATAAATAAGTAATAAATAATTATATTTCTATTTCTCTTCTGCTTATGTGAAATAAACTTTTAATGATACCTTTTTGTAATTAAAGAAATCTTGGAATAGTTACAAAGAACACTCTTTAATTTTAGTTAAATTAAAAATTGTAATTTAATAATTATAACCCCTTTCTTTTAGATCAAAGCCTTGGTGCAGGAGGCACCCAATCGCAAGGCTGGCAAGGACGAGGCCATCTACACCATCGAGGAGAAAAAATCTGGAGATTTGCCAGAGAAAAAACCGACACGCACTCTCTCCGAGAGCCTTAAAGCCGGTCTAGAGCAGATGAAGCCGCTGGCAAGGAAGCCCCTGCTGGGACTGGCTCTCTGCTGCTACACCATGCAGTTTGGCATCTTCCTGGGCATGAACACCATCCGATTGTGGCTGCCACAGTTGTTTGCCTCAATGGCTGAGTTCGAGGCACTGCACGCAGGCGAGGATGTGGATGCCAGCATGTGCACCATCCTTGAGTTCAGTGTCAATCGGACGGCGGAGACTGCCTTGAATTATGCCAATGCCTGTGCAGAGGTGAGTAAGGGGTTAGCTCCGGAGATAGCAGAGCTAAACCTAAAGATTAGGGTTAATCTTCCAGGTTTTTTAATGCCCAATTATAGTGAATATGACATGGTTATCATATTATCTCATTGTTTTGGTTACTTTCTGATTAAAAAGATATTAATATCCTTTTACAGCCCAAGGAGATCTCCATGGATATGTATATTAACAATATTATCGTATCGGCCACGGGCTTTGTGGGTTATTTCTTTGCCGGCGGTATTGTCCGTGCTTTGGGACCCAAGCGAATGATGAGTGAGTTGCTTTTGAAGTTTGATCTCTAAGTGTTAATTAATTAATTTATTTCCTTCCACAGCTTATGGACTGTTTCTCTCTGGCACCTTTGGCCTCATTTTGTACTTCTCCGTCAGCAGTCTGATGACCCTAATTGTGGCTGCCACCTTCCTGACCATTACGGGTATTGCCGTCTCCTCGCTTTTGGGAGCTGTGGTGGCCCTGTTTCCCACACAACTAAGGTGAGTTTGTATCCATATCCTGTGTGAATAGTAAAATTAAAATGGTTACCGCTTTGCAGAACCGTTGTGGTGGCCATTGCCATGATGTGTGGACGCTTTGGAGCCTTGTCTGGTAACTTACTCTTCCCCGTATTCGTTCAGATTGGCTGCTTGCCGCCGTTTATAATGGTCTCCTCGGTGCTCTTGTGTAAGTTGATTCTAAGAAACAATTTAAATGGAAGTGTTATTAATTTACTTGTATATGTTTCTAGTATCCGGCACTCTATCCATATTTGTGCCCAATCCCGCCAAGGCCACCTTCTCTTAAGAAGATTGACGACTTCCCCCTACATATTTATAAGTGAATTTTGAGTGCCTTTCTAGTTGAAACCAGATCTTTGCTACATAAGCCTAGCTTTTGTTTAGTTGTACAAATTAGAGATAACTGATGGGCAGTCAACAACTATTTATATTTACGTTAAGTAATCAAACCAAATATATCTTTATTGTTGTACAAACTACAACTACGAACTACAAACTACCTCTAAACGCGGTGAACAGGAACAACTCCGTCCGATAAGCAAGGACAAAAGTCCTCATCAGTCAAGCGACATGGAAATCTCATTAGCACCAATTAACAGGTAACCTGTGAGCCAGGTGAGAGTGTGGGTGGCAGGTGAGTCATCGGATACAGATACCACATCTCCATCGACGGGTTGAAGGGTGAATTAGTGCTGCCTCAATAGACTAATCTGGCTGCCTTTAAATTGCAGCGATTTATTAGATTGAGCGCTTCACTGACTTGTGAACTTTCACCAGAAGTTGCAATCAATTTGAAGCGCTTGGCGGCGTCTCGAAATTCCCAAAATTCAATGATTGAATTCTATGAATTTCTAACAAGAGAGTCATTTTATTACATACTTGACATGTGAAGACGGTAACGAATAAAATCAACTTATAGATATTAGTTGTTTTCAAAGAAATTTAGATATTATTTATTAGTGAATCGTTCATAGAAATGGTATAAAAACAAAGATAATCCAAAGACTTTTCACTTAAAATCATCATTGTAATGAATATTCTGGTGAGTAGAACTTTTTCTGAAATTATTTTAAATTAAAAATAAAATGTTTGCAAGGCATCAACACTTGTCAAAAATATTCACAGATCATTCAGTGTAAGGAAGGAGTCTTTCAAGTTGTTGTCAAAATTTCCATAGTTCCCCAAAATACAAAAAAAAAAAAAAGCAAAAAACAAAAGTAGAACATATATTTCTTTGTTCGGATGGCTGCCACTCAAGAGGAGGCGGCCGACTTTGAGACGGCAATTGCCGAGTGCGGCTTCGGATTGTTCAACGTGTTCATAATGTGCAGCGCGATGCCCTGCCTCACGGCCATGGTCTTCTCGGCATCCGCACTGTCCTATGTGATGCCCGCGGCGGAGTGCGATCTGGGACTCAGCCTCTTGGACAAGGGATTGCTCAATGCGGCCACCTATGCTGGAATGATCATTTCGGCGGTGCCCTGGGGTTTTATTGCCGACACTTTTGGACGTCGTCCGGTTCTCATTTCCGGCGGCTGGCTGGACGGGTTTTTTGTGCTGTGCGCCTCCTTCAGTCAGGACACGACCCAGCTGATGGCCTTTAAGTTCTTTGATGGCTTTGTGTGCGTATGTCCATAACTCTTTGTAAAAATTAGATGTTTTGTGTATCGATATTTGGACACGAAAGTCGATATATGAAATGATAATTTAATTTAATTTTTATATACGATAAATCGATATTCTGTTATATCGGACGGACATAAATAGAAAATGGAATAGGAAAAAGAAAGAAAACATATTTCGTATACAAATGGAAAATTTTTTAAAATTAACAAGAAAGGAAGCTAACTTCGGCACGCCGAAGTTTGTATACCCTTGCAGATTTCAATTGTATCAATTATAATCTATCCCAATATAATATAATATGAATTACTTTCACATTCAAACAATTTTTACAGTTTTACATTTTTTTACATTTTTTACATTTTTACATGTAAAATAAAATGTAATTTTTCTCCACATTTACCGATCGTTTGTATGGCAGCTACACGATATAGTCGTCCGATTCTTATGAAATTTACAACAAAATTCTGAAAAAATATGAAATACTTGTATCTCAAAGTAGAAAAAAATATGATGAAAATTGACAAAGTTTTAATTTTTTTTCTAAAACTTTTCCGACCGTTTCTATGACAGCTATATGATATAGTACTCCGATTTTTATAAAATTAAATCTAAAAATCAGAAACAATATAGAAAGCTTATAACCGAGAGTTGATCAAGATATGTTAAAAATCAGTGAAGTTATAATTTTTTTTCAACAAATTTACAGATCGTTTGTATGGCAGCTATATGATATAGTCGTCCGATCTGGCCCGTTCCGACTTATGTACGAGTGAGACTATATAGAAGACTATCTGCAAAGTTTCATTCAGATAGCTTTAAAACTGAGGGACTAGTTCGCGTATAATCGGACAGACGGACGGACAGACGGACGGACAGACGGACAGACGGACATGGCTAGATCGACTCGGCTGTTGATGCTGATCAAGAATATATATACTTTATAGGGTCGGAGATGACTCCTTCACTGCGTTGCAAACTTCTGACTGAAATTATAATACCCTGCAAGGGTATAAAAATTCGATATACAAAGTATACGGTATTTAAGATTTTTCTGATATTTATTTTAAAAATCCATATTTTAACGTTTAAAGATATTTTTCGGTATTTTAAAATTCGATAAACCAAAGTACCCGATATTTTCGATATGATCTAAGGTGGACTATTTTTTTTTTCGATATATCTTATTGTACATTGCTCGTTGATATACATCCTTAGCTCATATATTGTGAAAGATTGTATAACCTTTTAACTTTTTCTTCTAATTTCCAACGAGGCATAAAACACCATTTTTCTAAGATTACTATTAACAAATTTTCACTTGTTTTATATTAAGTTTTCGTCAAGTGCTTAATCGATATTCAGACTAATGAGTTTCTCCCTCAGCATCTGCGGCCCCTTTGCGGTGGTAGTCAGTTATTTGGCCGAGTTCCATGGGAAGAAGCACCGGCCGTATATCATGCTGTTCGTGGGCCTCTGCGTGTCCGCCGGATCGATGATTATGCCCCTGCTGGCATACGTTGTGCTGCCGGTGAACATCTTCTTTAAGGTGGGCACTTTGGAGTGTAGGTGAGTCCCGGTCGATGTGACGTCAAATCTTAAGCTTGTCCCTCGTCCGCAGTCCGAACATGGCAGGTTTTTCTGGCAGCCAGCGCGATTCCCACCCTGTTGAGCGGCCTGATGCACATATTCCTGCCCGAAAGTCCCAAGTTCCTCATGTCCCAGGGCAACTACGCCAAGGCCATGGAGTCCCTGAAGTGCATCTATAAGATGAACAAGCGCAAGAGCAAGGAGAGCTATCCGGTGTGTAATTGTTGAAAGTCTTTTTTGTATTTAATCATTTATATTGATTTCCTGCAGGTGAAACGCCTTAAAGACCCCACGCCCGATCGATCCGCTGAACTGGACGGCACTGGAAGGCGGTTCACGCGGAAAGAGAAATTGCATCGGACGAAAAAGCAGTTTGCCGAAGGATTCAGGCAGCTGAAACCCATGTGCTCTCAGCCCTATTTGGCACTCTCCCTGAAGGTATACTTTCTGCACTTTTGCCAGATCATGTGGTGAGCAGTGGAGTTGTTATCCTTGATCCTTGGTCTACAACTTTGTAAGATTTTCTTGTGATCAGTGTAAATTCGGTGCGCTTGTGGATGCCGCAGATATTTGCCACGATGAACGCAATGGAAAAGCAGGGCGCCAATGATACGAGCGTGTGCGCTGTGCTGGATCACAATGCTGAGGCCATGCCCCGGAACGCGGACCAGAGGCAGGCGGAGTGCAATCTAGTAGGTAGGATATCGCTTGGCCCTGCCTTCACTGGCGCTAAAATAATGAATCGATTGAACAGCACCACAATGCGGAAAGCTATCTGGGTAATATAATTGTCTCGGCCATTGGCCTAGTCGGCTACCTGCTCATTTTCCCCTTGCTGCGTATCAGTCTGATAGCGAATCACATAGTGAGTGAGTACTGTAGGGTATGGTTTTAGATTAAGGTATGTCTGGAATAATTCGAAATAATTGCAGAGGTGTTCCTATTCATCTGTATCTTCCTGGTGGGCGGTCTGTACTTTGTAAAGACTTCGCTGGTGACGATGCTGGTCTCCGCCACTTACCTGACAATGATGGGCATTTGTGCCACGACGGTTATCGGGATGTCTGTGGTAATATTTCCCACTCTGATGAGGTAAATAATTAGTAATATTATTTGTATTTCTAATTAATTTTTGTATATTTTCTCTTCGCAGAACTATGGTTCTGCTGCTGATCATGACATTCGGCAGGCTGGGCTCTGTGAGTGGCAATATCCTTCTGCCTGTATTTATGCAAATGAGCTGCCTAGCCCCGTTTCTGTGGTTGATTGTTTTAATGACCAGTAAGTTATATCTTTCCTTTTTTTATATATAATTTTTATTATATATATTATTTACCAACAGTTGCCTTTCTGTGCTCGCTGTTCCTGAATTTCGATGATCAGCAGGCCCTGAATTAGATCTAGAGAGAGAGAGAGTTCCACAGAAGCTAATCTGCCCGCGAATATAAATGAATTATTAATCAAGGCAATCAACTGTGTGCTATGCGGTTAATTCAACTTAATTACATTTTAATCACAAGGTCATGCAGTCAACCGACTTTGATTAATTTCTATAGAGGGGAGTGTGTATTGTATGTATTCTTTGCATTTGCAAGTAATTATGTTTTGCGGTCGGCAATTAATTTGCACATGCAAAAATGAATCGCAACTCGCGCTTCAATGGCTGCCAAAGTGATTTTTCACAACAGAAGCTGTCGGTCTCTATTTTTTCTGGCTAAAAGTTTCCCATCCTCTCCGTTTCTCCTGCAACCATAAATCAGCACTAGAGCTTGTTGCTCTCTCTCTCCCTGGAATCAATGGTAGTCTCCTTGTGATGCACACATGGCGTATGCTTGATGCCGCACTAGAGTATCCTATTTCCAGGGCACTTTCGCCCCTGGCCTCTAGTCAAACTAACCTATTTCTCAGGCTGTCAAAACAAAGTCAAGCGGTAATTGACACATGTTGACTTGGGGCGACTCCCTCGCCAGTGAGTTGGTGGCTTTCCTGCGAGTTTCTAGACGTGGGAATATATATACATATGTCTGTGGTGTATATAAGTATGTATATTGAGTCATGTCCGTAGTTTGGGCTGCACTTATTCCGGTTCAATTTGTTGGCAAGGCACTCGCAGGCAGACACTGAACTTTATTGGAGAACAGTGAGTCATCTTGTTTTTTTTTTGCACTCAACGTTTGTCGAGGGCAGAAGGGTATACTTGAGTTCAGGTAGATTTTGGTAACAAGGATGATAGACGTGCTATATTTTTTAGATTTCAAACATAATCTAATCTTTCTGTATTTAGCATTGCATATACATATATAGTAACTAAATGTAGAATTAATAGAAGTCAGCATAGAATCTGTATTTTTCGCCACTTCCGGTTTCTTTTCATTAACTTAAATTTAATTAGTTGGTATCTTAAATTCGTTACAATTTGCTCCTTCGAATGGCTAGTGATTTCCTTTAGCCCCGTTATATGGCTCCAAAAATTTGACTAAAAGCCTGCTTAATGCATAAATGTGTGTGCTAAAAACTCCTAGCAGATTGCTGTCTGTGTTTTTAGAGCTTTCTATTTTGGCGAATCCTCCGGCGATAGCCCCCCGCGTACTCTATAAAAACCCACGAACAACAAATGCGCATAAATTTATCATAATAAACATGCATAAATCGCCGTGAATATAAGCAGGGGAACCCCCCGGAAAATGTGCAGAAATATGCTTGGGGCGTAATGGGTGGGATGGGAGAGGCGTTGGGCGTTGGGCAGGGCCAAATGTGGGCTATAAACTAAACGAAACAAGATCGTAAAAAAAGCTAAACATGGCAATGCATATGCGTGTAAGAGTGTGCGTGCTCTGGACCAAAATGAGGTCCATAGTTACACAGGACACTGTGAGAAAATTCTTTAAAGAAACAATGAAGATTTAATTTTCTCAAAATATTTTTGTATATAAAAAAAATTTGAAAATATGAAATTATCTTTGAAAGATGAAAACATTTGCATTTTAAGCACTATAAAAGTTGTAATTTATATATTAAATAAATTTTGTATTTGTACCAAACTTAGTTCTGAGTGCTTAAGTGCCAGGAGTGCCAGGAGTTTGAGGGTGTCAGGACCTGCCTGAATGGACAGTCATAATCACATGGGGGCAAAGTTTAGGAGTTTGAGAGAGCTTGAGAGAGAGAGGGGGAGGATGGCTTTAGATAGAGAGGCAGACATAAACATTTCCAGACATTAGCAAACACAAAATACAACAAGCAAACCAACGCACCGCACAACGCACACACACAATCACAATCGTTCATTTGAACAGTCCTTGAAGTGGCCATTGTGTGTGGGTCGCGTCCTTTGCCATCATTTACAGGTCATTCATCATATCTCCCGACCGAATTCTATTCGAAGCCACAGCGAAAGCAAAATCCGAATCCGAAAGTTAAGGTGAAAATGAAACGTAAACCGAAATACCAAAGGCATAACAGGTGAACTTAACAAAAAACCATTACAAAATCCCAAGGGACACAACACTGAGTTTACCAGACATAAAATATGGACTAAGGATGACATTGTGTATGACATTCTTTGATTTATTAAAAGCTTAGCTTGACTCAAAGTCTAAAATAGATGTGGGATTTAATATGCTTGCGACAAGTACATATGATAAATTGAACTTTATTGAATTGTAACTGAAATATTTTAATTAAATGTATATCTTAATTATATTCATATAAATTTTTGTATTTATGAATTAGCTTTTATTTTAATCATTCAGATAGAATAAGAATTATAGTTGAAGGCACTTATCTTATCATTTTTTCCACATCTATTGAACTGATTTATTTGAAGAGCTATGCTGCTGATTAGCAGAATTGTATTATTTAATTTATATACATAGACAGCTTTGTGCTTGATTAGTTCAAATATTATTAATTGAGTTCTATAGTTGATAAAGCCAAGTCAGTTCAAAGACTTCAACATGACTCCGTGGCGCAACGGTAGCGCGTCTGACTCCAGATCAGAAGGTTGCGTGTTCAAATCACGTCGGGGTCAACAATGGTAATTTTTCTTTTTTGTATTCTTCATTAATTTTTTCAACCTCATTTGAAGAATATGAGAGTGTTTATTAATTGATTAAACTGGGAAAAGGGATTATTCTAGATATTTTTAATGGAATTAAGGAAGTTATTTACAAAGATTTTCTAGGCAAGAAGGTTAGTAGAAAGGTTTTTGTTTCTCTCCTAAATATATCAAGTAGCTACCGAAAAATATGCAATGATTTATATCAGTGTTGCAAAGTGGCTATTTATTCCTGTTAATGTTGCAAGGACTAAAAGGACATTTAATAATATTGTCATGAAATCACACCTTTGGAAAAGTATGTACAATCCGGTTCAGGGTTTAAAATTGCTGTATTTGTCACTCTCAATTTTAATGTTTTAAACAAATTGAAACTTCAAATGTAACTAGATATGTAAAAATCAAATAGTTATTGTAAATGTATATGTTAATCTTATCTAAACAAAATTAAAGAACAAAAACTAAACAATTAACAACCAATGTTGCCATAAACCCGACATCCAGCAACATGTTGTTGCCAGCAGCATAATGTTGCCAGCATTCTCTCAATCTCAACAGGTTGTGCGGTGCCTGTAAGCGAGAGGGGATGGGAGGAAGCTCCTATTTGTTTGTGTGTGTGTATGAGTGTTGAGTTGCTCTTGGCGTTGCGACGCCATTCTGTTAGCTTGGGCAGCGACTGAGGTACCGAAAGAGCATGGTGAAAAGAGTATAAGGTAACATGAGTCCTTTAACAGGACTAAGAATAGGAGCGAGTAAGAGGAAATTAAGTAAAAGTAAAACGACGCTAAAATGAGTTGATTAACTCTTACAAGATGTATGGTGTTTTTAATTAGATCTTAAAATAAATAAAAATGTTTTTTTTTTAATAATTTTTTGTTTAAATTATTTTTAAATTGTTTATTTTAAAATAAATGTAATTTGAATTGTACCAAAAATGATCTGTCATATTTCCTTTGCACCAATAAGTTTCAAGAATATGACAAAAATTTCTCATAATCTTTCAAGCTGCCGTTGAACATTAAGGGACTGAAACCCGAACGCTTCGGCAGCCGACGAGACAGCTTTATCCTTGTTACCCATACTTTTAGGCGGCAGACTTTGTAGTTCCTTTCATGTAAAGCCCGCTCAGTCGGCGTCGGCACTTGCATCGCTAAAGAACGCGCGGCTAACGGTAAAATTCGGGCGCCATTTTAAACACATACAGCAAAGCCGCCTGACGGTGTAACTTCGGTGTGTGTCTATGTGAGTGTAAAATAACAAATTCTAGAAAAACAACCACAGTTTGGCTGCGGCAAAAAAAAATGTATAGAATAAACAAATGCTGAATGAAAAAAAAAGAGTGTGGAAATGTGATTAAAATTACGAATTTAAACGGTCGTTAAGTGATTAATCAGAGCGGCATTTTAAATACCAATTTATTAAGCTGGCTTATGCTATTTTAATTGAATTTCAAATGGTTTCTGCATAAAAAACACATAGTAAATAGTAAACAAAAGCAGCTTCAATTAAACTCGTGACAGCTTAAACAAAACCTAATTGTGCGTTGTGATTGAAAACAATTAATGTAACTTAATTATGTGGTGAAGTGAAACTCTGTTAATGTCGTCGATGTTTGTTTAAGGATGGAACAGTGTTTGATAAAAGTTAATTACTCTTAATACAGTGAAATAGAGTTGAGTGTATTCCGAAACTAATTTAAAAAGTAAAAATAACTTCTGCGCGCTTTTTTTTTAATTTATTCAAATTAAAGATAGAATTTCTTTTTATTTCAACTAAATTGCTAAAAATGGATTATATTTAAAGGAAATATCCAAGATAATTGTAAAATTGATCTTATATTTCGGTATATAAATATTTAATTCAATAAAATTTCTTCGTATACCAAATATTCAACATCGTAACCATTTATAAAAACTCAATTTTAATGCAACTTACGCCACAAAATTCACTCGAAATGTGAAAACATAATAACCACTGCGTCGTATACGTTATATTGTTAGTGATTATCAACGGAAAGATTGAAGCGTCGGCAATTTCCTCGACTAAATGGCGCCAAACTTGCCACATGCAGCGTATAATGCAACTTCTCTTCGGACCACGCCCCCAAATTAAAAGCGGTTAAGGCGAACAAAAAAATAAGCCATTGAAGGACCCCCACAAAGGAAGGTTCCACCAGCGCCATACGGGGAAGCGGATGCCAAGCAAGTGAAAGGTCAAATTTTACGAAGTAATTAAGGCGTGTGTGTGCAACGCCTCCAGGGTCTCGGAGCCCAGAGGAGTCGCAAAGACATCCATCGCCCATAAAGGTTTCTATGGCGCCGCAGCATTAAATGTGCCACAAGTGCAGCAGCGGTATTATTACGCAACGCAACGCAGCCGCCATCCTTGAATTTCCCGGAAAATGTCGGAAATCGTGGACACCGAGCTGCTGGTCAACTGCACAATACTCGCCGTCCGGCGATTCGAGCTGAACAGCATCGTGAACACCACGCTGCTGAACAGCCTCAACAGAACCGAGGTGGTCAGTCTTCTCTCCAGCATCATCGACAACCGCGATAATCTTGGTAGCATCAATGAGGCCAAGTAAGTTGTGCCTCTTTAAAATTAAACAAAATATGGTAATGTTTAAATATTAAAAAATCAAATGGAAGAAAAGATTAATATTTCTTTTAGGATTCTTAGTTAATATTATGAGGAACCTTTAAACAATATAAACTTGGTTAAGTAATTCATGGATTTAACTTCTCTAGTTCTCTAGTTTATATTAAAACAATTATTAGTGTGTTTATTAAAAACCATCTCTCATAACTTGCATATCTGGGAATTCATTAGCACTTCTTAGTGGCGGTATATGGCCACCTTCGCGGAAAACCATTATAAACCTCCGTGAATGTTATGCAAATTAAACGAAGGAGTTAAGACCGATTCGCGGTATTCGCTCAGTTGCCGCTGATGAGGGCCAACTGATTATTCGCGGCGAGCGCTTAAATTGAATAAAGTTTGCCGGCCTGACAGCTGATAAACGTGTTTGCCATTCGTTAAGGCGAGGTCGGGTTTCATTAGGTTGCGGCACTCGAAATAAAATCTAGTCCCTGTAAGAAAATAATTTGCATTAAATTCGAAGAATCCTTAACTTAAGCACAAAGGCAAAAATTAATTAAAAAGAAGGTTTTTTTCTTAGAGACAAAATCATCTGTATATAACTTGGAAACTGATATTGACACACTCTGAACTTTCTGGAATTATTCCTAGTATTTAAAAAATATTTCTTAGTGTATTGTGAAAAGAAGGAACTAATTCTTATAAGGTTTAAGGGATGCTCCCTAGGTTTATAAATCGGCTTATCCCGACTAAGATTTATTCTAAAATAATCACTCTGAGTAAAAAAAGGATTTTAAAATTGTGGTTAGCTTTCACAAGTATTTTTTGTCAGTGTGTTTTGTCTATTAACTGTGTCCTTGTACTAGTCATGGCTGATATATAATTCAAATTACTAGTTTAACTTTTTTGTTATTAATTTTGCAACAATGTGACAGGATTACGCGGGCTCTTAAAAGCATATTTTTTGCTAATAATTGTTTTGACAAGCTAAACATATAACAAAGAATTGTGTAATTAAACGCAGCACAATAATATGAGTTTTTTAATATTTAATAACATTATTATAGGTTAAGTTGTGTAATTTAAATTGTAGTGCTTTAAGTAATCAATATTTTAAATAAAACCGTAGCTAGGAGTAGCAACAATGAAAATAGCAATTAATTATAATATTCTACTTACATTTTAAAGTGTTGTTTTCTTCAGCATTCATTAGGGTTGTTGACTTATTCAGCGATCTTAATTAAGCCGAAACCACTTCATTGTAAATATTTAACCAATAAATTGGGCGTTCGATTGCGATTGCTCTTGCTTCGCCTGGGAAAAGCTACCGCGGATAATTAAGAAGATGAATGGGTCCTTGGCGATTGAGTCCGGGTTAAATATGCTTTAATATGTTATAATCTCTGTAATTATTTTCAGCTGACCAAGAACTTAAACCGCTTGGGCCATTAATGCTCGTATTTCGCAACCGCAAAGTGAAATTAATGAGCTGGCCGCAAGTACGACTATGGCATAATAACTCAAAAGTTTGCAACATAAACAGAAACAGAAACGCATTTAATGAAAACAGAAGGCTGGGGCCAATCTTTCGGAAAGCCAGCCAGCGGATAAATATTTACTTGGCATCCCTTTAATTTGATCAACGATGGATCTATTTAAGTTGGATAAATTAAGTCTTTAAATTGTTTTTCTTTCGCACTCAATGGACTTCTGTTTTTGTCGCTCAACGAGGTTGCGTCGTCCTTGAGGATTTTCGCCACTTGAAATTCAATTGTTTTGCAATGGAAAATTACAAGGGGCAAAAATATATAATGCAAAAATAAAAATTTATGAACGTATTAGAATTTATTAATAAACCTCTATTGATTAACTACAAAGCTGTTGTTCATTTGAATATTTTCAAAGTACGGTAAACAACTGCATTTTCCTGGAAATTTCCAAGCAGAAAATGACACTGCTTCTAATTATTGCAGTCAACAAGCACTTCCAATGAAAAATGCTCTTGTGCTATGAAAATCATTTTAAAATATAATAATCCCATCAACAAAGATTGTTTACGATTTCAAAAGACATTTAAAAATAGCTGCACCATTTAAGGAAAGTGCATCACGTTCCCAGCACAGTTTAGCTGACCTTATGTAATTATTCCCTTTCAATCAAGAATAGACAAATGCCACAGTGAGCTCAAAGGGCTTTTGGCCAACTCACACACAAATTCACTAATTGTTTTATCGAAAACTCCACACAAAGCCTCACATTTTGTGTGTGGGAGACAAGTGCACAAAAAAAAGGCGCCACAAATAATTAAATTCCGGCAAATGAAAAGCTCTCTGCTCTCAGCCGCCCAACCCGAAACGAAATCCTTGAAAAACTTTGTCAGAAACAAAACGGCGTTGCACATTGTTGTTCGATGTTCTATATTTGGGTCCTAAGCCCCGAGGTTTAATGCTCTTTGTGAGTGCCAAAAAAAAGGGGAGAAAGTGCGTGAAAGGGAAAGTACATGGAAAGAAATTAGGAAAAAGATTATGATTAAAAAAAATAAATAAAAAAAAATATAAATTTCTAAGTTTATCTGTCTTAGGGCTTTAAAAATTGTATCAAATTTTAAAACGTAAAAAATATTTAAGAATGTTTTTATATAAATTCTAACATATTTTGTTCATATGAAACATTTCCAGTGTTCTACTTTTTAAATTAATAAATTTGACTAGTTAGTTTTTAATATAAAATATTGCTTATTTCTTTTTAATAAAGTTTTAATGTCAATTTAAAGAAACATTCGAAATTTCTTTCTCTGTTGCCACTTTTCCTTATGCATGAAGCAGTTGAGCTCGTGAATTGCCTGTCGCTTGTCTCGAGTTAAGCTCATTATGTTTGCTTGTGACTTACCTTCAATCGGGGCAAATGTCTCGGACATTTCCCATGGATTATTGATGGCCAGAACTTGACGATTTCACCTCGTCCACGCGTCCGGGCTTTGCACACACTTCAGTGAGTGGGTGATGCGCCCACGCGGCGTATACGCAATGCCAAAGTTTATTACAAAGCGATGAAGCGCGGCGGATATCGGAATGGGAATCTGGGCATAGCTTGAACTTGGGTTCGGGCCACAGTCGATTTAAAGAGAGCATCCTTTCGAATTTGATGTTTATGGCATTTCATACGCTTATTGATTTTGATGCTTGGCCAATGATAACAGCGCAGCACAACAAAGGACGCACGACATTAGTCCTCATCCTGCGCATCCTGCTGATATTGTTATCGTTGTTGTTGTAGCCCCGGTTGGTGTCCATCGGGCTTTGGCATTTTTATGGCAAGACTCAAATCCAATCAGAATGGATGGCCCACATAAAAACAAGAAGCGTTTCGAGGGTGTTAGAGAAATATCGAATTTCAAATGCTCTTTCTAAAAAGTAAATAAATATATCAATTAGAAAAATAATTTGTAGAAACGTTGTAATGATTTCTATATATTTTTAGGGAAAATATAGAACAAAATTTTAGTTTTAAATATAAAATAGGAATACTCTAAAAATAATTAATAACTCAAAAAAGTAAAACAGAGCATATGTCTTTCATGAATATAGGTATTTTAACGTTTTGAAATTAACCTAAATATAATTTGGAATATTTTTTCTTCTCTTTATTTTAAATCTGCACAACTACCTAATATTTATGAATACTCCTAATATAATTTTACTGACTGATTTTTTGTCATATTCATGTGAGACTCAAACCCATTCCTGCTTTCAAAAACAGAAGCAATTTATCTAGCTAAAACCAAAGGACTCCCATGACATCCCTAACTTCTTCTTGCAGAGTAGCTAAAAAAGCTAAGAAACCCCTTTTGCGACGCCTTCAACTGTAACATTCCGGATGAAAATCGAAAGAAATTGTTCGGATTAGGTTCGGACAGAAGGCGAGTCCTTTGTGCCGCAGACAGGAGCAGCTTGTTTATGTCCGTACATCGATAGCTTCTGCTGAGCCCCGGCTCAGTGGAAATTGGTGTCTGAGCCTAGTATGGATTTTGCGAAAATAACGTTGGCCATTTTTAAGGGACTGACTCTCTCACACTCACTTTAGCCGCACACCGAGTTCGAGTAATTTGCATATGACAAATTTTTCAATTAACTTTTCCCCACCAAACATAAAACAAGTCCCCAGTGCGGAGCGGGGGAGGACAAGGAATGTCCTTGCTGGGCTGCAGCCGAAACAGATATTCGGACACAGGCATGAAAATTTAATGGCCACTCCAATGGCAAACAACATGGAAAGTTTCATTTACGCATTGTCCTGACGCCGCCACCGTCATCATCATTGTCGCCATGAACACCCTCGATTGCTCTGCCAAGTGCATGTGTGACGGAGGCGGGGTAAGGGATTCCTGGCTGGGCCTGGACGGGGGAAATTGAACGAGCCATCGGAAGGGAGATGAGCAGCACCACTGGACCGTGACCATCTCCGTTCCATAAATTCTGAAATTGAAAATGGCCTCATTTGCGGAGCGTGTCGAAAATGCGAGTGGCCTGTGCCCATTGTTTTTGTCCCTGTCACCGATGATGATGTCGATTCTGGGTGGAATCTTTTGGCCGGATGCTGGATGGGATTGGTGCTCGTGACAGGGACCATATGTCAAGCTTCGATTAACATTAGATCGGACTTTTCGAGAGGCCGAAACACCACTCACATGAGTTTGGTTAACACTGGCAAAAAAAATATACTTTAACTTGGTTAATATTATTATTATTTCTCTTTTTATTGCTTGGCTAAGGTTTAATTTGGCAATATTTATTATTTTTCATTTTAAAATGTGCTACAAAATCAACATTTTAACTACGAACTAGGTTGCCATAGAGTATAATCTGAAGAACTTTCTTATTTTTATAATTTACTTTCGTGTCCGATATGAAACTGAATTCCGGAACATAGCTGGGAATAATCCTTGTATCGGGGCAGTAATCGTCAACATAATAACGCTTGTTCTTAAAATAAAGTAGTATTTAAAATGTTTTATGATGGTTTAACGTTTACTTACTTTTCGAAAGGGACATTCGAAAGGAAGGTTTGAATGTCGCCGGACCTCATTGGTAAACGATTTAATTAAATAATTTGAATGCTGGCTCACAAGCAAGTGACAGTAATCCAAGTCCAATGAAAAATAGTCTATAGTTGTTGATCCTCGTTTAACGGACAGAAGGTAATGACCCTTAACATCATGCAAGTCCTCGGTAAGGGCATACTCTACCGAGAATGTCCCTGAGCCCTTGGTTGTTTGATTAACATGGCAGCTTACATTTTTCACTAATTCGGGTCCATAGTTCAGGCATTCAATTTTTGTCATTTTGATATCAAACTTGAATTGAAAATTTGTTGCTCTTACTCAGTATATATATGTGTATAAATTTAGCGAATTTCTCTTACCTTTGCCTGAGCGCAGCTCAAAATGAAAGCCAAGCTAAGAAGATTACACCAGGTAGAAACGTACATAATGGCCAATATCTAAGTGTAAACTAAACACAAAATCTAAATACAGTTCCTCTAAATTTATGCCATGCGCGGATATATATAATTATTTTGCTACCCATCAATACTTGCTTTAATTGCTTCATTGAATCGAACGACTGATTTTAATAAGCTTAAAAGCCAGTCGAACGAGTCAACAAATACTAATAAAACAAACTATTGTTATTACTAATACAACTCCTAATACACTGTAAACGTTACTACTTTGTTAAAAAAGTTTAGTAAATTTTGTATGTAACATAGGAAGTTTTGAAATTTGCTAAAAAGATCTTTAGGCGAAGAGATGTTTATAGAATATACACTTTATTTTTAATGGGTTTATTATTCGCTTTTGATTTTTGAAACAACAGTGTCACAAGAAATATATATTTTAATTACGAACAAGACTGCCATGAATAATTACCTTAAGCAATCTCTTGTTCTTGTGATCTATTTGGGTGTCTGATACGAAGTCCATTTCCGGAAGATAGCTGGGAAATATTTTTGAGTTGATTTTGAACTCCGTAACATAGTACACCTTATTCTGTAAAAATTGGAAATGTTAGATAAATTTTCAGTAGATTTATTTATAAGCTTACCATTTTCAGGGGACATGCCAGTGGAAAATTCGAAACTCTTCTGATCTCAGAAATAAACGTATTGAGCAAATAATGTGATTGCAGACTTCCCAATGCCTGGCAATAATCCATTTTAACTGATAAATATTCATGCATGGATGTGCCCCGCTTTACGGACACTGTGTAGTGGCCTTTAAGGTCATCCAAGTCCTTTGTTAGGTAAACCTCCCAAAAAAATGCACTGCGATTTGTGTAGCAGCTCATATTTTGCAACAATTCCGGGGCATAGTTCTGGCACTCTACTCTTTTCATAAGTAAATTCATCTAGTATTAACAATTATAAAAATATTTTTTTTTTTTGAAAATAATTAAATTTATCTTAATTTTTGAAATCTACTTACCTTTGCCTGAGCTCTTCCTACAATAAAAGACAGCAACAGCAGGTCTAACCAAGGTTTAAACTGTTGGACGTTCATGTTAGTGAATAACTCAGTGGAAACTGTAAAAAAAAACCAAAATTTTTCAAGCTTATAAAAGCCATTTTTATATGAGCCATATCAAGATGTACATATAATATGTTGTGTATCATCTATACCCCTCAATACTTCCATTAATAGCTTTACTGACACGAGCACTACCCAAATTTTAAAAGCACTGATTCTGATCTTCTTTTAAAGACTGGTAAAAATAATATATAAAATAACACCTATAACTAATCCTTAATACGATCATTAAATACTTTGCTGATGGGAACGAAAAGATTTTATTATTTTTTTTTTTTTATCTGGCAATTAAATAGTATTAAAGAACGTACAAAGCCGTTAGTTTCCCCCCAGAAAATGTGTACTTATTTAAGTCAATGATGTCAGTATAGAATTTTGATCCATCAATAGGAGAATTGAACACATAAAAATCCGCTTAGCATCTCTTGATAAATTTCCATTTTTATATCATTTAGGCACGCACTATACTGCCATGGACAATTACTTGCAGAAATTCCTTTTTGTTATGATTTATTTGGGCGTTCGATATAAAGTCCATTTCTGGCACATAGCTGGGTAGAACTTTTGTGTCCAGAACGAAATCTCTTATATAATAAAGCTTGTCCTTAAAAATAATTATATAAATTAATAATTAATTAATATACATACATATATATAAATAACTAACCTTTGTAATCGGACATTCTATTGGAAAATTCGACGAGCGCCTCATTTCAGAGCGAAGCATTTTGACTGCATAATTCGATTGGATGCTACCTAGTACCTTACAATAATCAACTTGTATTGACAAATACTGTCTTATCGATGATCCTTGCTTCAGGGATATCGTTAATATCTTTGTGCAAGGAAATCTCCATGGAGAAAGATCCAGAGCTTGGCGAAGTTCGGTTTACCCAGCAGTTTAAATGTTTAATTAACTCTGGGGCATAATTCAGGCACTCAATTTTTGTCATAAAGGCACCAAACTATATTCCGTGGAAGATGAATTAAGTAAAATCAAATATATTTGTACGTTTTCTGAGGTTTCATCTTATCTTTGCCTGAGCACAACCCAGAAAGATGGCCAAGCAAACTAACTGCAACAAAGATGAAAACCGCTGAAAATACATTTTAGTAAGAAACTAAAGTCGGGACTGAAGTCAAAATGTAACATTTAATAAGTTCAGAATAATATAGATATTTTCCATGCCTCATTAAGTCGATAAGCTTTTAGTATTTCCATTGATAGCTTCACCGATTCGATTGACTAACATTAAATGTGTTGCCGGACATTATTCGATATATTTAAAATAGTGGTAATCAGATCGGAATTTGTAGATGTGTATTTCGTTAATGACATATTTATTTTAGGCTCGAGCTAGCCTGGCATAGATATTTACTTGACCAGCCTGTTTGTTGGAAATATTCAATTGGGTGCTCGCTAGAAAATCCAATTCGGGTGCATAGCTGGGAATGACTTTTGTGTCGACAAAAAAATCCTTGATATTATAAATCTTGCTCTATAACAAAAAAATGGAATATAATAAATTATTCGTAAATTTCAGTTACTTTAACTTGCCATTTTAAAGGGGCATTCCAGTGGAAAGTTTGAAGATCGTCGTAATTCAGTGAGTAGCATCTTTAATGCATAATTTGATTGTAGGCTGCTTATTATCTTACAACAATCCATATTTATTGATAAGTACTGTCTCAGCGATGGTCCTTGCTTTACATATAGCGTGTAACTGCCTGTGGCATTGTTTATGTCTTCGGCAAAGGACATCTCTACAGAGAAAGATCCAGTGATTTTGGACGTTCGATTAACCCAGCAGTTAAATTTTTGAATTTTCTCTGGCCAATAATTTAGACATTCAATCTTTGTCATATAGACACCAAACTTGCATCGTTGGATATGAAAGTCACAGAAAATTTATATGGGTATAAAGTGATTTTAAAATTTTCTTACCTTTGCCTGAGCACAACCCAAAACGATGGCCAAGCAAACTAACTGAAACAAAGGTGAACACCGTTGAACGTACATTTTAGTCAGGAATAAAGTCGGGACTAAAAGCAAAATATGACATTTACTAAGCTCAGCTTAATAACCCGCTTTTCGATGCCTCATTGCACCGATAAATATCAATATTTGCATTAATAGCTCCACCGACTCGATTAGTTAATTTTAAGCTTATGGTTTTTAATTTAGGACACTGGTAATCAGATTGAAATTTGTGGTATTGTATTTCGTTGATGACACATTTATTTTATGCACGAGCTAGTCTACCAAAGACATTTATTTGACAAATATGCTTTTTGTAATTATTCAATTGGTTGCTCGTTATGAAGTCCAATTCGGGTACATAGCTGGGAATGACTTTTGTGTCGACTGCAAAGTCCTTGACATAGTAAAGCTTGTTCTTTAAGAACAAAATATTGTACAATAAATTCTATATAAATTCTGTTACTCTAACCGACCTTTTTAAGAGGACACTCCAGTGGAAAGTTCGAAGCTCGACGTATTTCAGTGAGTATCATCTTGAGTGCATAATTTGTTTGTAGGCTGCGTAGTATCTTACAGTAGTCGATATATAATGATAAATACTGCCTTATCGATGATCCCTGCTTGATGGATATCGTGTAATTGGCGGTGGCATCCTTAATGTCTTCGGTAAAGGACATTTGCACAGTAAACGTTCCCGAGTTTTTGGATGTGCGATTTACCCAGCAGTTCAAAGTTTTAAATTTCTCTGGGAAATAATTTAGGCATTCAATCTTTGTGAAAAAGGCGCCCAACTTGTAGCGTTTGGAATGAAAATAAAATATAAATTAAAGATTTATAAGCTGTTTCGAGTATGTATTACCTTTGCCTGAGAGCTGCACAGAATAATGGTTAAACAAATCAACTGAAACAAAGTTGAAGCGCGTTGAATGTACATTTTAGTAAAGAGCCGAGTTTAAAATAAAAGCGACAGCTAACATTTAGTTAGTTTTGCTAATGATCTGTTTTTTTTATTTATTACTCTTTTGCATATTAAGTAATTAAGTATCGATTAATACTTCATTGTATTCCCTCACCGATTCGATTGACTAATATTCCTAAAATAAATTAATAGAGCGAATGTTAGCGTAGGTTATTACATATTTTCAAATATTTAATAATATAGGTAATATTATAATAAATTGTATGGATCAATTAAAAGAATATAAACCTTTGAAAGTCTATTAATGTAATTAATATATATATTTTAGCTACGAGCAAGTCTGCCATATATAATTACTTGACCAACTTTCCTCTTGTTACAATAAATTTGGGCGTTTGATGTAAAATCCAATTCTGGTAGATAGCTAGGCACAACGCTTGTGTCGAAGCTGAAATCCTTAACATAGTAGAGTTTATTCTTCAAACAAATTATTATTAGTTAAATATACTAAATATTTAATTTCGGGTAGGCTTACTCACCACTTCAAAGGGACATTTTAGTGGCAGATTGGAAGCTCGCCGCATTTCTGCGGTAAATGCTTTGAGTAAATAATTCGAATGCAGCCTTGCTAAAGCCTTGCAATAATCAATTTTAGTTGATAAATACTTGTTTATAGATGTGCCCTGCTTAAGGGACAATGTGTATCTGCCAGTTGCTTCTTTAATGCCTTCGGTCAAGAGGAATTCCAAGGAAAAGGTTCCTGTGCCTTGGGATGTTCGATTTACATGACAGCTTACATTTTTTACAAGTTCTGGTGCATAAATCGGGCACTCAATTTTTGTCATAGAGACAACCATCTGGTTGGAATAAATTTTAAAATTCAAAGTTAATTAATTATTAATAAAACCTTCAAGTTTTACTAACCTTTGCCCGAACATAGACTACAAAGGTGGCTAAGAGAGTCAGATGAAGCAAAGGTATAAACCTTTTGTTGTACATTTCACTGCAGATCTAAGCCTCGACTAAATACTATATTTAAGTTTTCGAAGACTCGATTTGTGCTGACTTAAATATTTGCATAAATATTCGATACATATCCTTGCCTCCATTAATAGCTTCACTGGCTCGAAAGATTAATTGGTTCGCTGAATGGTTTAAACGATTGAATGTTATTTTTCAATTAGTTTATTTTATCACAAAACAATTAAGGGATCCGTTAGATATGTGAATATGAAATGGAAATGCAGAAATGATTAAAACAAAAACCAATTACCGAGTCCATTAAGTTCCACTCAAAGCTCTCTGCCTCGACGCGCTGGTAAATTAGTATTTTAGTGACTCTGTGCCTTCGCGGAGGAGTACCTTTAAGTTACGTGACACTCGCAGAGCTGTAAGTTGTCCTTAAACTTTGCCAACTGCCAGTGGCAGTTGAAGTTGCCGCCTGAACCATAAACACGGTGGTGCTGATGGTGGTGGCCCAACTTTCAGCCTGCGTGCCGCATGCTCAATGCGGTGCTTTCCGCTGGATGCAGACCTGGTTTTACCCTGGTTTCGAC
This sequence comes from Drosophila punjabiensis, assembly GCA_008042585.1. Taxonomy (NCBI): domain Eukaryota; kingdom Metazoa; phylum Arthropoda; class Insecta; order Diptera; family Drosophilidae; genus Drosophila; species Drosophila punjabiensis. The sequence goes on along the minus strand of VNJR01011515.1, from coordinate 185,473 downwards.
CTCTTACTTTGTGTGCACTGGCTGGCAACGGGAGCCGAAAAGGAGCCGAGAATCCAAGGCAACCGGAGAAGCCAAGCCGAGGGAAATACAGGAGCCGCAAGACCGCCAATTCGGTTTGCATCGCCGGCTCGTCATGCATAAAATATTCAGTATTCAGTGAGAAATAATAAGCGAGATGTGACTGTAAATGTGAACTGCAATGCTCCGAGCTGCAGGCAGGGTGTATGCGCCATTTTCAAGTACCCAGCTCTCAGGGTTAAGCAAGGGTGACGTGGGTTAAGGGCCTCCCCTGTGAAGCGACATGGGTGCTACGTCAACTATTAGCCGGGTTAATGTGAGTGAGTTACCTCTGTGAGGGCGGCGATAAACGGGGCTGACTGCCATTTAATGACTGGCAATTTGTTTGAAGCCCCGCAGAATAGTAAATTACCGAAGGGTGAACTATAATTGATGTTAATTTCTTTAATGTTCATAATTAGCTAACAGAACTTGCTTAATAATTTATTTGATTTGAGTCGATGGAAAAACATTTTGATGTCTTACTTTGGGGAAAAGATTTAAGCTTCAAAAGTATAAATACATTTTTGGATAATAAGATTTAATATCTCCTATATATATTATAGTATCTTTGAGAGTTTAAATATTTTTAAATATCTTTAAAATGTAATATAAAACAATAACCCAATTGAAATAATCAAGGAAGCACTAAAATCTTAACCTGCTTAATTTTCAGAGAAAGCTTTTGAAATGAATGAAATTTAACATCGGTACTTATTAACATTTTTAAATTAAAACCTTTAAAATCAATTAGCATAAGCCTTCTAAATACAATCAAGGCATAAATCCAAAATTAGTTATTCAGCAAATCGTATCTAATTTAAGGGCAATGTATGGTCTCTACCATAAATTAAAATAATTGATCATTGATTTATGATAATTGCCGCAATTTATGAATTTATCCTTTCCCTCTATTATATACTCTCTATAATTCAGCATTTAAATGTCAAAGCTAGTAGCTCGGTCGGAAGTTTGTGTGCTGACGGAAAATATTGCTTGTACTTTTATAGTAAACAACCGCAAAATCGATTCAATCGGAAGGAAATTGCAAAGTTGAAATACAAAATAAAATAAAATGTGTAAAAGTATTCAATTTGCGCATCCGTCGAATGGCCGCACGACATTCTTTCACTTTCAGCGAATCAAAGCAGCTGACACTTCTGGGACTTTCGTCGCAGAAATTGAAAAAAAAGGAGCAATTCCGCTGGCTGCCAAATTTGCTGCACAATTTTATGGGAATTTGCGGAATTTGCATATTCAGCCAAGTTGATTGCGGGCCAAAAAAAAGAAGTATGAAAGTCAGTTATTACTGCCAAATACGTTGGGGAAAATCGTTCGAATTTCCCGGCAAACACCCCACAAATTATAAGTATACTATGTGGTATGTGGAGGGCATTCTGCCAAGGTCCACTCGGAAGTAATTAGTTCTCTTTGGCCTTCCGCCCTTCCGAATGATTATTATTATTGTTATTATGGCGAGTGTTACAGGAACAAACGGGAGTTTAGCACGGATTTATAATGGCATCAAACTTAATTAGGCTGCCGGAGAAGAAAAGAAAAGAAGCGAAAGGCGGACAAAAAGGAAAAATACAAATTACGTTAATCAAGTTAAATTTGCTTAAATTAGGCTGAAAATGTTCCCGACCCCGAGGGAGGTGGGTCTCGACTTTAGTCTTCTTTTGTTTGCTCCTGGAGCCCACGTAGCCCCCGGAAAGAGCCCACTCCATGTTGTCGCCTGCAGCCGAAAGCAGCCATAAATCTGCTGCCAAGTTTTTCCCAGTGTTTGTTATGAGTGAAAAGTTCCTTAGACAACAGCAATTATCATAATAGAAAAGGCGGCCCAAGTTGCTCCTTGTGTGTGTGGGAAGCTCCAAAAAGTAGGCAGCGAAAAGTTTTCAATTCCGAGTCTTAGGTGTGTGTGAGTGAGTTTGAGTTGTTTTTCCGTTTAAAGAGTTTTAAACAAATATGCAAATGCATATTATCCAATTATATATCGTATATAAATTGGAATAAATATGTTAATTATGTGCTCGTACCCGAAACCCCCTTTGGTTTTGCGTAATAGAAAATAAAATATCCAATGTGCATTGGCAATTGGCAATTGACAGGTAATTAGCACATTTTTCATGTAAGCAATATACATTTAGTTAGGTATATATTCCCAAAAATGGAATTAAAACGTGCGTAATACACGGCGTATACGCAATGCTGATTATATATTGTTACTGGGTTTCAGTTATCTATACCGTAATTAAGTTCTTGTTTGCGTCTGCTGAACACTAAGTATCTAATTAAATGTGAAATCGATAGTCGAAGGGGAGTGTAAGACGATATATCACCGAGCCGTCAGCTAAATGAGTGCAAAAACACCATGGTTTTTTTGGTCAAAATGAAGAGAATGTATAGTCACGTAGCTAGACAGGTAATTTAATATAGATTTCTCTATATATATATATTCTAATCGGGTCTTGTTACCAATGAACGCATAATGCAAAAAATATCTCAGCTTATGTTCTTTTAGTAATTATTTTTCTTGATATTTATATAATATTCATAAACGGGTTTCTTAAATCTTAACTGCCTTTAGGCATAGGCCTGGCATCAAAATATAAGTCAAGATTTTTCTGCAATGTGAGTTTCTGTTAAAGCTTCTATTTTAAAAAGCAATGCGAGTTCATATTCAATTCTACATATTTATTTAAAACATAAATAAAGCACTAAATGAGCATTAAAGTGCAATAAAATAAGCTCTGCACGACACAAGTGCATATGAAATACGAAACCATTACCTAGAAACATTCTCCGCCCACTGAGGTGCTTGAAAATATTTTTATTGCAATTCAGCAATTCAAATATCATGCATATATGCACAATTTCATCAACGATTGGCATTGTAGCCTCGTCAATTGCACTGTTTGCCAACCAGAGTTTTATTTCAAGTTCATTGATCCGTAATCAGTGCCGGGTGTGTGTGTGTGTCTGTCTGAGTGTGTTTTTGTTATATGCAAAATATTTATAGCATTTTGCAAACAAACCGAACGAGCGCATCTTATATCAACAGTCAATGGAATTGGAGAATATTTTTTAGAAATTTTGTAGGTTATTCAATGCTCAGTGTTGGGACCACAGAACCCAATTAATTTGAAAATAATTAGGGCTATCGACTAGTTGAAATACTTTGCGGCTCTACACAATACCCATCAATCAGGGCATCAATCATGGTTAGACACGCATAAAGGAATAAAAGTGAGGGAAATTCGATGCCTGAGAGACAGCCGAACAACTGAACAACAGCTGAAAATGGCAATGGAATTGGATGAATGTGAGCGATTCGCTTATTGAATTTTCGCTGGAATTGTGTCTGTTGCATTTTGAACAGAAAAGGGCAGACATATAGTAGCACGGCTCATTGCTCATGGCCAATAGACAAAAGAGACAGCCATGGCTGGCAATCCCCAAAGTGGGTATAGTCAGCAGCTAAATCCATGGACACTCATCGAACAAGCTTCCCCTAATTAATGGGGTTTTGTCATTCATGTGGCCATCGGCTAATCAAAGAGCAGGAGCTCCCACAGACAAAGGCAGCCAGCCACCAGAAATTAATTAGCGACATGTTCTTTCACATCAGCAGTGCGTACGGATGCCCCGATTAGCATAATCTCTAATATGCTAATAAGTTTTCCGCTTCCCCAGAAATACCTTCTTAGCTTAGCATCGCCCTTTGAGGGAAGTCATCCTCCTACGGCGATTGCTGCTCATTTCCGCTGGCCAACGGATGTCGGTCCAATGAAATTACAGCACAATTTCTGCTAGTGCCTCTTCTGAGTTTTATGTGCACCGAGGAAAATGCTATGTCATAATATTAGACTTAAATTTGTAGAATTATCAATAAAATATGGATAAATGGAAAAAATATGTATAAATGGGTATTTTGTTATCATATTTTTGTTATAAACAAATAGTGTTCGAATATATGTCCCTTTAAAATTGAAATTACACTATATATATTCTTTTTATCAGTGCATTTAGAGTTCTGCTTCAATTTCGATAAGGACACTTCTTTTATGGCAAGTTTCCTTTAAGGATTTTTCGCCCAGTTTGTGCTTCATTGATTTCCCATTGTTATTGCTCCGGCGGACGACGCTGAAGAACATCTGAAAAGGTTTGCCAAATCGGAAAGTTTAAGGCAGTCTGTGATTGAATTTGCCAAATATTGTTTGCCCAGAAGGGTGGCTGGACAAAATAAAAAAATAGTTGTATTAAAGTCTGGTTCTTGGAAAACATTTTCTCAGTGAAAATGCTACCAAAGATATGCTTTTGAGTTAATTTCTAAGAGGGGTTTAGTTTTCACACAGAGTGATATTGATTCCAAGTATTTAATATTTGGTAATGGCTCATAATATTGATGGGAAGAATACATGGAATGGTTTATTTGGATTATAAATATTTAAATCTAATGAATTTTGACTAGTTTAAGCCTTGATTAAGGTTGCTTAGGCTCCAATTTACTTAGTTTAGTTGTTAAACCGGAGTAAGCTGAAATATTTCTTACTCCTTAAATGTTTTATCTCCTATATTGATCGATTTAATGTTCCTAAAATTGTTTCCCAGGGATTTGTTTAACCTTACAGTACTTGTTCTCAATTTTGCAATGAAATTTCCTGTCTACTTTCAATTCGCCCACAGAGACTTTCTCACCGAGTGCCTGTTCCCATCGCCGACACGACCGTACGAGTTGCCATGGGAGCAGAAAACCATTTGGGCCATCATTTTCGGCCTGATGATGTTTGTGGCCATTGCCGGGAATGGTATTGTTCTATGGATTGTAACAGGTAAGCGCCTGATGGCTATGGCCTGGTGTGGTCCATTCGGCAAAGCGGCTTTAAAGCAGTTAAGAGAAAAAAAAAGGAAAAATAACAAAATCACGTATACGCCGCATGGGCCGCAGCCACGCTCTAATATCCGGCAATTTTTGCCTCGGCCATCACGTTTTTGGTTGTTTCTTCTACCTATCTCTCTTAGCTTGGTTTTTCTCCCCTTAATTCATCGATTTTGACCGACTTTAACTCCACAGGACATCGCAGCATGAGAACGGTCACAAATTACTTCCTGCTGAACCTGAGCATTGCCGACCTGCTGATGTCGTCGCTGAACTGCGTCTTCAACTTTATATTCATGCTGAATTCCGATTGGCCATTTGGCTCGATTTATTGCACCATCAATAATTTCGTGGCCAACGTCACGGTCTCCACATCGGTCTTCACCCTCGTGGCCATCAGCTTCGATAGGTAAGTCGAGTCTCCAAGACTACTTTCCCCTCTTGGCGTCATCTAAACCGTGCGTCAGCACATCCGTTTCCGGGTCTTCCCTCCACTCATGTCGTTCTCACTATCTTGCAGATACATCGCCATTGTGCATCCGCTTAAGCGCCGAACGTCGCGTCGGAAGGTGCGCATCATCCTGGTCCTGATCTGGGCACTCAGCTGCGTGCTGTCGGCGCCCTGCCTGCTCTACTCCAGCATCATGACCAAGCAGTAAGTGGGCAATTGCCACCACTACCGAATTGGAGTCCACATTCAATTCGAATTCGATTTGCTTATCCTTAGAGTGGGCTGAAATCGGACTCTCTGGGCTTAAAATTCACCAAGAAAGTCCATTACCCTTGAGATGTTCTTAATTCTTTCATAAGACAACACGCTATATAATTAATATCATAATTTGAATGAGAATAATAGCGCACTTTTAGATAATAGGCTTCGTTGCATTAGTTTTTCAAGTTACTTAAAGGGTATTAAAACTTTCCTTGGACGAGACAAGCCCTTCCATTATTGTTTCTGCTTTCCTTCACCAGTTTGCCAAACGCAAAGCATAAACAAGCTTGTAAGCCAGAGCTTAGCAGGCAGCAAGAGAAAGGATCCCTGTGGAGCGGTGAAGCAGTGGAGGAGCTCCCGCAGCTCCTGTATCGATTTGAGAGGGCAAACAGATATAAAATGAAATTCCTTCCACCTTCTTGGAATGCTTCCATATTTTCCTTTCTTTCTTTTTTTTTTTGTGCATGTTTCTTTATTTTTTCGGTGTTGATATAAGCATTCACATCCATCTAAATCACCTCGTCGCCTCGGCTCCGACGCCTGCCTTCATTTGAATTTTACGCAAATTTGCAACATTCGGGGAGAGCGGTCGGTGTCGGTCGGGCGTCCTGTTTAATAGAATTGAAGCATTTTTTATTTAGACTCTCCACAGGCGAAGGAGCCCTATTCGGGATAAAAGGTCTCCCTGGGCAACAGACTTGAGGCATAATAAAGATGGCAAGTTCATATATCAAAATGTGATAAAGAATTGCCGAGGCTCAGGGCACACACTTGTACATAGAACGTCCTATATTTGGGGAGAGCAGAGTGTAAGAAGTCTATGAAAAATTGGATGAACATTTTCGAAGAAACCTCAAAGGTGATAGACAGTTAGAAGGCTAAAAAGGATATTTACAATGGCAAATAAACCAGCGAAGACAAGATTAGCCTTGCAAATAGCAGTTGCCAAGTAGGGTGTGTAAAATTGTATATTTATAGGTGTGATTAGGCACATTTATTTGGATTAAAATTGAATTTACACACTGCACAGCAAGATACTGAGCTATTTTTATATTCAAAATGGAACGGTAATGAAATTACATTAAATGAATATAAATTTAATTATTTAGGAAACTTGCTTTTTACTTAAAAAAAACACTTTTCTTTAGTATTCAATTCTAAATATATAATAAATAGATTAGATTCATTTTTATAGCTAAGTATCTTCTCATTTTCTGTGATAAATGGTTACTAAAATTCGAGCGGCACAAGAAGCTTATAAGTATTAAATTTATGTTTAAATGCTCTTACGATAAAATAAACATTTAATAGCATCAAAAACTACAGTTGGGCTTCCGTGTTAAATCAATTATTGAGTGACCAAAAACCGAGGCATTCACAATCAATTGAGTTTGGCTGAAGTGGCGCAACTCCCCCACCGACCGCCAATGGTGAACATCAACATTTTTGGGCGGGACTCGATGGTCAAATTATGACCTGTCTGGCTGCGAGTTGCCATAGTCATAGCCGTGTTATTAATGGCCCGAAAAGTGCCGGTAAACAGTGTAAAAGGGAACCGAGGGTTTTGGCGGAAAGGGGGAGGACACCCTTTTAAGTGCTCGACAACGTTGAGGCATAAAATATTTCATAATTTGGCAAATTAAGTTTTCAATTTGAGGACGTCGAGGGCCGAAAGTGAAATTTGTCATGCCTGCAAAGGCAAACTCCCTGCGAGTCCTTCGAGTTGCTGAAGCGTGAAACTTAACAGCTTTTTTACGTTCGAGGAAACTGCGGCGGGTGTAATTAAATGATGAAATTTTGATTTCGGTGTTTCCGGAACATAAACATTTGAAGACATAAGTACCAAGTATTGATTTACCAAAAATTCAATGGACCATTCACAGCTATTACAATGGAAAATCCCGGACGGTTTGCTTTATGATGTGGCCGGATGGAAGATATCCCACCTCGATGGCGGATTATGCGTGAGTAAAATATGAACAGTTCTTATATTTATAATTAGTTGAAAAAATATTAGTCATATTGTAAAGAATTAGATAGCTTTTTTTTATTTTTTATCATTAATTATCATTAATTTATTAAAAAAATAGTTACAACCTGATTATCCTGGTGCTGACCTATGGCATTCCCATGATCGTTATGCTCATCTGCTACTCCCTCATGGGCCGAGTCCTTTGGGGCAGTCGATCGATTGGCGAGAACACGGACCGCCAGATGGAATCGATGAAGTCCAAGCGGAAGGTGGTGCGCATGTTCATCGCCATTGTGTCCATCTTTGCCATCTGCTGGCTGCCGTATCACCTGTTCTTCATCTACGCCTATCACAACAACCAGGTGGCTTCCACGAAGTACGTGCAGCACATGTATCTCGGTTTCTACTGGCTGGCCATGTCCAATGCCATGGTTAATCCCATTATTTATTACTGGATGAATAAGAGGTAAGTGAGGGCTTATAAATTAAATAAAAGAATTCTATAGCTTATAATTAGATAAATAACAAAATCAGGGGAAGCTCGTGGGCAAAGAAATGGTATAGAAACTAAGCCTGAGTATTTTGTGATAAAACTTTGAATTAAATAGTCACTTGTTTATAATCTTGACCTGAAATACCTCTCCTACCTCACTTAATTACACTCTCAAGATGTCTTTTAATACGAGTGGCACTAAAAAAATAAAATATTTCGTTGCAGGTTCCGGATGTACTTCCAGCGCATCATCTGCTGCTGCTGCATGGGCCTCACCCGCCATCGCTTCGACTCGCCCAAGAGCCGGCTGACGAACAAGAACAGCTCGCACCGGCACACTCGAGGTGGGTACACCGTCGCCCACTCGCTCAAAACCTCCTCCTCACCCCCCGCCACCCAGACCAGCAACCCCAAAACCAACAACCCATCACTCCTGACCATCCAAGCCATCCATCCAGCCTCCACCCAGTCGCACTTGTCTGACCCGATCCCCACGCCACATTCCGCAGCCGAGACCAAGAGTCAGTGGAAGCGCAGCACGATGGAAACGCAGATCCAGCAGGTGCCCACGACCAACTCTTGCCGTGATCAGCGGCAGATGACACAGTCGCAGTCCCTGGGAGGCGTCACAACACCGCGACCCGCGGTTGAGTGCATCATGGAGCGGCCGCCGGACGGGAATAGTTCACCGCTCTGCCTATCGATAAACAACAGCGTGGGCGAGCGGCAGCGCGTGAAAATCAAATACATCTCCTGTGACGAGGACAATAATCCAGTCGAGCTGGAGCACAGTAGTGGTCCCAAGCAGCTGTGATGTTGTCCCCAGTAGCAGTGCCGCGACAGCGACTGCGACGGGAACGTTGGGTGAATTTTCCTCGGTTTTTGTCCCGTTCCAATGGCGAAGCAAATGCAATTTGCTTACTCTTCTGTACATACACATACCACTCACACGAAAGGGGAATATATATATTATATATATTGAAGATAGAAAGGACCGAGTAGGCTGGATGGATTTTGAATACAAAAAGGGAATTGAAGAGGGGAAGTTCACTGTCTGTGAAGCTTAAAGGTTTTTATTTTGAAATTTAACATTTTGAAAGAACTCTTTATAAATAAATATTTTATTAATTCAAAAAATGTTTTTTTTTTTTTTAAACCGTTATTATTCATAATTTCGAGACCAGAACACTGTGAACAGATTATACACCTTAGGAACCTCTTTTGGCATACAAATGTCTTAATTTTTTGCATTAAAGAATCACAATAAGTTTCTTAGAAATATAATTACATATTCCATATTTTTTTCCCCACTTTAATTCCCCTTAAAGTAAACTTATTTCCAATTCGATCCACCCTAATGCATAGACAAAGTTGAATTTCCGGTTGTCAAAAGAGATAAAAACAAGTTCAACTCAAACGAAAATGAGAAACAAATTTCCAAATAAATTGAATTTATATGTCTTTGTATAAAGAAATCAATCTATCGACACTTTAACCATCGAAGAGCTGTAAGTTTTAACTGTTGTAAACATTTAGGCTAAGCCAGAAATGTAAATACATGCTAAGATTAAAGGATAAATATATCCGCAAATACATTGTGCTATTCGTTGGAGTAAATCAATTAAAGGAGTCTAGACATTTTTCACTTTAAAGCTGTTTAAAGCTTAAAAGGTGTCTATGACTTTTTGATTTTGTTGTGGGTTTTCTTTTTTGCCATCTGTAAATATATGTAAAAATATTTATATATGTGAAATTGCAAAACAATGTGTGTAGTTTATTAAAAAAATAAAATGTTAATCACGCAACACTTGCATCTGACATGAATATTTATTATTTTTTGACCTATTTGCATGGAAAATTAGTTGCGCATTTAAGGAAAAAGCAAATAAATGTTGCTTCCGGGTGATACATGCCACAATTGATAACCTTTAGACTTTCAGCTTTTGCTCCAGGCTAAGGACAATATTTTCATTGGTAATTGAAAAGGACTGTTGATCTGAGATATATTTTGCTTGAATAAATACTAATTCGGCTGAGAAAAGCGTGCTGCTAAAATTATGAAGTCCTTACCCAAAGGGAATTTGCATGCCATTATGCTCGCACTCGTATTATTTATGCAAAGCTCAAGGTCCAATCCCATTCAGACGAGTTAGCCATGCACGAGTTAATACTTATGTGTCTGTAGTTATTACTGACAGCCACAGACACAGGCAGAGCCATAGCCAGGGCCATGACTCAAAAGGTCCCTTAATGCAAATTCCCAAAAAAGGGAATCCTTTCAATTTGCGACCCGCCTTTCAATAGTTCAATTTTAAAGGATTTCGGCTCCTTTCAAAACGAAAGTAAACATATCTCAGAGATGTACGCATAATGGCGAACCGATTACAAAATGTAATTGAAATGCAAACCGAGATTTCGGCTGAAAGCGTAACCCAAACCCGCAAATGGGAGTCCTCTTGGGGAGCGGAGCGTTCAACTATCCAATTGAATCACAGATAAGTTTCAAATGCGAATCGAAACCAGAACCAGAGTCAGTGCCAAAAACCAAAATCAAAAACCTGAAGCGAAACACAAAGCGTTACATTTTTATTGCGCGCTTTGGCAGTTTGAAGAGAGAGTGGCGCTAATGCGACAAATTGCTCGTTGTAATGGCTCTACAATGGACCGATTGACCTGGGCCGGGGTTTTATTTGAGGTAATAGGATTTGATGGGTTCCGAGAACCCCGTTCACCGAATAACAATTTGCATAATAAGTTGATGTTTGCATCGACTGTAAACCACTTGTCGGGCCCCCATTGTCATGGCAGCCGCAGAGAGCAAAACCAAAACCGAAAGCGAAACCGAGAGCGAAAGCGAAAGCCTTTAAGGAGTGAAAAAAGGCAAACCAAAAATCAGTTGAAAAGATTCTATTACCACAAATACAGCCATATGTTGGGGATATACTTCTATATGCGATGTGTATGTGTTGGAGCTTCGTTTCCCTGGCAACAGACTGAGCGAGTCCTGGGGTCGCACCGCAAATTGTCTGAGCAAGTATGAGTGGTCTGGCCTCGAATTAGGTCCCTCGATGCGTAAGTATCTCATATCAGAATGAAATGGCTAATCAATTTTCATATGTGGCCATAAAAATGTGGCCACAACTATTGCCCTAATGGAGGGGTTTTTGGTAAGTAAGCTGGAGGAAAGGTTAAGGTTCAATTGCATTACCAAAATTAACGCCGCATCCCGTAATTCCAACTGTCACAGTCATGTTTCTGTCAGAGCTGCCTTTTTGTTTTTCTCTCCTACGCGTGAAGGATTGCCATTTTATGTATTTATTTCGAAGCGCAATGTTATGTTTTATTTATGTAGTGAGAGTGGCAAAAATAATACAGAAAGGCAATGGAAATGCCAGTGGAATGACAGCGCAATGTAGAGTTTCAAGGTAGAGAGAAACATAGAGTGGGGCTTAGTTAATTGGCTTGGTAATATTCGAATGGAATGTTATAAATTTAAGTTATTCGTGTTTGGATAACAAGTTATATTTGTGGAATGGAATGTTGGTTTATACTGTGTGAATATTTTATTTAACAAATGATTAATGATTTATCACATTACCTCTCAGAAATCGACTCCCCTCAACCCAGCCTAGATATCCCAATCACTTCGCATTGATTTCTCGGAGAGAGAACACACATTGTCAGAGAGACAGGTTTAGCTGTTGTTCAGTGTATCAGCACCAGAAATCCAATCGGAAAACAGGGCCTTCACTAGTAAAAGAGTAAAATTTAGCAATGATTAAGTACCTGAAGCTAATGGCCGCCGCCACCGGGATGATGTTCGTGGGCTACTGCGTGTATTTCGACAAGAAGCGTCGCAGCGATCCGGACTTCAAACGGAAGCTGCACGAACGCCGTAATCGCCACCCGGCTGCCAAATCCGTGCCTCGGGATCTCAATGATAAGGACATGGAGATGTACTTTCTCGACCAGATGCAGCGCGGCCAGCGCTTGATCATGAACGGCGATATAGAGGGCGGAGTGGATCACCTGATCAATGCGATCTTTGTGTGCAATCAACCGGAAAAGCTACTCCAGGTGCTGCAGAGCACACTGCCCACGGAGATCTTCACCATGATGCTGATCAAGATGCATGCCTATGAGTCTGGCCAGAAGCGTCCAGGATTTCCTATTGTCGGGGCAGAAGAGGAGAGCATCAGTGCTGTCGAATGACTAGAGCCCGGATTCAGATACATCTAATTCATTCCAAAATTATTGGTCCTTTTAGCTCTCCCGAACGGAGAAGAGTATTTTGTTTATTTGATTAAGTTGCAAATACAATCAATATTTAATTTAGGTGCAAAGAATATCTTAGTTTTTATTTTAATTTTTAATTATATAGATTCACCAGTTAAAGCGCTCTGCAGCATAAGCAAGACTGTTGTTGTTCCTACACAGACTTGCTCCTGCTTTTTGCTTATTTTTTCCGTGTTTGCTTGTTGCCATGGCCAACTGGAGTGGCAACAAATTTTCTGGGAACTTTGCAAGCATCTGGCTAAGTTGGCAAATTAACGACTTCGATTATAACGTCGAGCGGAAAATTTTCCGCTGCGATGTTAGCAACAGCATTTTCAACGTTGATTTCGCTGAAATGGCAATGGCTTAGCTCAGTTAAGCTGCAGTCAAGGTTTTTGGAAAGCACAGCATTACCTTTTTTGTAATTAGAATTATAAAACCTTTAACCTTGCAGAATCAAATAAACTTCCAGTTCTAGCTTCAATCAATCAGTTGAGTTGACAATTAAACGCCGATTCAGCATTCCGCAAGCTCCCAATTATCATGACAATCGAATTGCGGCTTCTAGGAGCGGCAACTGTTTCGTCGATTGTTCGCAAACAAAATGTCTGTCGGCCTATTTCCGGCATTATGCGAATGCCTGGCTGGCGGGAGGACTCCCTTTCCCCTCGTTGCTCTGCGGTTTGCTTGCATAATTTCCTGGGACCACAGATACGCAACCCTACTCGAAGCTCAACTCTCTCCACGGGCATTTATCATCCGGATGCGTTTGATTGATGGCCTTGGTCCCGCCGATTGGCCAACTAGCCATGAAATCCAAATGGTCCTCTCTCACACTGCTTAAAGCTGTCGTGTGGGCCATTAGGAACATCTCGCTTGGAGCATTAACCCCCTGAGCCTCGTTTTGGGTCGAAAGTTGGACAAAGAAAGATTAACACGGTCATTCATCTGCATATAAATTCAAGTTTGAAGAGGAACCCTAACCAAAGTGTTTCATTGTGTGCCAAAGTGTTGACAGTACACTTGTTGTTATTGAAACGGAAATACTGTAAAGACAACTTGGCTGTCAATTAGTGAGGAAAGAGGTTAACTAATTGAGTTTACACAAATAATTAATACAGAAATTGCTTTAATTGATTTGCTCTATTTATACAAGTTGAAATGTCGTCTTTAAAGGAATTTGTAAAATGTCAAATAAAAGTTGTCACCTAAAGCCTTAATTACATTTAAACTGATATGAAAATTACTCACAGAGTTCAAAGCAAAGCAAAGTATTTAAATTTAATCTGCAGCAAACCCTTTTGTAAACGTTTTATTGCGGTTTTAACTCTTAACTGGACGAGAAAAACAATCTTTTAACGCCTTTTTGCTGGCCATTAATGAGTGGAAAGTTCAACTGATTCTTCTGGTTCCCCCTTTTGATTCAGCGAATGTAATTACATAATGACCTTTTGTGGCATTCTCCTTTGCTTCCTCCGCTCATTGTTCAGTCCTAGTAATTACCAGATAAAATAGACAGACAAACGGACGGACGGAGGGACAGGCGATTGGATAGAGCATCCCAGCGAAGCTTTGTTGCCCGGCACACTAATTTCTAAGCTGAGCCAGGAGGAGCAACAGCAGCTGTCTGGCATCAAAGACTTGCCGCTCCTAGCGGCAGCTAATTTAATGAAATATCCTGCAAGAATCCTGAGCATGAGTGTCTGCACTAATAGCCACGCTGCTCTCAATTATTCCGTCTCATTTGGAATATTGGGAAATTAATAGAAGGTAATTGACCTTCGAAAAGCGGGGCGGCACTCAAAAAATTCCGCTTAAATAAATCAATACTAAATTTAACTTGACTAAATACTTTTATTGAGATGTTCGATGGAAGTACTCCAGCGGCAACGCCATATGAGGAGCACAAATAAAATTAGTTAACTTTTCTGGCTAAGGACATTGTGAATATAAAGGTCCTGTTTATATATATGTGTTTATGCGCCCTTTAATTGACAGCTGTTTTGGTTCTAGGATACGATGTGTGCTGGCCATTAACATAAAGATATTAATTAGGCCCACGACAAGGCAAAACAAGACTACACTGAAACAAAAATAAACCTTGAAAATAAATATCAAAAAAGTTATTTATTAAGATAATTATATAAATTATTATTTATGGCGTTGTGTTTTTTTTACTATTTAAAATGATTTGATGTCAACTACTTTTTCCTTTAGTAAGTAAGCTCTTAATTAAATAATTTATTGAACTCAATATTTTGTCATCATGAAATAAAAAAAATGTATTTTTCAAGCACAGTTTAAACTGTTAAAATAAGAAAAATACTTTAAAAGCAAACAACAATTTTCTTTTCAAAATTCAACCCCAAATTTATACAAGAATTTTCTCACTATTTTATCTCAGCCGAAATAGGTTACTGGGAGGAAAGTAGTTAAGGCTCAACTTGAAATCGAGAATGTGATGAGGACACTCCTCGAAAAACTGAGTAGTGTCTGGGATATGGGTGCCACATCAAACAGGACTAATTGGTCGGCGCAGCCACAGCAGCCAGGAGCTGTGGGCACGGGAGATTAATGCCGGGGAAGTGTCATTATCGCTGATGCCTAATGAATTCGTGGCTGGCAAATTCCATTAAACAGACGACTTGGGAGAATCTCACTCCCTAAAAGGGGGATATATTTCACAGATTGTTTTGGTTTACACAACAACTAAAACGAAATATATTTGGCAAATATCACGCATACGCCCCGTGAAAACAGCAATCTCAGCATTCCCATAAAAAACTAGCTTTAACATTGTTTATGTTTAGGGAGCAAGTTTAGTTTGTGTGTTTTGTGTGTGTTGCTTGTGTTGTTGTTACCCTTTTCCGGATTTGCCACACCTTCTCGTGAACTAGGGAGAATTTTTTAATAAACAGCATCAGGCCAGACAGAAAATGGCAGGAGCAAAACTTACCATAACGACACTTTTTTTTCGTGCCAGCTTCAACATCTCTGCATAAACCATTTGACAACGCACGTAAGTTACACAGACCAACATTTACACACACTCGTAGAAATGCCCATAAGCAAACAAACACTCGCTCACACGCACGGAGACTCTCATTTCCTTTCACCGGAAGTGGTTTGTGTGCGCGAGTGTGCGAGCCGTCGAGCGGGTGAGCGTGTGTGCGTCAAGTTTTATATCATCTCTCTGCAGTTTTTTAGCACGTTCCACAATTTTTACCCTCAGCTATTTTGAATTTCATTTTTCTCAGCGGGTAGAGGGAATTTTAGGGTATATTGTATTCGCGACAATCGAATAATTATCGATAGTTTATATATCGAGAAATTAATCTTATTATTTTTTATATTAATAATAAACTTAATTTTAAAAGGAGTAAATCTTGCACTTATAGCATATTTTAAATTCACATTTATTTAGAACAATTATATTATTTTGAACAATTGTATTAAAAGTGCAAATAGTTATCGATAATTATCGATTTACTTTCCTATTTCAAGTACACAGGGTAACTCATGGTCTGCAGTTCTGTTCATATCATTCTTCCTTGTTTGTTATGTTTGCTTTTCGAGAGACAACAATATATGGGGTGTGGGTACGTTCCCACTGGATGATGTTCAGGTTCAGTACTCCGCATGCATTACGTATACGGCATGTGTGCCGAGGATGCCGTGAGATCGGCATAAAGAAGCGCCCAACTCTAGTCAGTCGACGTTGTTGTTGTTTGCCACCGGGTTTTTGGGCAAACAATCGAAACATGAGATTCTCGGCAATCAAGTGGGGATTTTCCAACACGTTTTAGCACACGCTACACATGAGGTATGTGTGCGCATATTGATAGTTCCATAGCTTTCACTTTACGAAACAGATTACTGTAAGTTTCCCAGCTGGAAGCAGAGAAGGCAGGGACTTACTGGTTTTGCAAGGGCTTTGATGGAAGGCATTTTCCATAAAGCAGCGCGTCATAAGACATGTGCAATTGCATCCTGTTGAATGAAATATCCCAAGTCAAAATTGTATTGTATTGTTTTGCATTGTATTGATTCAGGTGAGACTACACAATGAAAATCGTGTAGCTTATCCTGTCGAGTACATAATACTTTTTGAAGCTATTACAAGTTAAGTAAAACGTAGCCCAAGTTATGTGTTACAATTGAAGCTTATTGGATTACCCGAAGGTTTCTGCTTTATTTATGTTTCCATCTTGGGCAAACACTTCTGAAAGTTTAAAGACTTGAACAATTTATAGGCTTTCGAAGCTTGCACAAGTGAAATAACACGTTGCTTTATGGCCGTCACTATAACCTGGCCAAGTGCATATGGATGGCTTCCCCCTGGGCCTTGTGGAGGCAAAACTCCACTCGATTGTTAAGTGGAATTAGAGGGAGGTCTCTATTTTATTGCAGCAATTTGGCCAAAGCCAAAGCCGACATAAGGAGTACTGTGGTATGTATATATACATAAGTCCTGTTGTGGCAGCTATCCCCACACACACATAAGTGTTTGGTGTAAAGTCTGCAAAGTTTCCCAAAAAGGAAATGCTCTAGCTGGCTTTTCCTTCTTCATTTTGTAAGTTTTCTAAGTATGTTTATGGGGTGTGCGTGTTGTGTATTGCTGCTCATACCCCTCTTATGACCAGATGGGGATCCGCTGGTCCTAGCTGCACTCTAGTCCTGCTGCCACTGCATTCTGTTTGCACAGCCGACAAGGAACCACTTTCCATGAAGGTCCTTCCTCCTCGCAGCTCCCCCCAGCATCGAGTCGAGTGGAGAGCCATGCTGGGAATGTCGTCAAAGGATTTGCGTCACAGAATTCCAAAAGCCGACTCTGCTGCAGCCTGCATGCAGTCCTTACAAACTCACACTCTTTGACAACGGCAGCTGGGAAAGCAATTTGTACTAGTTTGCCCGCACACTTCGATTCTGGCGAGTCGAAAAGTAATTCAACTGCCGAAAGGCAGAATCTACGGACAGCGTACAACGGTCTAATTGCAACTGGCCAATTTGAATGCGTCCTCGGACAGGCGCATCCTGTCCAGGATCCGCTGCCACTTCCAGTTCCTGTTCCTGTTCCATTTCCACTTCTCTAGTTTGTTTTCGATGCGCCGGAAATACTGGCAACTAACGGTGCACCTGAGGCCGAGCCTCACACACAACGACACTGGGAGTGCCAGCAAGATTAATGGCGGTCATCCTTTAACAACCCTTATGCACTGCAAGAAAAAAATACCGTAATAATCATATTTAAACTTGAGCTTTCATTGAACTTAATTTTAAGTTTATTTACTCTTGTTGTTTTGTAGAGTTCATCATGATTTTTTAATAAATATTTTTAGTACTTTCTAAATGTTGGAACTAAATGATTTACATCAAGAGCTAATACCTATAGGCTACCCTTTATATTCCCCGTGGCATATTAATGTGCCAAAATACGTGTTAAAAAGGAAAATAACCAATTTGTATATGTGTATTCTCATCGCTTAAGGACATTATTCCAACGCCTGCCTCTGACAATGTGGCAGAAGGCCTTCGCCATGGGTCTCGAGCTTGGTGGGGGGAACACGGTGCTGAAAAATGTCGCCGCATGTTTGCGGTGGCTAACAGCGACCTTTGAGAGTCAGGCAGCCCAATAGGGACTGACAAAAAGGACATTCAACCCGCAGGACTTGCTCAAACTAAGCCAGCGGGTGGCACTCGACCAACTTTTACTTAAACTTTTAGGACAACACTACAGAGGTAATGGCGTTTAAAGAAAACTTTTTTTTCTATACTTTTTACACATAATTCCAACGAAAAAGGATAGAACTTTAAGTTTGTATGTTAAGCAGGCAATAGTAATATTATAAATACCTTCAAAGTAAGAGCATATTGTAAATTGATCTTATTTTGTTATATAAAAACATATTTTGGTGGCCAACTTCTCCTGATCGGCTTTATTTTTTAACAATTTACTATTTATACTATCTAAAATCAAGCTAATTCTATAATATTTTCAATATTATATCAAAAACCCTGTAAACTTTTACACACATATTTTTTTTCTTTGAATTTTCATTGCCTTGCTTACTCTCCGCGGCGGCGGAAAAGTCGCTAAGAGTCAATATAAATGTTGACTTTAAAATGAAATCACAGCCCGAATCCTGCCTTATCATCATTCACGGCCACACAAAGTCTGGCGCTGTGTGAGAAGTTTAATCAAAATAATAAACCCAGTTTGTTTTCTAATTTGCCATGCAAAAGTTCCAAGGACGCAGGATGCCAGGACTTGGTTCTGTTGTGTCTAAGTCCATTATCTTGTCCCCAGAACGCTGCCTTCCCAGTTTGGAAACTCAAAACCAAGAAGGCAGGATTCAGGACCCAGGACACAGGACACAGGACACAGACGACATAGACACCTACCTACCTCGGCGTATGTCTAAACAATATAAGTCGCCCACTGTTACAGTTCATTTGAATGGAACGAATTTCATAGGAAATGAAGGCAGCGGCGCGGCATATTAGATTTCCCCGAAGGAGCAGGAGTTGGGCTTGGGCTTTCGAGGCTGGAAAATTTTAAATGCAAATGAATAAGCAGCTGGGAATGATTCCGCAAATTTATTCATAATAAACAAGATAACAATAACAATAATGCCACACGATAAGCCCAGTCAAATGTTATCTCCCGACTGTCCCTTAACTCGAATTGCGATCCATAAATATTTATGAGTCTGTGTGTGGAAAACTTTGATTTTCCGAGGCGCCAGCCAGTCGTAGCCCCATTAAAACACATTAAAATATATATTATTTTGTTTTACGACTTTAACAAATATGTTTTATATTGGCGAGGGACCATCAAATAGCCATATTTTCGAAGCATTTAACACCACATTTTACAGCAAATGGGATTAGCACAGGTGAGAGTTTTGAAACATTCAACAGGAAGCTTTAAGGGGATTTAATTTGCGACTCTGTTTATTTGCCTGTGCCACACATTTAGTAATTAATCCAATGTACTTTGATAAGGCTTAGCTAATTTTAGCAAATATTCAACAAGGCTTTGTGCAAAGGTAAAACGATACATTCATTAGCTGTATTTCTAATGCAGGCAAAGTTTTAGAAGGCACTTTGAAATTTGTGTATTTACGTGTTTATCTAATTTGTAGGGTGTACCTTTGATTTTATGCAACCAAATACAGCTACTGGTTAAAGCAACTAGAATTATACAAAACATATTTATTTTAGAGAGTTCATTTAATATAAATCGTTATTTTTCAATGCGGTGATATTGTGCTACAGCACTTATGAGCAAACCACAAATGTGCAAAGCTATTTATCTACAAACTACAAGTATGTTTTGAGGCATTCTCTCTCTCTGCCTTGGGAAATCGGCTTAAGGTTTTATATAAGCAGATTCTGGGCAAGTGACCAACAGACTTGGGTCACTCGGTCACGTTCAATGCCATAATGGAGGAGGGTCAACGTGAGCCATAAAACCGAAGACAATGAAAGCCTCTCTGTGTGCATAACCATATCATATCCTGGCAGGACTTTAAACCGTTTTAATTAAGCGCATTCCCACAGACATTGCAATGCACCAGTTTTTGCACAGCCCCTGCAGATGGCATTCGTATTTATTATTAACGTGCACGCCTGGTCCCTCCTCGAAAAAGTGTGCGAATATTGTTTTAATATTTGCACATGCCACATGGCCGAAGAACGAGAAAATAAAGTCAAAGTGCGGCCGTTTGGCAAATTAAACCGCAGCCAATGTGAGTTGAATTCTTAAAGTGGCAACCAAATGGGAGTAGGGGAAGGCTGAAGGCAGGGAACTGACGGTTCACGTGGCGTATACGTCATGTTGCCTGCCAAATAAATCTGCGCCCACAAAATGCCCGACGAGACGGACTTGCGGTTGATTTTATTTCGCTTTTTCTCTTTTTTTATTATTCTGGCAAATTTATGAGCCGCGTATAATGTTGATTTAATATTTATAACAACAATTGCCATTTGGCGGAGAGCGAGCCGTCAAGTTTTTAATGCTTCTTGATCCAAACATATACACATATTTGGCAAATTAAGTTTACTTATTTAGTGAATTCCCTCCATCTGCCAGTTTAATGCCTTTCTTTCGGATTTCCTGCGGCTGAAACTGAAATTTTTATTCCCGGCTTAGACGCTTTTATGGCCCATGTTGATCATAAAGTTGCTAAAATAATTGAAATGACACGGCTTAAGTGAGTGCGGAAGTTTCGTTCGTTTGTTATTTCGCTGTCATTGTGTGCTGGACAAATTTGCGGTTGTTTATGATCTCGGCTAATAGCCATCACAGCGCGCTTTGGACAAACTTTTTCCAACTTTTTAAATCTCATCCAGCTCTCGTACTTACTTATATTGCGAGTATACGGGAATGTGCCAGTTGCGATAAAAGGAGAGTGGTTGCTGGTAAACTTTCTCGTCGATGTTCAACAATTTACAGAAAATATTAGACAATATGCTTTGATTCGAGTTAATAATTGGTATTGTTATATAATGGTTATTTCTTTTTCAATAAGAGGAAACTTAAAACTTCAGACTAAAAATGTAATTTTAAATCCGTTTAATAGTCTGTTTCTTCAATCAGAAATTATAGCATTTGATTTAAATGCTTAAAGGGAAGTTCAACTTTAAAGGAGAATCTCTAATTTACTAAAGCCACATCCTCTTTGCTGTATTCCTCTCTTTAAGTTCTGTTGAATTTTCACAAAGACAAATCCTTCGGCAAACCTCATTTAAAATTGGCCAAAACTCTATTGCATTACATTTTTGCGGCAACAACCAGCCACATCTAGCCGACTTTCACTGGGCGCACTAAATATTTGATCTGATATTGGACCGAAATCCCTGGCCATTGAATAACTTTTCTGGGGCATTGATACTTTGCCAGACTGGCTGACTGCTGACGTGAAAAATAATTTGAACAAAATCGAAACCCGAAATGCAATATTCAGCATTCCTGCAAGCATATTCTAGGTTGATTGATGATTTCTCGATAACACAGAGAACTTTGCATATTTTGCCTCTATGACTGCGGTAAACTGGGATTGCGGGCCTGGAATATTTGTGAAACCGGCTAAGGACAAATTGCCGCAGTCAGGACATCGTGTTTTACATTTTACAATTTATTTAAATAAGAACCGCTTTTTCTCGGGGGGCCTCGGCGACAACGTGTTTTACAGCATTTTCTGGGGAGCTTTGGGAGTTTCGCAACTTTTGCGTAACTTTTCTGTTAATGCTCGGTTGCCATTTAAGTTGCCAGCGGAGGGGAGTATTTATGCGGCGTCTTCCCCATTAACGATGCTCTTTCCAGGACCTTCACTCCCAGTCCCTTCACCACCTGCGTCATCGCCAACTTTGGCCTAAGCCATTTGGCCAAAAAGGCAATTAGGTGAACCTGAGTGTGTGGCATTGGGGCGGGATTAGCAGAGATTCCGGCCAGATGGGACTCCGACTCCGACTCGTCCTGTGTGTATGTGTTTATGTGGTTAGTATGCAAATTTACGCTACAAACGTGACAAACCGAAAAACAAACTATACTGGGCCACCATCAAAATAATTGACGAAGCACCTGGAGATTGACTCACGTGCAAGGTGTTTTGCCAAAATTTAATAGACCTTCGAGAGGGTTTTCAACAAGTGCCATGTCCCTGTGCCTCAAGGTCGCCCTGACAGTCTTCCTGGCTTCCAATCAATTTGTCCGTTCGGGTCTGCTTAAAGAAAAAAAAAAAAGATAATAATAATAAAGTAAAAAAGTGTGCTCCCAATTTTAATAAACGTTCAAAACTCTGCCAACTTTTGCGACTGAATATATTTTTTTATACGCCCCATTCGGCTGTGACCTCAACAAAAGCAAACCTCAGCGTGGCCAACAAAAGGATCCCAGGTCCTGGCGGCCTTGAAAGCTGTAAAAATATGGAGAGGAAGCCATTGAGCCGTGAGACCGAACCAGGCAAAGTCGTCAGTCTGGCTCTATTCCTTTACACCGAAAAAAATTGAAACTAACTGAGACGGTTTATGTTTTAACATAAATTATTTACGAGTAAATAAACATTCTATAAATTGACAATCTACGAATATAAAATTAATTCTTTAGGCCTTCGAATTACCAAACTTTAGTTGAGTTTTTAACAGCACTTTTTGAATGATTTTTAAAATTATTAATTGGGAATTCAAGCATTTAAATAAAAATATATAAAATCTGCTCAATTATTTCTTATGCTGCTTATTTATTCTTATATTTTAAAAAATTCGTATTGTCTAATAGAAAATTTTAATAATTCATTGTAATTTAATTTATTTTTTGGTGTAATCCTATTAAAATCAGCATTTTGGAATTAAAGCTTTATACTTTCGTTCACTTAAAATTTCCCACTCCTTATTTTTTTTTATGTTGTTCATTTTTCAACCTTCTGCGCCAGACGACACACCGTCAAATCGCTGGCAAAGTCGACATAATTCAATTTGCCCTGAAAGCTTGCTGATATTTTACGAGGCCCTCAAGACAAGAAGAATTTTAACCCGCCACGAGCATAAATTAAGCGTTTTAAATGCTCTCACGGTTCCGGGGGAAAGGCGATGGAAAATTCCTGGAAAGAGTTTAAGTGTGGCCCCGTTTTGTTCGACACGCAATTTGCGTTTTTGTGTGATTGAAATGAAATGCTTTTGTGCCGGGACAGAGTCGTAAACTTAATTTGACAAATTGTGAGCTTAGCGGGGAACAGAATTCATATGTAGGCCTTTCGCCAGCCCTGATGATGCCTTTATTTGGTTTTTTTTTCTTGTTTTGTTTTTGGCCCGTTTTTGGGCCTGCCACATAAGCGGCTTAATTGCGCGCCTTTTGATGGGATCATAAAAAGGCCAAACGATCCGCATCGGAGTCTTTGTTGTTGTTCTTGTTGTCGTCCTGCCGCACATGTGGGTGCAGTTTTCGGCTTGGTTTTTCCGCTCTTCCGGAAAAGTGTAGCGCCAGGCTGTGAAATTTCATAAAAGGCATTAATTAAATGAAATAATTCCCGCACATGACAAGTGGAATTGCTAACCACGCAATTCGTGCCAGTGGCAAACAAAGCTGCCAATAAAGGACTCAAGGACAAAGTCTTTTAAATGGATAAGGAAAGGACACTTTAGAATTTTGTATGCTAAATATATGTGCATAAAAAAAGCATTAAAAATTATAGATTCCAAGGAATGAAGTCCTTACAAGAGCATGTACATATAACGAAAACGTAGAATTCCTTTTATATTTTGTAAGTTTATTTAGATTTAAAGTTGTGTTTGTTCTTTTAAATTGTTGTTTAATATTTAAAAATATGTTTTAAATGGAATAAAATAATTTTGTTATATTTAAAATATATACAAAATAAAATTAGATTACAATAAGTTATATATAAACAATGCACATTGTGAATAAAACATTTTTATTGTTTTCTACCCCAACCAGCTGCATATTCGACATTATTGTTCTTATTTAATTTATTCCGCGTATTTCTAAGGTCCTTAGAGATACTAAAACTCTTTAAAAAGTGAAATAAAACCTAAGTCACGTTCCATAAATGTTTCCCTCTGGGCGCTCACTTAAATTGATTATTATGACCTAAAATGCAAAATTTATGCTCTGAATGGGGGAGATAGTGAACTTTTAAGGACTCAACTGGGCATTGGCCCTGCATAATTAGTACTTTTGCCATTTTTCACTCAGCTGCACTTTTCCATTTTCCTCTTTACTCAGGGAGAGGCAAAATTGCTCCCAAGAAAAATAGTTGAAAAGGAAAAGTGTGAAAGTATTAAATTGCCTGAAGGTCTTTCCGCCACAGCCCCAGCCACAGCCTCCACCTGGCATTCCACATTCTCTCCCCTCCTTCTCAGGTAGTAGTGGGGTTTTCTTACCGCCTTTGGCTAAAGCTCTCAGGATGGCAGAAGGCACTTGTTGCATTAAATAAATTCCCCGTAGACGTAGACCCTGGCTAAATATACATAAGCTGAGGACGGGTCAGCTGGCTTTAAATAACAAACATTTGCTAGACTAATTAGTGGAGCGGCCAAGAGGTCACTCGGAGGGCAAGAGGGCACTAAAAACTAAAAGGATACTGTTGTCCGAGCACAAGCTTTTGCAAATTTAATTAGCCAAAATAGGAGAGGCCAAGAGCAGCTCAAACTATGGGGGTAAAGTATCCTAAAAAAGGGTATATTTTAAAATGCGAAGGCTCTCCTTAAAAATGTTAATTGACCTTTTGCAGGATTCTGTAAATATTCTCCTCAGAGCTGCCTCTGTAATTGAATTTACTAAGCAGTTTTTATCCAGTTTGCTTCTGCTCCATTAGAGCCAGATAGCCCCAAGTTATGGACCAAATTATGGACACAGACAGTGAGAATAATTTAAGAGAAAAATGCTTTGGATTTTTTGGAAACTAAAATTTGAAGAGTCATAAATATAAAAATAAAAGAAAAAAATTATCAGTTGGGTTACAACGAAAGCTTAAGATACGAATTATACATTTTAAAAAATGGTAACTTCTAAAAATTAAATTCCATTTAATTCAATTTTTTTTCTTTGTGCATGAACCCATGTTACGTGCTGATGTCTTGGCCATAACACTTCAAATGTAACGGCCAGATCGATGGCCCAAACTCAGATAAATTGGCGTGGCCAAATGGACTGGTCAATGTCTAGCTGAATGAGCCCAAATGAGCCCTTTTTCTTTGCTGGCTATCTGTCGGAAACGCCAAAACAGACCGAAGATAAATGACCACTGAACCTTAACCGAGAAACACGGGGGGAGAACAGGGAGCACTCTGGCCAACTTTTAGTGGCGAGAAGCACCAAACTTGCCCGAAATTTAGTGGTACTGACCCAAGTAATAAGACCCCAAATCGACAGTTAATTAAGGCTTCAGTTGTCCAGAAGGCCAGCAGCAGCCCCACTTCTCCCTCACATGGCAAGACTTCAGCTGAAAGTTTGCATTTTAATTAACAGACCAGTTGACACTGACACTGAGAACTATCCTTTTGGGTCAAGACTGAACAGAGCCACAATCAGATTGTGGCTGGGAATGAAAATAATCCCAGGAAGCCCCAAAAAAATCCACCCAGATTGTTTCACAGATTGTTTCAGATTTCCGATTTCAGCTGGATATATATTTTTGGCTCACTAGAATAACAGCAAATATTTCGGGCTTCCAGCCCGTCAAGTGTCTGCTCATCGTCAAACAAAAGGAAAATTCTACCAAAAAAATATAACGAGGAATAAAAGAAAACTGCTATTGACGTCAGGGAATGTCAACATTTAAATGCAAAATACGAGAAGCTCAAAAATAAAATACAACAACAATACGGGATTCTTTGATTTCTTTGATGTGTAGTACATATTTTTGGAGCTTGTTAATGAAGACTAAATTGTATATATTTGTTTATGAAATTGAGAAATGCCAAAGCAACAAACAGGGCTGGGGCGGGAGTGAAGGATGCCTTCAAATGTGTCTATTTAGGTCGAAAAATGAACTTGATACGCAGGTTAAGCCGAACTGAATCGAGTCGGAGGGATGAGGTCGGTTTAAAATTACTCTGGGCTAAAAAAAGGAAAAGAAGGAGGGACAACGTCAGGTAACATTTTCTGGGAACTACTGTAAGTAAAATAAATACCTTGCCTGAGATCAAAACTGCTTATTTAATTAATTATTTCTAAGAATATATATTTTATTTTTAGTTAAGCTTGCAGCTTGAGCTTTTTTCAGCTTAAATGAACATTTGTTATTTGAAGCTATTAAAGAATTAACCTTTTGTCTAATCCTTTGCTGCCTAAATACCAAACAAGGCTTAGAATTCAAATAAACAAAAAACACCGAGCCAAGTTGTGAATAATCCAGCAAATAAATTGAATAATTGCTGAATCAAGTTTGATGTCTGTGCTTCAAGATCAAAACAAACTCAATTACTTCCACTTGAGTTACCCTCAAGCAAAAAATAGCTTTTATATTCTCAGAGAAAAACAATCTCTGTAAGTCTGTGGAATTTTCTGCTTAAAGTTTTCGAGTTCATTTCGAAATTCCTCTTCACCCTTTGCTAGTTAAATGCTGTATCATTCCGAGTGCTATTGAGTTTAATATTTGCATAAATAGATCTAGAGGGAACGCCCTGCAATTTACATAAGTTGACGAGCAATGAAAACAAAGCGGCAAATAAAAATGCAAGGATAACCTCGAACTTCATGGAAGATTTCCATAATAACAACACTTTTCTGTTAAAGCTTGAGGTTTAATTGAAAGCAAAATGGTTATGCTTTAAGAAAAAGTGTGTTGTTGCAGCGACACTTTCTAATTGAGATTCCATAACAGTTGCCATTATTTGCACAGTTAGTTAAACAAGCGGAGGTAAGGTAAAATTTCTTATTTGTTTAATGCCCTGCGTCGGTTTGACGGCAGCTCGGTGCTGTCTCTTCCTTTCCCCCTCTTCTAAATCCTTGTGAAAATTGGAGCTCTAGGAGTTGTAGGGTCTGTCCACCCCGTTTTGTCTGTACATTTTCCCAGTCACGTCGGAATCGCAAATAGAACAGGAAATTCCACGCCTGCTTTTCTATCTCGGTGTTGCTGCTTTTCCATTTCTCCCTTTTTTTTCGTGCCATTTTTTCCGCTTTTGCTGGGGTGGATTGGCGCATGTTTGTAATTGCGCAGCGATTTACAATTTAAATGCTTTTGGCCTGAATCAAAGCCTGAAAATCCACAACCACAGCAGGTGTTGGCTCGACCTTTGACCTCTTTTAGAAATTATTCGAAGCTAATTGAAAAATCTAAATAAATATACCGAATTATGTAAATTAAGCTTGCCCATTGTGGGCTTAACCTAACATAATAATTCGGAGCCTTAAAGCATTTTCGGAAGTCCAATCATTTAATTGTGCTTCATTCTCGCTGTTTCCTGAGCCCCGGCCAACGGTGCGTATACTTCATCTGCAGGCCGTAAATCAAGGGGCTTGGCGTGATGCATGGATATCCTGTGGCTGGCGGTAAGGCTACTTCTCACTCTCTTTCTAGGGTGTGAGTGGCAGAAAAATCGAGCCTCAGTCCAAGGTCTTATCAATTATATTTTTGAGTACACGCCGCAGACAGAGATTAATTGGAAGGAAGATAGAGCAAGGCAAGTCATGAAGTGCCTGCAAACAATAATCCTTTAAAATAAAAACGGAAAAGAAAGCCTTTCGCGATAGTACCAGCTCCATTAATCCTTTAGAATTCAATTATTAAAGAGAAATGTCAGAGTTAAGATTTATTCCAGCTCAAATATTATTATATATTATTAATTATTTAGTCGAAGTAATTATTTTTAGAGTGCCATTAATCTACTCTAGAGAATAAGCAAAAATAATTATATTTTAAGCACTTGACTTGTTATTAATCTGCAAAGGCATGCAAAAAATGTAAAAAATTGTAAATCGATTGTATTTATAAGTAATAAAATTCAAGTGAGGCCTCATTAAAATAATTTAAATACTTTTTCATTGAGTTATTTCCGAAATAATTTTGCATGCGGACAATTGCATGAGGTTGAGAATTCCCCCAGAGTTTTACACAACATTTATATGGTTGAAAACATGGAAAGCTTGTGTCTTGCCAATGAAATGCTCCTCAGCCAGTTGGCAATCATTGCAAATGCCTTGCCATTTTTCAGGCTTCGTCTCGCCTGCAATTCCCACTTGACATTTGGGCCCGGTGCTCGATGCCGATGCCGTTGCCTTTGTCGAGTCGCCGCCCACAAACTCTTATAAATAAATAATGAGTCGGGAAGCCGCCTTTCACGAGGCAATTGACTGGAAAAAAAGGTGGCCGGGACCGATGTCCCAAGTCAAGTGAGTGTGCAAATGTTTGGACATCGGTCAGGTGGCCTTCTTCGCCTTGGACTCACACTGGGATCCTTATATGTATTGACCACCGTCGTCGTCGGTCCGTTTGTGTTCGTTCTCCTTGATTTGTGTAATATTTTCATGTCCGCAGCCCGACAGCCAATTTCCTTGTCCTTTGCGGCTAATCAGCGACACGTGCTAACCTGGTGAGCTTAAGGGAAAAGTGGGTGATTTTTCAAGATAAAAAATTTAAGTTTAAAGAAGTTTAAAAAGACTTTAACTTTCAGATCACCTATTCCCTATGCCACCTGTATGAGATTAAATTTTCACTTTTAGAAAAACGCGGGTAAAAACAATATTTACTCTATGTAGAATAAAATATAAAAAACACACACAGAGAATAAGTTGTGTTGGCTTCTGGTTTACCTAATCATTCTGTTGGAGCATCGCCAACGAGCTTCGCTGCGCGTTGGGCGGGCAACTTCACAGAATTTGGATTTATTTCATTAATATTTACCAACGATTTTCCACTCCGGCGCAAGTCCCACATCCGGTGCTGCTGCCCTCTGCCCAGTGCGAATCGACAAAGAAAAGCATACACGTGCTGCAGTTAGCAGTTTTTCAGTTCAGTTTTTCCTGACACGACTTGGCACGTCATCAGCACGGACACACGGATCTCACACAGGCAAGGATGCAGATGCAAACTGCATCTATCTCACTCCGTGATTGCGTGTGATATTTGTGCTTCCAGCTCCGAGTTACGACGAGTTGCGACGGGTCCCCAGAGAAAACCTGCAGAGGCAGCAACAAATTCCCCAATTTCGCAATTGGCAAATTTTGCACGTTTTGTTTGCATTTGATTATGCCGTATGGGGTGGTGTTAGGGTTAGGGTTGACTTACCTCACTCTAAGGTTAGCTCACCCAAGTCGACAGATGGATAGGCCCTAAAGTCTAGTGGTTTCTGCCTTTCTGACAGTTAATTTTCAACCAGAAACAGAGGTCCGCAATAAATCATAATGCGGCGGCAGTCGGAGACGGAGTTTTCAATAAGAAAACCCCCTGGTAGCAGAGACCAACAAAGACGATGGAATTTTTTTATAAAACTTTTACTGGGACCAAGGCACTGACAGAAAAAGTAAATATTTTGTACCTATGAAGATATTCTACATTACAGAAACAAAAATTGGGCTTTCGTTTTGTTTACTTTTAATACATCAATAAATAATGCGATTTTTTTCTGTCAGAATATATATTATTATAGCTTAATAACTTTTAGAAATATTATCTAACCCATGGGCTTAATGTAAATATTAACTAAGATAATAAATAGAAGGTATTAATTAATTAAGGGAAAATAAAGACATATTTATATTAATTTTAAGCATTAAACACAATTTTAAAAGAGGTTCCAATTAATTGCATGCTTTTGTCTCTAATAAATCCAGTTTCTTTATTGTTAAAATTTTATTAAAACAACTATCTATTATTTTTTCTTTGTGTAATGAAGATAAAATCACACCAAAGAAAAAAATTTATAATTTTAAAAAACAATTCCATTTCTTTCCCTTTCCGACCAAGTTTTTTTTCAGTGACTTCTGGTCGAAATTTATGCGTCGTTGCCGGCCCCTTATCACATCGCAGACTTCGCTGTTCTGTGCCTTAGTTTTTGAGCTCGGCAACAGCTGATTGTGGGCGGAGGGCGTGAGGATGGGCGTGGGAGTGGGCGAGGGCGCGATACAGGCGATACAAGCGGACATTGCATTGTTGCCGACAGTTGCAGCCAAGCGAGTAAAATGTTTAACAAGCGCAAAATTCGCGCAAAGCAAAACCGAAGCAAAGCGCAAGCGGAGAGCAAACTGAAGACGACAAAAGACCGAAAGATAAAATTTTCAGAGCGTTGTTTACTCCCCCTTCTTGTATTTGTTTTTTTTTTCTCAGTTTCGGCTCCTTTTTCTGGTTCGTCCTTGGTGATTTATTTTAGGCGGTATTTTTATTTGATACCCAGCAGGGATTCGCATCGAGTGGGTTGGTTTAAGCCCAAATTAATTGCAAATATTATGCCAGGCGGGGGCGTTTGACTCCTAAATACCAAGAGAATTTCATTATGAGGAAAGGATTACAAAGTTAAATGTCAAGGTGTGGTTTATTTTAACATTAAGTTTGGTTATTTGTATTCATAGTAACAATAAACCCGCTTTGATAGTCATAGGATTTAAAATGAGGTGCAATTTAAAATATAATTAATTTTGAATATTTATTTAACATACATATTTTTATGTATATTAAAATTATATAAAAACTTACAAATGGGGAAAAGTTTTTGTTTATTAAATAAATTATTATTAATTGATATTTATTATATATGTCAAATAATAATTTTATTTACTCTACCAAAACAATTTTAAACGGAAAATAATTTACCATCTTCCAATATATTCTTAGCGAATTCCCATATAATGAGTACGATTATCATCGCATTCTTTAGGGTCCTACCTCTGTCCCTTATTTTTTGCATTTAGGCTGCAGACGGTGGAGGATATTTAATTAAATTTTTGCTCCTAGTTGTTTACAACAGCCGTCGGTCGACGTCTCGGTTAATCTCTTGATTAACTCGCAGCCAGACAATGAGAATGCATGTTCCTCTGGGCCTGACAACTTGATAATCTTTCCGACAGAAAACGAAAGACGGGAAAGCCAGGCGGAGATAAGGATAAAAAGGAGAGTTTTTGGAAGCCCTCATCCAGATGCGACATGTGGCAGCATTTGATGAAATATAAAACTTCAAAACGAGTCTGACAGCTGCTGACATTGCGATGTCCTCGCTCCAATGTCCTCTGTGTGTATGTGTCGGGATTAAGCCAGCGCATCATTAAACAGACGGCTGCACATTGCGCATACGTCACGTGGCACGGGCAGGGGAAATACATATGTATATAACGACTTTTAATACATGTTTGTAATGCAGGTTCTTATGAGATTTGTCATCGGCGAATCAACTGTCATCTTAGAGGCATTCAAATGCTCAACAATTAATCAGCTTATCCCCGACTGACAGGCCGTGTGATTGCCAAAGGAGGAGCGGCGGCTTCCTCGCTTCGTCGAAATTCATTTCGCTCCTCTCAACTGCAGTCAATAGACTTTTGCCTTTGCTTACGGGAAAAAGCAAAAAGGAAAAAATAAACCATCTTGAGACTTACCAGTCAATGTCAAATTCTGCCGAAATAAATATTTTATCGCAAATTCTCAGGCATCAAGCGTTTTCGCTCATGTTCCAGACGGCACCTTGACATCATTCATACGAAACTGAGTAGCTGAAGTAGTTTTTCCAATTTTTGGTACTTCCAATATATTGCCTCCTGTTGCCGACACGGGATGGCCCTTTGACTCTCAGCCTTTTCAAGCATTTTTTGAAAGTTTTCTATTACGAGGTTTCGTTGAAAACCTAATTGATTTTCGGCAAAAGGTCAATTTAATTCAAAGAAATTGATAGCTTTGATTAAATTAAGGGTGGGCTTTCCGAAAAATGATCTTGTTTAATTTTAGAAATTCTTTAAGTTACCAAACAAAAATTAACAATTAATAAGAGGAGTTGATATATTTATTTAACTACTTTAATTACCAAATATGAGGTAGTTGATATATTTATTTAACTATTTTAGTGACCAAATTTTAGAAATGGGCTAATATTTTATTAATTTATTTAATTATATTTTCCGAATAGTTTTTCATTGCAACATTTTAAGTATTCCTCGTTTGTAAATAAATAAATTATGTTTGGAATGTTTAGTTCTATATTAAGTTGTAAGTTTTAAGTCTTCATTTTTTCATTTTTGTTTCATGTGTGTATAAGAAACCCTACTTCCTCCTAGCTTTTTACAAATCAGTTCACATACAACATTTTAATTATAAGCCCTGTTAAACATCAAATTGAATTAATTTATTTGTGGCGAAATCATTTTCAAGAACGACTACGTGCTGCTTGAAGAAGGGACGAAGCCTGGCGAAAAAAAAACAAAAGAAAAAATAAAGCGAACAAGAAAAAACCCCTTATGGCAGTCGCCCGTTATGGCCATAAATGGGGGCAATTACCAGCACTCTTAACGGTATTTAGCCGGACCAGCTCGTGCCGAAATTAAAGTAAAATAAACAAAATTAATATGCTGCCACCCGCCGGGAGACTTGTGGCACGTCTAAACACAATGGACCGCCCGCCGGGGACTCCCACCCACCAACAGGTCATTCTCGTCCATTCAAAAGGATATTCATGTGTGTTTCTGTGGGAATGTGTGTGTGTGTGTGTATAGTGGCTGTATATTTTCCGCTTATTATTTTGCAATCGGTAGGTGGACATCAGCCAGCACTGCGAACTCACTTAATTGATATGCATGTGTTTGTAAAACAGCGAGCAAACAGTCCTGACACACGGAGTATCCTGTTATCATCCTGCGGCGTCCTTCAATTGACTTTGCAGGCCGGCTTTCACCGTAAGGACGATTTTCTGATAGCAGCAAAACTAGCGAAACAAGCCACCCTGAAAACAGTGTCAGCTGTGCTGCCGAAAAATATATTAAAACTTCCTGGCAATTCAAGTCAAGCATTGAAAATGGCAAAGAAAAAGTTTCAAGAGTTAAATAAGAAATTCGATATTGAACAGCTAAATGTACAGTTGCTAAAAAGTAATCAAAGATACAAGTAAATATATAATTTACATAAATCGTGCGACTTCGATAAATAAGTAAATACATTCAGGACATTTATCTCTCGGCATTTTATAGTTGTGTACGCATATATTTTGTATTTTATTTAAACTTTGCTTAGTAAAGAAACATCCAGACTTTATGTACTGGTTTAATTTTTTGTACTGGTGTAATATATAACAATACCTCTTATTAAACTCTACAGTTACATAATCAGTTTCATTCATTCATTCATTTTTCAAAAACAACCTTATAATAACTTGAATGATTCTTTACCCGTAATATTTGTCCCTAGTTAGCTGAGAAATACCCATTGTGTTCAACACTGAATGCCAGGGGCTATGGCACTTGTCTGGCCATTCATTAAGCCTCGACAACATGGCGTATGAAAAGCATAAAACTAAATATGGCCAAACGGGAGTCTCTCGAAATGTCAACAGGGTCGTCGACGTTGGTCTGGAAAAAAAGCAAAAAAAAAAAGGGGGATCAGGAGTCAGAGATCTGGGATCGGGATATCACCACCGCACATATCGCCACAGAACCCAGAGGCACACACAATCTCCGTCCGTCAGTGCTTAATTAAATCTCATCGGACAAGTTTATTTCACTTTCGCCTTCCTGGCCGGCTGTCAAATTAAGGTTAACTCTCTTTCCCCAAAATAAAAGGCGTCGTCTGTTGCACAAGTTTGCGGTTAACTTCCTGGCCGGACTGAAACTAATTTCAGCTAGATGATGTCAAGTCATTAAGTTGTATTTTTGTTCAGCTGGGAGAAGTGCTTGATAGTGCCAGCAGAGAAGAGGTCAGAGTTCACTGCGCTCTGGGCCCTTTCGCAGGACTTGTTGCATACTTTTTGGGGCGTCGGCACTGCGGGCGAAATGGGTCGTAAACGTCCTGAAAGTGCGGCAAGTGTACATGGAAAATTACAAGGATTCTTGAAAATAAACTTTGCTAATGGGCCTTCGGGGGTGGTCTAAACTAATGTAAAATATTACTCCCATTTGGCTCAAGTGCGGTGATGGAGGGAAAACTTATTAAAGTCAAACTAGATTTAATGGCTCATAACTCTGTTTAAGTCACTCTCATAAAGGTCTTTAAATAGTGTACAAGGATAATTGCTAGGATAGTGACAAATAAAGTTGGTTAATTGGACAGTTACTAAGGCTGACTGAAAATCTTTAAATAAACAGAGGATATTCCTTAACTTGCACATTTATTTTAGTTTTAATTTGAAGTATAAGCTTAACTTGCAATTAAATTAAGCTGAACTTGTACTGACATTATATTATTATTATAAACATATGTTGACATTTTAAGAGCGAAAAAATGTGGACTTATTTTCGAGATCCTTTTTGAAAATAAATCCAAATAGCTGTAGGTGGCTGAAGGTAGCAGACATTCCAAAAGGATTTAACATGATTCCTTAACATCAAGCCCTCCGTCAATGATGAGATTATTTGCCCCTGGCAATATGCGAGTTTTTCATTTAACTTTCCCGCCCACAATAAACAATGAGAATCACAAAAAATCTGAGGCACTGGCACTGTTAAGCTGTGTGCCAGGATAACAGGAGCCAAAGCTGAATCTGAAGCTGGAACGGATCAGAGTGTTTTAATTTGTCAACCGCTGTCGCCAGGCCACGCTAAATCTCACCTGCCAGGTAGCTGGCTCAGGTGAACTCTTGACTACAGCTGATTAAGCTCATTTATCAAAAGGAAAAGCCCGCACAGATGTCTTTTCATTCGGCTCAGAGCTCTTTCGCAATTAAATGGCACGAACTGGAGGCCACCAAATCGCCAGCGGCAGAAGAGCGGCAAACTTCAAGTCAATATTGATATTGATGTTGGGAATCCGAAATTCGCCATTCGCATTGCTTCAGGAGGAAGGAAGAGGGAAAAGGACGAAGAGTCCCCATTCAAGGCCAAGGAATTCTGGTATTTGAAAAGTTTCGCGGCGCATCAATTTGGCAAGACAAACATATAATCGTTAAAGTTTTAATTGTACTGTGCAAATGATGTTTCTGTTGCCATCTAAATTTAGATTGCACAGAAGTTTGTATATATATTAACAAAGTTTCCGTTTGGCCAAGAGGCCCGAATCTAATTCCTTCAAAATCTAATTAAACTGTTGATTAGTGGCAGAGCGTATTGGGAGATTTTATTATTGACTTTTATTGGAGAAAAAAGCGTAACATCGATATTTAAGATGGAAGTTTAATTTTACTAAGATGACTTTTTAAATTGAATTATTATATATTTTAAATAATTTAAATAAGAGAAGGATTTTGTAATAAATAATGGCACTTAAACGACTTCCAGCTCGAATTTAGAAGCATTTTAAACCTCTTTATAGTTTAGTAAATAAATCAAATTTAAACAATATATAACAAGGCTTTTACAAAATTATTTGTCTAACAAAGCCATAAATTTTACCAGCTCCATGATGGAAAAAAATTTAATCGATTCAATTAAACAAGTAATAACACAAAGCCATAAATCAAGTTTAAAAATGTATGTTTTGGCTTAAACCTTTTACTAAATAAATGAGTTTTTAGCTTCTTTAATTTTTAAATTGGGAACCTAAATAAAAAAGTTTTCCTATCAATGTTTTTAATATGTTTATTATTTTTTTCGCTCAATAAATGCTCTAAAAATGTATTATAAAGTTTTTACGCAACGCAAAGCCGTCAAAGGTTTATGCAAAATGCAGCACACGTAAACTCAGTGAACCAGTTTTCCTCCCAGCTGGAAAGCCCGGAGGGAAAGTGACTTTCAACTTTCATCTAGGCACTGCGCCTGTCTCCCGGAATTCTCGACTGGCATTTGTCAAATAGTTGGCAAGTTTCTCCGGCTTTCCCGGACTTCGTCAGGCATCTAGAAACTATTGACGTGTTTCAGTTTTTTATGGCAGGCGTCTCCTGGGACACGGGTCGCCTCCTGTCGCCGCCCGCCCTCCTTCAAAACTCTCCCTTTGGCTTATTACATTGCAAAGTTGATTTCATGGCATCCTTGTGGCGAATCCACAGCGTTGACAGGACGTTCACAGGAGACAGAAGGATGGGCTGGGAAAAACAAGGCAGGACACCGGCAGGCAGGCAGACTGGCTGCCTGGCAGGCCGAGTGATTGAGTCCGGCATTTGTGAAACAAATTGCTCGTCATTTCTCCCAAATCCATCTTTGCATCTTTGCCCTTCGCCCAGCCGCCGTCTAGAAACTGACTGAACAAATGAACAATTTTGTGAATTAATTTGATGTCTCGGCTGATTCGCTTCTCGTTACTCAAAGATACATCTGTCTGCCTGTCTGCGGCCCCACCACAAGAAAAAACTTTGCATAATGGAGCACAACACAGTAAATGGCCTTGTCCTTGTTCACAAGACAAGAAAGAAATGTACGAAGGAAATTCCGCAGATGTCACATGTGCAGGACAAAGGATGCAGACAAAAGGCTACCATACAAAGTCGAATGATTAATTTCAACTCAAACACCATCCATATCCAGAGAAGAATGTTACTTTGATGGCAGCGTTGATAGTCACTACATGATGCCGAAATTATTCGGTACAAATTGGACAATTTAACTTCATTACTTAGAATTATATTGGCAACGTTAACATGGTAGTTGTAGAAATAAATTAGTATTAAAGTGATTTATTAGAGTTATAAGCTGTAACAAGGCATGTCCACTATTTCAACCTAATGCCTAATATAAGTTCTCTTTAGGGTATGCAACGAAGTGTGCCGAGTTGGGACTCTTTTCTCTTTTTACTCTAACCAAATCCCTATTTAGTTCTTTGAAGTTTCTCCCAGAATTTACAACATATAATCTTTAGGGAAAGCTTTTTGTGATTTAATGCTCTTTGGATTTAAAAACCTGGATGTAGCCTTTATATATATAGTTTCTGATAAAATAAATCAAGGGAATAGTATAAACTGTATGGATATTGATTTACCTTTTAAGTTTGTTAAATAGTTCATGGAAAATCACACGCTATAAAAAGAAGTTATTTGTTTCACCAAATATAAAATATAACGAACAAATTACTCATACAAACTAAAATGGAAACAAGGTGTGTGTACTCTGTATCACTCTCCCAACCTAATTACAGATTTAATAAAAGAGTTCCATGAATATTTTAGGACTCGTTGAGGACTACCACCCTCCCAATTATACAGCCACAGCTGGCAGGATAACAATGTCCTTGGCCTGCGTTGTGTGTATGTGTTCCACTTGTGGTTGTGCAAATAACGAGCTCACTCGTCAAGGCAAAAATGTTCCTGCTGCTCCCACTTTACCGTCATCTCTGGCAACTATTTTAAAGAATTAAAAGGGATTCAGTGGAGAACTCAAAATGGAATTTATGAAATTAGCATAAGTTGAACCCCAAAAACGAAATTCACAACTTTGAGTGGCCCACAAAGAGGGGCATGATAAGTGTTCGTTTAGGTTCTGGCTCAGTGAAGTGAACAAACGGACTGGAATCCGAAAAAGGGTTAAGGAAATGGACAGATGCCGGAAAATATATGTATTTATTTCTATATCGGGAGTTCGTTGTAGGGAGTTATTTATTTTAGTTTTATTTTAGCCGCGGGTCTGCTCCTTCCTTCCGTTTGCCTTTGCCGACTCTCGACTGTCTGTGTAATCGGCTAGAAGGGCTTAGATAAAACACGAAATGGCCACAAAAAAGGGAACTTGTCGCCAGGAGCACACAACAAATACACACATACACCCAGCATGGGATATGCAAAGAAACCGTCCTGGATTTCAGTTCGATAACCGGACTCACATTCCAGACTTTCAGCCCAAATCTAAGGGCCCCAGGAATCACCATTGTTAGCCAAATAAATCTGCGCACGTCAGCAAATATAGCAAAAATAATATATATGGAAAATATGGAAAAATCCTGCCAATTAAAGTAAGACTTTGGTAAGATTTTAATCCAAAGAAACGTGTGTCTAATGGAAATGTTAGCAAAATTTCAAATAAAAACGATTGTATAATATTATATTTTATAGAGTTAAGTTTCAACAATTTTTTGTCGGTCAACTCTACAAAATTCTCTGTTAATGCCAAAAATAAAATCGTTAAAGAAGCTAATATTTCTGTACCAGAAAATCTCCCAAATCTAAATTCGTTTTCAGCAGAAATTTAATGAACTTGTAGGTTGATATATATACATCCATGTATTTATATTAAATATTAGTTACATATATTTATAAGGCAGCGTTCACAGTGTGAGAAAGAGAAATAGTGCACTGTAAGAAATTTTACATCGTTTTTTCATTGCTTAAAATAAATGATTATTTGGAAAAAAAAGACAATAAACAACAAATATTGCCACATGTCTTAATGGCATCCTTTAGATACTTCTTGTTTCTAATAACAGCCAAGTTATTTGTTAGGATATATATTCCAAAAAATCTAAACTGGACTTTTTTCCCAGTGCTTGCGCTTCTGTGTCCGACTCATGCATATTAAATGGAATTACGCTGGCCAGCACTCGAGCGCTAATCAATGACACGTGCTGAGTTGACACCGCACTCATTAAGATGGACACCCACCTGGTATTCTGGGCACCTGGTCAGGTTTGGCGCCTTGCCAGGCTATATCTGTGTTTACACATGTATTTAGTGGGAAATGCTGGCCAACTTTTTGGGCCACTTTGTGGCGCAGGCTTTTACTGAATTTTAATTAGACTTTGGCGATGAAAAGCCAACACGTGCAGAAACCTGGGCAAACAGCGCCAAAAGCCAAGAACAAAGTCGTCGGGCATTAAATAAACATGAGTTGGCAAAAGTCATAAGGTCTTAGCCCCGAAGGTTGAAAGGCAGGAGAACAATGTGTTTACCTACATTTTCTTTAGAATTTGCCACTGTGTCAGAGAGATTACCCTGCTTTTGTGCGAGTTCAATCTAATCCCCAGTCATCGATTACGACACAATCCGGCGTGTCACATTTCTTGGCCATATTTGATAATATTTTCCCTCAGATTACTGTCGTAATAAGCTTTAGCATCGAAAGCCCTACAAATGCCTATCAATCTAAGGACCTGCTATTCGCAAACAATAAGAAGTTTTAAGAGATTTAAGAACGGACAGATGCAATGTCGCCACTGAAACCACAGCACGAACTGAATGGCAAAATGTGGCTGGGAAGTGAACCAAAAGGATGTCATAGGAAATACAATTATTATATTGACAATGGGATTTCCTTGATGCTTTTAATGAGTTTTGTCAGGTGCAACGAAAATGTATTCATTTGGAATGAAAGATGTGGAAATAAATGAGAAATGAAATGTGAATTTAAATAATAAGAGTAAAATTAGTTTCTTTAAAAGTGAAGGGATTATTGAGAATATTTAAATAAATTATTATTAAGGTACAACTTGAGCTACAATAATAATAAATAATGCCTCTATGAATTTAAAAAAATTTAAGTAGAAAGTCGTCTCTAAATATGAATTTTTAATTTCATCTCTTCTAAAATTCTAGAAAAAGGATTAATCTTCACATTCATAATTCCTTGATTTGTAGTCTCGACTGTTGACTATAAATGCATCAATCCAATCAATTAATTATTTGTTAAGCATCTTTGCAATGAAGCAGCACTCAAGTCTGTCTCTTTTGGCCACTGGAAACTTGTCCAACAATGAATGGCTTCTACAGAATTTTGTCAAAATGTAATTAAATTTTCATGTCCTTCATTAGATCATTTTGGTGGCTGGTCGATAATTATGTGACCAATTAAAACATCTCTCTCTGGCGTTGCCATGACAAAGGACTCGAAATCACTAAGCCACTGTCTGTCCACAATGGCAATTCACGGAATATTTTCGCAATACTTGACACATTTAAGTATTTCAGCATTGAGGGAAAATAACTCTAAGCTTTTTATTCAATTAATACCATGAACTCTCCGCCTGCTGCTATTAATACCAGCGGAGGAGCGGCTTTGCCCGAGAAGCAGGTGAAACTTTGCCATGCGTCACTTGAGGTTGGCCAACCGACTTTTGCCGCCCACCTAATAAATAGGGGTGTCGGTTCATGTCAATCCATTTGATCGACCAGGCAGCGAGGTTAATAATAGGAGTCCCCATCAATTATGTAAGAATAAAAGGCAATTTTTTTAAGGGCATGCGAGAGCCGTGCAGGTGTGCTTAAATTACAGCCTAAACTCTCAGTCTAATTATTTATTTATAGCATAAATGGCTAAAAGGCAGCACTGGTTTCGGCTAAGTTGTTAATAAATACCGAGAAAAGAAGGTTAAGAGTGGGAGTATTCTTAAAAATAATTGGGGTTTAAATATAGACAACAGAAATGTTGAATTATTTATTGTATTCAGAGCTTAGGAAGGTTTCCATGAGAGGTAATTATAGGAAACAGGAGGCTAAAATTATGTGTTATAATTAGAGATAAAAAGGAAGTACTATGTTAGGTAAAGTTAGGCTTAAATTATTGAATTTGTATTTATAGATAAATTCAAAAAAGAAACTGGTTTTTATTGCCCTGAAAAGAACAGTTCGGCATATAATGATGCCGAACGCCGAAGAATATGTATTTCATATTCCTGACTACTCGATTAATTGATGTAATTATATTTATAGCTTATATTATAGTATACATTAACTTTAATTAATAAAGAGTTTGTTTATTCATTTGTTCATGGATATAACTAAGTAAACATTCACTCATTGTTTCATTCCTAGCTAGACTTTTGAACCATGTGTAAAGCAATTGTGCTCCTATATTTTCCCGTTTTTGCGATTTTCAATGGTATTGTGGGTATTTTTGAAAATGTATTAATTTGTAATCCATTTAATTAAACTAACAAATATATTAAGTTCCTACCAATGGCTTTGCTGGATGATATTTTCAGTCCCAATCTACTGGCCATAAGTATAAGATAATTTAGTGATTTTTATTAGTGTTTATTTTTATTATTATATTTTTCGTCAATACAGACTTTGGAGAAGTATGGTTCTTACTGTTAATAATTCAATTGGTGAATTCTACATACGGTCTCATACTGGTTTGTGCTAAATCGGAGGTTGGATATACAATAAATAAGTGTTAAAACATAAAACAAACTATTTTTTTTTCAGCTTAAATGCATAATTATTCCTTGGGCCTGTCAATCAGTTAGTATAAATATTTTTTTGTTCTTTTGGACAATATTATTCTCGCAGGATGGTAGCGGTGGCTTTGAGGCCATTGAAGCCATTACATTTGCTTATGTGGAGGGTAAATATAGATATTATTCATTAATTATTAATTTATTTATTTAATAATTATTTATTATTCACAAATGAATTTGTTTATTTTTTGTAGCTTTTAGTATTTATACATTATATGTGGTTTTTAACTACTACTGTGAATATGTGGTAAGTTTCAACTCATTTAATAAATAATACAACTAAATGAACTAAATATTATGATTTCTATGTCATTTTAGGAAAAACTTAGCTGGCAACACATTTCGGTTTGTTTTGCATAAGTCCTGAAAATGTGTACTTAAAAATAATAAAACCTCTTTCTATTTATTTATGAGATTAATTTAATAAATTAAATCAAAAGTATGTATGTAGAAATCGTTTACTTACACTTTGTTCTTCAGATTAAATTAAATGTAAAATTCAGTAAATGCTAAAGCCAAGCTATTATTTGTATAAAAATATTAAATAAAAAAAAATACAATTTAAAACTCTTTTCAATGCTCTCCTTTCCGAATGCCGGCAGGATATTAGAATTGCCTTCGAATGGCACACGTACCCGTATCAAGCCGTGACTTGCCAACCGTGCGACATGCAATTGAACAAATAAATCAGCGGGCTAATAAATTTTTAGCAACGCCAGTGGAAGCGGCCTAAAGCTGAGCCAGGGAAAGCCAGCTTCGACAAGGCTGCCATAAATGCTCGGCACACATACAGCCAAGCCAGCTGAGCCATTAAGGAAGCCGAGTGAACAAGGCAAAGGACAAAGCCAGATTTCGGGGACGCGCACAACAGTAAACGGGAAAGGGAGTTTCACTTGGCTGAGCTGCTGCTGCTGTTGCTTTTCATTCTCATGCCGCTTTCACAGCATTCGGCGCTCTTCCTCTGCATTTCCCAGATTTTCAATTCAATTCTGTGGCTCGCTTTGCCACACTCGGCGTAAACGTGTTGTTTCCAGCGAAGTGCGAGTGTGAATGTGTATCCTGCATGCAACATCCTCCTCCAACCATGGCTCTGACTTCTACCACGCACATTCAACGTTATGATTAAAGGCCATTTTCAGCACCTGTTCGGGCCGTTGATTTTGTATCGACGAGCATTAATTGCAATTTATTTTTTATGCCAACACTCAAGACTCACTCGCATGTAATTGAATTATTTATGCATGAGAGCATAAGCTATTTTAATGCTTATTTACATGTAACCGAGCGTGTGTACATTCAAGCAAAATGCCCCAATAAAACATTGTCATTCGCAGGGTGTTTGCGTTTTATTCTCTGGTAAATTTGGATTTTTTTGTTCTCTGAGACTTAAAAAAAAAATATGCTTTATTTATAATCAGAATAATATTAATAATAATATCAGATAATTGCTAGGAAATATTGTTTTAATATATACTATAAGTAAAGAGTACATTTAAGTCGTTTTAAACTCATTTGGACAGCAGTCAGTAATTACAGCTGTTAATTTCACAAATTATTTCGGAATTAAAGCGGTTAATGTCAAAAGTTATTAAAACAGCAAAATGCTGGGCCAATAATAAAAAAGGATGTTAACTTCTTATTATATAAATATTTACTTAAAAAATGTACTACTGAAACAAGTAAATATGTCATGAAATATACGAGTATATTTATTTCCATAAAACCTTATCTTATATCAAAGGTGAAAGACACTTTGATGTAAAGCCTTTTACCTTAGTATATATAATTTTTTCTATTCACTCCATAATACATAATACATTTCGAAACCCATAATTTGAATAATAATAAGAGCTGAACGGTGAACTTGCTAAGAACCTGCGCTCATTCATTTTCCTTCATAATTACAATAGTCCTTAAAGAGACCGCACTAAGTTAGGATTCTTCATTCCGCCTCTTCTCGCCTTTCTTTCTATAATTATGCCCTGCATTTTTTTTTTTTTAATATTGTCCCCGCAAAGCCTTTTCCTGCGAGAACAGCGAACAGCAGAGGATTTTTTCTCGGAATATTCCTAGGAATTTTCGCAGCCAGGTTTGCATAAAAAAGAAAAGGGAAACCAAAAACAATGGGGACAAAGTATTGATAATAATAACTGCGTACAGCGAGCTAGAAAAAATAAATTAAAACCATAGACTATAATACAGAAGGGGAAATGTGTCCCGTGCTGTGCAAACATTTCAAGCATAATGTGCCCAGCGGAGCCTTAACAAAAATTGTGCAACTGCTTCCCGCTTGTTGACAACATGTCAAAGCAAACAA
This sequence comes from Drosophila punjabiensis, assembly GCA_008042585.1. NCBI lineage: Eukaryota > Metazoa > Arthropoda > Insecta > Diptera > Drosophilidae > Drosophila > Drosophila punjabiensis. The sequence continues at coordinate 142,089 of VNJR01011515.1, read as the reverse complement.
TGCCCTGTCAAGAGCTCAACTTCATTTTTCCCATTCGCTTCTCCTGGGGCTCGTTCCTCTTTCCTCCTTCATCAAGCTTTGCAGTCTTTTCAGTGACTTAAATTCATTTAATTGAAACTACAACAATCTTTTCTTTATCTTTACAAGGGAAATCGTTAGGCACTTGGCTTTGACACTCAAGCATTTAATAACGATACTTGATTTCCTGGAACTGTTTCGCGGCAAATGGGCGTATACTTGATTTCACATAGCGACACAAGGGAGCCTTATAATATAGATAATTATATGTGCCGAGTGGGGTTAAAGAGAAACCACTTAGGAGATTATTATTGGTTGCGATTTCCCAGAACAATGCTAATAAATGGCTGTTATGCTATTTTCCATCAGTTAAGAAGATTTTTGACGAACTGCTGTATTATTGCTATTCACGGGAAAGTCTATGCGGTTTCATATTTTTCTGGTATAAAGGAAAAATGCATTGTGTTGGTTGTTCTATAAAAAGGGGAAATATTCTATTTAAATCATATAATTCATGGAAAGCATCAATAAATATCAATTTACAAGGAAATGGAAACCTATATTTACCATAAATAAAAACGTAGTTTGGTCAATTAAAATTGTTTTTAAAATTCATGTGGAATATCAATTTAGATTTTTCTATGAAATAATTAGAGTATTTATATCCCTTATTCTTTTTTAATTATTTAATGCATGGAAACCATAAATAAATACCAATTTACGAGGAGAAGTAAATTAAAAGCCTAGTTTGGTGTCAATTAAAATTCATCTGGGAAAGCAATGCTTATTTTCCAGTAAGCATATTTTTATTTGATAATATTTTTATTTATTCCTGTGAAAATGGAAGCACTTGATTATGCCAATTAAATAAAGCAATAAGGGTAAACATTTCCCCTCAGGATTATTGTTTCGTATAAACCGAATTGAAAACAGGCGGCAATTAAAAATACAACATCATGTTGTACATGTTTTTTTTCAGGGCCTCGTTGAACAGGTTTTATATATTTACACCCTGCTGAAGCTCCACTGTAGCGCCAACCTTTGCATGAGTGACTTAGACTTTAGGCCAGAGGCGATTAATATATTTTTTTGTTATCCTATTGTGCGAGGCTGTCGTTCTTTTGCTGATTGTTGCGAGGTTCCCACATAAATTTGCCTCAAGATGCTCATAAATTTTAGCCTATTCGGCGGCCCACGACAGGATAGGAAAAACTTTTGGATGGATATGATAACAGGGAGCTGGCAGCATCTTAATTTGCCTGACAGCTAGCAAGATTAAGCTATTAAATTACTTAGTGGAAACTCACATTCTGGGTGGTGGTTTATGGCAAAGAGTGCATTAAAGCAAAGAAACTGCGCTGTAAATTCAAATAATTTATTCTGACGAACGACTGCGAGTTCTAAGAGTTGCCATAAAATAACACTAATGTTGCCCATACACAATGTTGTCCATAATCGAAAAAGCTTTGGTGGACTCACGACTCTCTCGCGAATTTGTTTGCCATTCATTTAGTCAGCCAAATAACTTCAAATAGCACCAGAGAGCGAATAAATTATTATATTTAGTTTATAAATAAGTTTTATTTATATACATCAGTTATTATTACTTATACTTTAGCCATGTAATATAGAGAATAAAACTTTGTGAAAAACTGTTATCTAACTGTTGCAAAAGTTTTTGCCACTTTCAGGAAAATGCTAGAGGAATTGGAGTAACCTGAACCAACAACTGAAAAGCCGGTGAGAAAGTGCAACTTTTGTGCTGGTCGAATAAAGTTAAAAGTGTAGTTAATTGGCCAAACTTGCTAGACAGTTGCAACTTTCAAAACAATATCAGGAGTTAATTGGTAAAATCAACTTTGTAAATATTTTGATATTGTAAGAATTCTGAGATTGCTCTTCTTCTGGGAAACCCTTAAACAAATGCAGCAAAAACGCTTTGAAATTAATCGAAATTTTCAATTTCGGCTTAAAGTCCTTTACAGTGATTTTACTTCTACGTCCTAATACTTATTACTACTAAAACCTAAATTACTAAATATTAAGTTAAATAAATAATTTACTGTTTATTACAAAAACCTTTCTTCATTTAATTTAATAAAATCTATAAGTCTACTTAGAGTAGTTAAGTTAAGAATGTGTTTTATAACATTGTTCAGCAGCTATTTTTGTCATGATATTAGAAAGATAGGAAGTTAAAAAACTTGACAAAAGTAAAGTAATTAAAAAATAAAATTTGTTGTAATACTTGACAATTTTATCGCAAATTTTTTTGAATTATAAAAGCTCTTTCGCTCAAATACAAAAGCTGCTTGATACGTACACGTTTGGAAAAAAACAACTTGGCTTTTAATATTATTGTTTTCTTTAAGGGGACATTTATTATATTAGTATAATTGTAATAAATAAATTATTTGATTATTAGGATTAATATTATGATATATATGAAATAAATAAAAATATACTTATGACAAAAAACTAATAACAATCCTTACCTTAAAGCTATTTTTAAAATTATGTAAATTACTATCCAATTACTAATAATTAATGGAAGATATGAACTAAACACGTTTCTATAATAATAATGACCTTCATGTTATCAAGTGTCAAATTAATTATCACAAACTTCGTTTCCTCGTTCACAAAAATTCTGTCCGAAAAAGCCAGACAGAATTGTAAATAAATCTATTATTTATAAATAACTATATATAACACGTTTTTATACTAATGGGAAGCTGTAACAAATGGCAAAACGACCTTCATTTTATTACACGAAAAATTATGACGTGAATTTGGACTGACCACTGTCGTTGTATGCGAACATTTTGGATTTGATTAATCTTTCATTATTATGAAGACGAGCTTAACAACTACCCACCTACATTTTTTGGCTAACTCGATTTTTGTGGTTGGAACGTAGCCACAAAGCGCTCAGAAGACGTCAGTCAATAATAAGGCAAGGTTTCCGATGTAGGCTTAAGAAAAACCCCCGAAAAGAAATACATAAATATTACGTTGTTCATTGGATTACCATATATCATTTATCGTGTATCACATGGGGCGAAACTAGTTTTTTGGTCTAATTGTTTCCAGGAACCAGTCTAAATACCGGCGCGAGTCTTTGATTGCTGTTTTCTGGAATAATTAAACATAGATTTAGCATCGTGCATGGGACCATGAATTAAACCTGTCAAGTCTGGACATAATTTTCAGTTGTAGGCGCTTATTAACTTCTGAGCTTCAGAATGACTTGTGTTGTGTTATTTTTTACACAAAAAAAAAACGAGCGAATGTTTTTGTCAATGCTTCAAAGATTCTTGAACTGAAACTTGTTTTGGGTGTCGCGTCCATCACCAGAACTCGCTAATTTGTCTGGCGTTAAGACTTCTTAAAGGTCAAACGAATTACGCCACAGAAAATGCTGAAAACTCGTCTATCCAGGGTGAGGTTCAATGGTATTGAATCAACTAAACTTGATCTTGGCCAGAACCAATTTAGAATTCCGTGGCAGATGCCAACCAGTTTCAGTAGCTCAGCGATTAAAAATATGTTTATTTTTCTTTTTCATTTTTATTATTCTTCTATTTACAACTGAAAGGCAGCGTGACTCCCCTTATCCGGCAGCGGACTTCAGGGCACCGGGGCTCAGCTTGCGGTTCTTGGTCTGGTAACGGGCCTTGTAACCATCCTTATCGGCGGTGTACATGGTCGTGGTCTCGGTATCAGTCTTCTCATCATAGACGGTGTACATGCCCATCACAACCAGCTCCTCCTTCTCGGTGCCGGGGTTCAGGATCATACCGACCTCCTCCCGGGAGCTGCCATTGGGCTCATTGACGCTGCAAGTGGGAATACACACTTTTACCCTTAATCCATAATAGAAATATGTATCACCTACGCGAAGCGGTATCCCTCCTGGCTGGAAGCTCCGCTGTAGAATTCCGTAATGGCCTTGGGAATGAGGTTATCCAGGAGACCCGCCGAGCAGTTGGCGGTCAGGACGGCCAGCAGGGCGGCGCAGAGAAGCTAAGGGAAGAAATGAATATTAAATAAATAATATATTATAATGGGAATTTTTTTAAGGTTTTATTTTGTTCTGTTATTGTTTATTTATATACAAAAAATGTAGGGCTGACCTTATGAATATATCACTTTTTATATATAATAGTTACTCCCCTCTTAAATTAACTTGGTTATGCAATTTTAAACTGAGGTTTTGGGTGAATTTATTATTAATTTATAAAAAATAATATAATGTAAAATTAATATCCAATGAATGGGATTACATTTAACGATGACAAAATATTTTCAAATATTTTTAGGAAAAATTACAAAAGTATTTTAATTACACGTTTAATTATTGCACTTTTTATCGCTCTACTATTGAAATTTGTATTATTTATTTACTTTCTAATGAACTTAAAACTCGGACAATAAAAAATGATTTTTTTTAAATCCAGAAAAATCAAAATAAAACTACCTAATAAAAGCAATGCTGTAGACAATAAAATAGTCTTAACTTTTAAACCAAACAATAAGGAAATTAAATTGTCTCGCTACCAAAACAAATGGGTGACTTTCGCAACAAGTGTTAAAAGCCATGAGTACTAGCGCAATAAAAATACTTTGACTCAATTGAATTAAAGGCCAAGCTTGATTGGCCATTAACAGCAGCTGCATCAATATTTTGCATGCAATGATTGCTTTTATTTAGATAGCACAAACACACTTCTCACATGCCAGTGTAATTATATTGCCGACAATATCGGCAGGGTCACACGGTTCTCGGACACGGTTGCCGCCCTGAACTCACTGCTACTTACCAATTTCGTTGAGGAGGCCATGTTGATGCGCGATGGAGTTACCGAGCTATACTAAAGCATCCGAAGCGCGCCCCTTAATTTATAAAAGTTAAGATCTGCATAGATCCGCGCTCGTCCGGCACACAGACACACGGCGGATAAGTCATATTTCTTACTTAGTTGCTGCCACTATTGAGTAAAACCGGTCGCGCCGAGTCTCAGTCGGAGTCCCTCTTAAAATGCCGAATAAGACGCCACCAACGCCTTTCAGCCATTATGTTTTGGTTTTGGTCAATATCGGCAGATCGTGTGTGGCGAAGGAATCGGCAGATGCTCGTCAGAAGAATGGATAGTTTAACAGGTGTCCGAAAAACAGTTTCTCGCCTAATTGCATTCCATTTCTAATCATTATCCGGTTATCCTTGGTTTTAAAGTTTAAAACAAGCATTGATTTATAAAAATGATATTTGCATATTTTTGCCTGCTGCCAAATTCGAAAAAAAATGACTTGAAATAATATGCTAAAACTAGTTTAAGCCGGCCATGTTGTGATTTCACTTTCTATAGGATGCTCTCAAATATGATGCCCCTACAATAAACCCAACAGCTGGTGTTTCGCTAAACAATGGTTTTTCACCGCATGAATCAGGTTTTTCTTCGGTTCTTAGATGATTGAACGATGAGTAATTATTTGTAATTAGACAAGCAACATATTGATCTTACTTAGTCATTAGTTAAAAGCAAATCCTTTTTAAATGAGGAATATCCAGAAGCCAATCTTGAACACGAATAATTTATAGGTCCTGCGTAATTACCAACATAGTAATAGACTCAAACACCCATCACTCTTAACGTCGTCATCAGGTTGAATGATCTTAACTCATGACAAAATAAATTGGAGTTCATTATGAGTCGCTGACCTTGCACAAGAGTTTGCTATTTAAAACTGTTTCTAATGAAAAATAAAGAAATACAATTGGCTTTCAAGGTGTATTGCTAATATTGATCAATCTGGGTTATGGGATTTTTATTGGAACATTTAGATTATCACATTAGATAATTGGTAAACATAATGGTCAAAACGAGAATAATTTATTTAAAAAATAAAATCTTTTAAACAATTTTTTTTTAATCATAAACCAGCCATACCACACCCAAAACTTCCTATAAATAAATATTATTGCATTTAAAATTAAAAAGACTCTATAAATAATAACTGTTATCATATTGAAGCTTTTGAACAGTTACCAAGTGTGATGTCACCTTAACCTAGCTAATAAACAAAAGCTCAGGTGTGCATGCTTTCGTAGAGAGTAAAAAATAGACGTAGATGACACTAGAAATATTTATTTTATCTACATACATCTATTTCCAAAACCAAAAGTATATAAACTTTCAAAATGAACACTTTTCAATAGAGAAACTACTTATATTTAAATTTAAATATAAACTTAAATCATACCATTTTCACAAAAACACTAAGCAATAAAATGTAAAACAACAACAGAGGGAATAACGCTTAATCAACCAGTGACCACCTTTTTCATACATAACAAATAAAATTTGAACAAATGAAATTTGACTTATTACTATATTAAACATATATAGACATTAGTTCTATACACATTAGTTATCACTTTCGTTCTTAAAGCGTAAGAGTCTTGAGAGTTTGCGCACTTAGTTTACGGTTCCTAATTTTGTAACGCGGTTTATAACCATTCTTATCAGCAGTATACATGGTTATAGTCTCGGTATCAGTCTTATCATCGTACGTGGAGTAAGAACCCATCACCACCAGTTCCTCCTTATCGGTGCCGGGATTCATGATCACACCGATCTCCTCGCGTTTGCTGCCATTGGGCTCCTCCAGGCTGGAATGGCAAAAAATAATTACCAATTCTTATCTTTCTGAGGATTATATTTCACCCACTTGAATCGGTAACCCTCCTTAGTGGGCACCTGCTGGTAGTATTCCGTCATAATGGTGGGAAAGATATAGTCCAGGAAACCCGCCGAGCAGCTGGAGGCCATAATGGCCAACATGGCACTGAAGAGTAGCTACAAAATTAATAAAAAATATATTTTTATAATAAAATAAACATATTAAAATAAATTACCTTTAAAATATTAAAACATAATATTTACAACAATTTTTTGTCTCGTTGAAAACACCAATTTTTTCTTACCAATTTCGTTGAAGCCATGTTGATTCTTGTTGAATTTAGCAAGCTAGACTAAAGCTGCTGAGGGGCACACCTTAATTTATAAACTTAAGAGCTACAAGCATCTAGAATCATATACCAAAAATTAGCCAAAATTGTATCTAGTTGTACCCACTATTTCAGAAAACCGGAACTTTTGATTCCCCAATTAAACATTCGAAAGTGGGAAGAACGGGAATCAGTTTCAGTCTTTCACTTCGTTTTATACTCTCATTAATTATCAATGCAGTTATCCTTGGCTTTTTAACGAAACCTGTGTTATATAAAATTCTATTTGCATTAAAACTGTTAATAAAAAAAAGTTATCACTTGAGAACTTGTTTATTTTGGTTTCACTTTCTGTAGAATGCTCCAAATTTAGCATACCAGAAGAACGATTTTTTTTTAACAAAATCAAGTTATGCAAATTTTTGTGATGCTCGTAACAATATATTTTAAATGAATTGTTTATTTTATAGAAATTAATCTTAATTTCAGCTTTTCTTGACATCCTTGACAGTAATAAGAGTTGTTCTTTAAAAAACGTATTGGTAATCCCTTTAAACAAATTATAAAAGGCTACATAAATAAGGTTAATTCATGTATTCTTTGAAGTATCAAATACTTTAAAAATTTAGAAATAATTTTTTGGTAATTATTAATGTGATGTTATGTTTCGACAGTTTCATTTTTAAGTCTAAAAATTCAAGTATTTTTATCTACACATTACACACTCACAAAAAGCTCAGTGATACGATGTAGAAAAGTGGCGCCATCTAGAGCATATTTGGTGTGTAAAAATACTCTGTAAAATATTTATATTTAAAATATTTTGAATTATTAAAAACGGACTTTAATTTCTTACTAAATAAATAAAAATTAATAATAATATTATATTCTAAAAACTTTACTGGTATTTTGTTGTACATATTCTTGTCCCAATTATTATCTGTTTATATAAAAGGATAGAAAAGAACCCTTAAAGCTAACATTATATTTGTGTGAAAAATATAGCCATGACATTGTAAATTCTATATATTCTAATAAATACATAGTTTTTCGACTTTGCCACCCTAAAACAACGAGACATTCAGTATTAAATGACCCTTACGGAAATCTAATTAAATTGCTAAACATTATATTGGCAGCAATTAACATTTAAGTAATGATTTGGCACGTTCCGTTGACAAAAAGCGTGAGCTTCCATATCCGATGGACAGTCGCTGATCCATACACCAGCAGCTAAGAGAGGCATCACCATGCTGAAACGGAATACCCAAGCAATCCTGTTAGGCCTTATAGCCCTCGGATATATAACTACCATCGAAGCAGCTTCCAAGGAAAGTGGCATAAATCTGGGACTCATTTCCCTCTCGGATACATCCGATATGTGCCAGTACTCACCGCCATTATCTTACAGTTGTTGCCAAAGTATTACAGTTAATATGCTGAATGATACCAAGAAGCGTAAGAGGGTCTTAATTTATTATTTTATGTTACTAAACTTTCCGTAATTCTAAATTACAGTTTGCTTGACCATTAAGGGAAGTCTCATTGGCGGAACAGTGGACCTGACTACTACCTTGGATGGAGCTTCAATGGGAAAGTTTAATATTGATATCAATAAGCCGCCGACAGCCTGTCTGCCCTTGATCTCCTTGACGGGTCTAAACATGTGCATAAAGTTCAACTTATCGATATCCACTTCCGGGGCCAAGATCTGTCCCAATGTCTATTCATCCTTCAACACCAACGATATCATGTCCTATACCTTTCCGTGTGTCCAGGTTGGCCTAGATGGTGTAAACCTGGTATAAGAAATACACAGACCTAAAGAGGAAAGGATATGTGAATCGATTTCCTCTTTTTACATACTAAATTAAATTGATGTGCAAAACGTATTCATTTAAATTTTTATAAAATCCACAGAATAGTTTTTCTAAGAAATCAAGATTCTGTTATATTATTTTTTAACCATTTGATAAAATATTCAGTTTATTCCGTCTTCAAAAATACACAATGCTTCCTTCAAATATTTTATTCTTAATGCTTTTCATCGTTAGAATTACAAAATGTGTTCAGCAGATAGCCAGGAAAATTGGTATATACAAATGTTACTGGTCAAATGCACGGATCAAATACGATCAAGGACATACATTACATGACAGCTTAGCTTATCGTGTAGGCTATTTTTTAATTAAACAAAAAACAAAAATATATTTAGGGGGGAGGGAACGGAAACGGGAACCCATCAAGCCCAGGGTTTAAGTGTACAATAAACTTACAACTGAAGATCACAAAGGACTCCTAACCATCATACTAGAGCCTAGAGGTTTGGTCTTACGAATTCTACCAATTACATTATGTTGGGTCGGTCTCTCTTCCTATATTGAGGTAAGCAGCAGATAATTTAGGCTTCGTCATATATGTATATAAAGTAAGGCTTGTCGGGATCTAAACACCATTCGAGTAGCTCTAGTTCCCTAGGGGCCTCTAAGGAACCCGAATAAAGATCAGTTCGCTCGTAAATCGCTCATATACTACATCTTACTACAAAGTCGATAAGAGGCTCGCAAGACTAAAGGATTTCTTAAGAAAATTGAAAAAGTGGTAAAAGTAAAGCGAATGCGACTTTAATGGTGCTTTTCGTAGCCCGAGAAAAACAATTCCTTAAATATTCATTAATATTTATTAATTCAAGTTCAAGGTGTTTTTATCAGTCTTTAAAAAGCACCATAAAGTCGATGCCGGAATACTTTAACCACTTTAAAGCCTTTGATATTCTATAAGCAATCTAAGAAGATTTTTTTTTACAATCTTTGGCCTTTAGTCTTGCGGCAAAAAAAACGATTTTCGTAGACCTGTGTTATTTATCGCTTAATCAAACTAAAACTAAGCCTGGAGCAAGCCACCACTGTGATTGCCCAAACAGCTGCCCTGGTCCATGGCCAGGCCTAATGGGGATCCGTCTCCGCGAAGGGACGACGACGACGACGCCGTGGTAGCCGAGGGCGGCACATCACCCACGATCGCCTTGCACATGACCATCCTGACTCCGGCAAGGAAGTCGGTGAGGTAACATCATGTGGGTCGCGAAGGAGCCGGTGGCTTACGCTCAACGGTGGTCAGGACGACAGGTGGCGGTGGCGGTGGTGCACTTCGCATCCTGGGCACTGGCTTTTGATCCTGCCGCGCCACCTTGGGCTGTATGGTGATGACCTTTGGCTTAGTTCCCAGGTGCTTGGCCCTGGCATCAGCAGCACCGCCCTCGTATTGCACCGATTCTACTGATGAGGAGATCCTGATGTTGCCCTCTTCGTCAACGTCATTGGGGTTGTTATCCAACTCATCGTCCTCATCCTCGTTCTCCTGCTCCTCTATCAGGGCGCGGAACTCCTGGATCGATTCGTTAAGCACCCAAAGTTGAGACAACAACGAGAGATCTAGTTGACGCAGTCCGTTCTGAAATGGGGAAAATATAAAATTAATATAAGTTCAATTTCATGAATAAATACAAAAAAATGTCCATTAAAATAGTATTATTCCGAAACGGGTGTATTATTTAATCTCAAATACTTTCGTAACTTGTTTGCATTCTCTGATGCTATCTCTCCCAATTATCCTAATAAAATATTTATATTCCACTCTAGAGATTAATATATATTCTTATCAGTAAAAATATCGGCTGCCTAGCCATGAATAATCCCGATAGACTCATGTCCTCTTATAGCCTTGGCCTGTATTTATGCCGGCACAACGCTTGTGGTCAAAATGAAAGTTCGCCTGTCGCTGTCGAGTAGGAAGGAAAAATCTCATTTGTCAATTAATATCTCAGCATAATATCGCGCGAAAAAAATATTAAAAAAAAAAAGAAAATCACCGAAGAAAACTTTCTGCCAGCAGTCGCGTTGCAGTTGCATCGTTTGTGGCACTAAAATCCAAATCCGCTCAAGTCGGCGTCTCGCTCCAGCCAACTCCCACCTGGCTGCTAATGCATATTCAGCATTCAGTATTCAGCACTCAATGGGGGAGACCGGAGATTAGAAAATAAATTATAGAAATTGCAATGCTTTAAATTAAACAAAAGCAGCATAGAAATATTTAAATTAATGGCATTACAAGTTGATATTTAAATGGGAAGCGACACGCGATAATTAATAATAATATTTGGATAGCAATGGAGAAGAGGTTTTGGTATTTTATATATTTTAATATTAGGTCTTTGAAGCATTCCTGAATAATTAGTATATATAAAGCTTTAACTGCATAAATCAATATATAAATATATAAAAATAGCTACCCATGATTTCTCTTCATATTTTTCCAACTTTTCTGTTAGGTAAAAAACCACAGAACTCAATTTCCCTTCTAATACTACCGGACAGAATAAGTATTTTTCCATTAGTGGTTTTTACTTCAATGCATCCCAGATTTTTTTCCACCTTTCATAGGCTTTCCAACCAATGAGGAAATATATTTTTGCGTGTTCTCCAATAAAAACTGCCTATCTGCACTTTTCTCTTTTTATCTTCTTACTTTTTTTACAGCTTTTTACTATTTTCCTTTGTCTATTAGTTGTTGTTTTGTGTGTGAGCCATGTAAAGTGTGCCAGTTTGTAGGTGATTAAAACCTTTTTCGCCGCTTTTCGCGGGGGCGTCACCTTGGGCTTGGATCGAATGTGAATTAGTCGCGAATTAACATACTTGCAGGGTTATCTGTGGGCAGTACAATTGATCTAAATAGAAATTGTAAATTGCACTAATGACATTAGTTGACTTGACCAGAAATTACAGATCAGGCGTTGAGAAAAAGTGGGTCAACTTTTAAGGTAAGGAGTAGTCTTAGCCATAAGGGGAAATGATTAAATAATTAGCATAGTTAATTGTATGTTAAAATAATACAAAATTATCTGATTATATTCTATTTTCTATAAATTTATACTCTCTTTAGAGATTCTTAAAAGAGTTTATATTATTCTCCCCTCTTTCATTATGTCAAATCAATACAATTAGTTTCAAAACTCAATTAGCCCTAAGCTCATTGCGCTAAAATTGCTTAGGGCTGTTCCATCCCAGTGCTTATATTACGTGGTATTTTATTTTTTTTATTTTTTTTTATGTGCCGCGTGTCGTGTTGGAAGACTTTGGCGCAAGCAGAAGCCCTAAAAGTATTTCTTAAATGCAACAGCGCCAAATGGCAATGAACGCTGCAAATGCCAGACAAGGCTGCCTCTGCTCTGCTCTGCTCTGCCCTCTGGCGATGCAACAACTATACAGAAATATATACAAACATTTGCATATATAGATTCATATATATATATGTATGTATGTATATTTGGATCTGCCCAAGATCTGTGGTAAATAGTGGCGCGTTCTATCTTTAGCCATTCGGGAAGCCTTTCAGCTTGCATCAAAGATTTCTGCGCTGATGCGTGAACTCTGCGGCTAAATGGCGGCACCCTTTGCAGAAAACCATGCGGAAGATCAGGAAATGGGAAATGGGAACGGGAAAAGCAAGAAATTTAAGCATTTACAACTTGGAGAATACAGAGAAAAAGGTAAATGTTTGGCAAATAACATTAGAGATTTTAAAGACTATTTAACAAAAATTATTAATGGAGTGGAATAAGATAATATTTTCTGCTAATAAAGTAGAAACCTGTCTAATTTAATTGTAATTAATAAAATATAAATATTCATATTGCAAAATAAGTTAGTGCAAATTAGGTAGAAACCCTTAACGATTCTCAGCAGACCCTGTTATTTAGCAATTAAATTTAATTAACCCCAAAGTTGGGCAAATGAGGCAATGGATTGATTGCAGAACGTCGGTCTTGTTGTTTTTATATCTTCTCTTTTTTTATAACCCAAGTGGCAGAGGTTGGCGTGTCGTGTTCGCGGTCTGATTAAGATTAACTAAGCCCAGGCTAAGTTCGCATGTGCCAAATAAAGTGGAACAGGTGAGAAGCGATTAGCCACGAACGGGGTCGTCTTTCGTCTTTCGTCTTTCGCATTTCATCTCTCGTCCGGCCAAGATAGAGATCTTGGGATCTCGGAGCCAGCCGGAGAAAGAATGCGGGCGTTCAAGGCCATTTTATGTAAGCCGTAAAACTCCATTTCATGCATTGATGCATTTCTTCTCACCAACAACAGCGGCTGTCCGCTGGCTTTCAAGCTCGAGCTCGAGCTGGGGCTCTTTAGTTAAGTTACTTGGGCTGCCTCCTTTTCTGTTGTTCATAAATTTAATTTGCTGCCATAACCGAGGTATCTGGCAAACCCGGCAGAAACAACAACAGCAGCAGCAACAACAAAGCGGCCAACATAAATTAGCTGAAGCGGACTCGCTTTGTTGCATTGTTGCTTGCTTACTTGCCAGCTTGTTACACTGGACGAAAATTAGGTTTATATATAATTTTGTTCTTAAAAAACTGAACATTTTTTTTTTAATTTTAAATAAAAATTGAGGAAACTTTTTGGTGTCTTTCTTGTCAAATAAATGTATTTAAGTTCTTATTTAGCTGTCATCTGCTTAGAAAGTAGTTCCTAAAAATATTTAATTTCTTTTAAACATTATTCCAGAAGAATTTAGGTGAAAACTTGTACAACAATTAATAGTTTCCAGATTTCCTTGTAACATAATATTATTTCTTGAAAGTATGCATATCTGCTTATATTTAATTTAATATTTCGGCAATATTTATGTATGAAGTTAATAACTCAAAAAAGAATTATTTCTAATATTAATATTAAGAACGCTTTAAGCTATTGGAAAACTAAAGAAATATTTCTGTTATATTTTATTCGGTTTTTTTAATATTTAACACTCTATTTTAGCAAAAAACGATCTAAAACATTTTTAGTTTTCATCATTTCTTATTCAAGAAATTTATTAATAAACATCTTTAGCTGTTGAAGTATTTCTGAGATTAGTCTATATTTATATTCGTATGTTATTCTACATTTAGAACATTATTTATGAGGAATTTAAGTTCGTTAACCTATTTAACTATTAAAAATATATATTTCTGATAAGGTAAATCCTTTCGGGGATTCTTAAGCAATGTGTATACTTTTTATAATACTTTTTCCAAAGTGCATGCCTGCCAGCTTGCTTTGGCTTAATGGCTGCGCATGCGCTGATTAGTCTTACTCCTGTTTTCTCCCATTGTGGCTCCGTGGGCTTTTTAGCTTTTTTTATTTCTCCCCGATGCGTTGTGTTGCATTAACCAAGTTTATTACTTCATTTTCAACGTTGTGCACATTAGAGATGGGTGCCAGTACCGGTGATGGCGATGGGAACGGCTTTAACAATTGCGCGTAATTTGACTTGACAATCATCTATTAATTCGGAGGGAATCAGGCAAAAGGTATGGTATCCATCGTATCCATCCGGCTAAATGAGTTCTGCACTTTTAGCGCTGAACAAAAAATAATTACTTTGGCCAATGATGATAATAACAATAATAATAAACATAATTTTGGGGTGGTACCGCGTTATGAGCTACACACTTTATGCCGATAAAATGTGTCTTTGGGTTGCCACACTCACTCACTCGGACTCACTTCACATTAATGTACAATTTCTCAAAGTGTATACTCAAAGTAACGGGCTTCATGCGTTCTGCACTTTATTTAATTGTTTAAAAAAAGACCCACAAAGGTTCCAAATATAATGTATAATCGCATTAGAGTTGGCACTGTTCATTGGAAGCTGATCTAATAACGACACAACAAACTACTTCATTGACCTTCGGCAAATATTTACTTTCGATTTCTGTTCAAAATTACTCAGGTAAAAGCGGCTTCATATCAAATGGAGACGTGAGTGAACAATGCATATCAATATCGCGGGTTCACCAAGAAGGCTAACCAGTCGATCTTAGCCCAGGTTCGGCATGAATCGGATCGGCATTCGAAAGCAAAAGCAAAACCATTGGCCAGCTAAAAATCAAAATCAAAAGCGGCCAACTAACATAATTGCAAAACACATTCACACACCGCACCGGACCCATACTTACCGGCTTACACACCCACCGAGCGAGCGATCAGAGCCCGAATCGTTAATCAACCGACCGAAACATTTGCGAAAACCGAGAAAAGAGCTACGGGTTCATTTGGGTCACCCAATAGATACTCTCACAATGTGTTTCAGTGAATACGAAAATATATAAAAATAAAAAGAAGTATTTAAAAAGTAGCGCCTCATTCATTAAACTGCATTTGTTAACGACACCTAACTAAGTAATTAAATAAATAATCTAAAAATCGACATCTAGGCAAAGTATGTATTCTATACCAAAAGTGTAAGGCACTAAATTAAATGGTTTCTTATGAATTTAAAGTCTATTAATTAACACCTAAACACATAACAAATTCAAATATGATTCCATTGTCGGCAAACTGACATTTAAGATGAAATAGTCTCATAAAAATATTAAAAATAAAAAATAATATTTTATACAAAGAAGTAAACCTTTAAAATATGATTGTGATATATAATTATAACTTATATAAATCCCTTCATATTTATATACCCAAATCTGATCACAAAAAAACGTATGGCAATAAATTAAAGCTCTTTGTTAAATATATAAATAAACATATAAATAAAAGTCTATTGCCATTAATATTGTTAATATCTGATCAAGAAACTTATAAAGAGAGGTCAATAGCCAGACAGTCTAAATATAGACCGATAATTTAAGGAAATAAATAAAAATCTCTTGCCACGAATTTATATGTATTTTATATTAGGGAACTTGTGTGGGCAAAGACCAAAATACTTATTTGTAAAGTCAATAAACACCTCTTTCCTATTCATTTAATTGTATTTGATCAAGATACTAACGTTTTTAAAACGCATAAAGATAGACCAAACAAAATATTACTCAAGCAAATACAAAACACACTTCCTATTGATTTAATTATGTCATTAAAGAAACAAAGTTTTTGTATGGATCCAGAAGAGCGAGGAACTTGATATTTTGATCGTTTCTGACGATTTCAACAAGTTTGCACCCAACTTGGCCAGCAAATGAACGAAGCCCGGCTGGAGTTAGATAAACAAAGCCAGGCCCGCGCCATTGTGGCAACGAATAAATTTAAATGCCTCGCAGAAATAACACACAGTAATAAATGGTTGGGTAAATACAATGACCAATTAAAGTGTCATTGGGCTAGCGTTGGCGCTCTCGAAAGGTTGTAAAATCGCATTTAACACATTGGTGAGTCTGGTGTAAGCCAGACCAGAAGTGCGGCCAGCTAATGTAAAATATTTGTTAAAACACCGAAAATAATAATGGCACGAAAATGTGTCTCGATTTCAGCCCAAAACTCGACCCAGTCTCAGTCGCAGTCTCAGTCTCTTGTACATATTGCACAACGGCAGACATGCAAATTGCACAAAATGGCCTAAATGGTGCACAATTTAGTGTTTATTTCCAATTGTTCAGCGCCGCCACCAAATCGACATCTAAATCGGAGCAGCACGAAAAAGGTAAGTATGTATATATATATATATATATATATATATATATATATATATATATATATATATATATATATATACATATTCAGAAGACTTGCTTTTGATTTTATTTTCGATCGAGATCGAGACAATACGGCAAGCGGCCGCTCCTAAACCAAGGCTTACTGGCGCATTTACACCTACGCCCGATCGAGTATTAAACAGGTTCTTATGGCCACATAATACTATAGGTTGCCAGCCAACAGCAGAATTAAATGTGAAAGGTTTGGCCAACTCAGACTTTGCCAACTCAGTTTCGCCGGATTTACCGTAGGCTGTTGAACTACACCAAACTATGTACTAAACCAGGTCAATAAAGTTCACCTCCAAATGCAGCAAAGAAGTGTGACTTATTCGGGAGAATGACAGCATTCTCTAATAAATAAAAATAAATTTGTACGTCAGCAAACTGGTTTCAATGCTTTTGTTTCGAATGCTAATTTTTGAAATATTTTATTTTGCAAATGAATCAGGGATATTTCTTAAAGATGTTATCTTAAACCACACAAAATTCAGCTTGGTAAAAGTTTCTCTCTTGAGTCTTTATAAAAGAGAATTAAAATATAAAATATATATCCAAAGTAAATATAAACTCTAATTATATTATTTCAGATACTAAAAGTCGAGCTGGTAATATGAAAAAAAATATAAAAACATGTCTAGCTCATATCCGATTATTAAATACTTTATTTTAGTTGTAATAAACCTTTCTCTTGTTATATTACTTAATTATTTATGAGCGGCCAACTCTTCTGCATTTAATTTATCATCTCCTGAAGCTCTTCGATTTTTTTTGACCAACATAAGTTTATTTTCCCCTGATTAAATAATAAATGATAATTTGTGAAGAGCATAACCAAAAATGTAGCTCATAATATTTCATTATTTAAATAGTAATAAACCTTTCTCTTGTTTATCAACCTATTACCTAATAATATGATTTACTATTTGAACACCTCGCCATCTAAGCAAGCATTAATCTTGGTAATACATTTTCTCCCCTTGTAAACCCACTTACAACCAGTCCCGGCTTTAAAATTAAAAAAGTATTATTGAGATCTCACCATTTCCTTCCGCAGCGTCGCGATTTGTGCGTCCAGAGTGCTGCCCGCCTCGATGGCCGCCTGGGGGTTTCCTTTGGTGGATAAGCTGGGGGATTTGGGATCCGTTTCTCTCGCTGGAATTGCTCTATTTCCGTTCGGAGAGGCACCGGGCACCGACCCATTGCCACCAGCACCACCACCGATGGTATTCTCGTTGCTGTCCTGAACGTTATCCGCCTGATAATCGCTTTCTTTTTGGCTGATCTCGCTGTTATTGTTATTGCTTCCCTCGACATCGCTGAGCAGGCCGGAATCGGAGCACAGTAGTTTATTGAAGCCAATCAGCGACTTGGGCAGGGGTGGCAGCTCGCAGGCCGAGGTTCCACTGCAAGGAGAAGAGGAAACCAAAGTCGTAATTAGTCGGGGGAATATATATACTAGACTACAATACATACAATTTATTTGCACCCCAACTATACCTTTGCTTGCCACCCAAATAGCCATAACCTTGCCAATAACCAATCACATGACCGTCAAGGCCATCGTCACTCTCCTTATCAAAATCCTCATCACTATTATTATTATCATCGGAATCTTCCTCGTCCTTAGGATCGAGGTCGTTGAGGACCAAGGGTAACACCGTCGTCGCCGCCTCCCCAAAGTCCATCTCATCCTCGTAGTCACTGCACGTGGTCGGGGTCTCGCCCCTCATCCGGATCACATCATCGTCTTCGTCCCGCTCGTCAATGTTAAAAAGCCCATCCTGGAAGCGCTGGTACCACTTGGCCACATACTGGGCACTCGGCGAGAATGGGCCGAAGGCACTGCGGCACTCCTCCAGTATCTGGGCGGGGTAGAGGCGGCGACGGAACCCGAACAGGATGCACTGCTGCAGCTCAACGGCCGTGGGAGCCGGTATGGGTGACAGGAAGAGCTCGTCCAGGTCCTCGGACATTTTCGGGGACTTTCTCAGCTGGCCCTTCAAACGACTTATGACATTAGCTGCAAAGTGTTCGTTTTGGGAGAAGAGATGTGGGAATCTTTAGAACTACCACCAATCATAAGTGGATTTCTTGGCTTTTCCATAGCCTCAAAGGAGGAGAACAGAATAGCAACAGCAACGACAGAACAAAGAACACGGAACACGGAACACTGGATGAAGGTGGATAGCTATATTCAGCATGGGTTCAACTAGTATCAGATGTGGGTTAGGCATAAAACAAGGTATGGCTATATATATTTATGATTTTGGGTGATTTTTAGGTGGCGTTTTCATAAACTAATGACATAAGCTGCAAAGCCTTTGCTTACGGTATTTCTATATAATATTATTTTTCCCTTTTTGAGAATTTAAGTTTTAACAAGAAAACATAAAACTTTATATTTTGTATATAAATATTATTTAGTACATTTAATTATAATTTTGATTACAATTTATGATATTTGGGATTCTATTGCTTTAGAGAAAATTCTTATCAAACTTTGTAATGATCTTATATTCATTTATAAAGCTTCTCTGCGGATAAGATAAGAGAATCTTTGTGTAAGAGGCGTTACTGTTTACACTTTGTTTTATTATATATAATTTAAAAAGAAAGCAAAGCACATATAGTATAAAGATAAAATGAAACAGGGTGATGGTTAATTATAATATTTTAAGCTAATTTAAGAATTTTAAACAAGGAGAGCTAAAAAAAGAAAACAGAAACTATTGATGAGATTCGTGGAATTTATAAGCTGAGATATTATCAAGCTACAAATATTAGGCCTAAAAAAAATTTGTCTTTAATCATAAGATTAATCCCATTAGCTGAGAAAACTTCAGCTGTTAATATAAATATATATCTCATATCATATATCTCTATAATTATTTTCTCTTATGATCCATATCCAGATAATAATTCTGACTAAGCCGCACTCCTCGAACTGACATTTTAATCTCAATCTGTGGCAGAGGTATGTATGTACAATGTATACACAGATTTATGAGAACATGGACAGAATGCGAAAAGATAAAGCTATGTACACAATGCAAGGCAGCAGCTCCGTTCGCAAAAGAAAACCAGACACGAAGGCCATCAACTTATGGCTTTTAGAATGCTAACAAACGAGTTCAAAAATTTGCTAAACAGTCAGTTGCATCAAAGGCCAGTAGCCAGTCAGTCAGTCAGTTAGTCAGTCACACGAAACATGGTCAAATGCAGGAGGTAATTTACTTTGTAACCAACATTTATTCCTAATGGATGTAACATAGTATGCAGCTGGCATTAAGGTCAAATTGGCGAGGTGAGTTGGTTGATTGTCCACTATTAAGAGATTTTTAGAAGACCCTTACTGCTTTAACAAATTTTTAAAAATTATAAAACAAAACTTCCTCCTTTAATAATCTATAAATTAATTCAAAAGTTGACTTAATTCCCTTCCTTGCCAACACAATGATGCAATCCACCTGTTGCTCTTGTTTCTATCTATAAAAAGTAATTTTGCATTTCAAAGTCTCCGCACCGATTCTATAATTATATTGAAATCAAAAGGGCAGACCGCCGATCTGTAGCCACATCTGCAGTCAACACCTTTCAGCTGCTTTCGGCCCACATGCCAAACTATTTTGAATATACCAATTAACTCAATCAGTCAACAAGTGATCAAGCCCACATACCATCTATATAATCCTACCTGAACTATGCATAAAGTAATGAATATTTGGACAACCATAGTATGTATTAGTAGAGAAAGCATGCTTACCAGGAACTGATCATTATCACAAAATTGATTTGATTTTGGCATGAACTGATATTGCGTCATGAGATTTTCCCGAACACACATTTAAGCCATAAATAATATTCTGTGGGGTTCTGCGGGGCAAGGCTAGAGGTCAACGAGAAGGAATGATTTTATACAAACGCAAGTGATGGGTTTATTCGAAATGTCTCACATGTCCGTTAAGGAAAACACATGTATATTAATTATATCGTACGTATCCGCAGGCTTTTACTTTTCAAATAGCTGATGTTGTGAAGTAGTAACACATTGGAAAAACACTGCGGCAACATTTTTTTAGACAATACACAAATCAACACGAATATATTTTGCTCTTGCGAAGCATGGCAGCGGCAACGATATTATTATTTCAGCTATTTGCTTTTTGCTATTTGCAGCATGACTAATTTTGACTGCCAATCTGTCATCTTTTTTATCTGAAGAATTCACACAGCTGCGTAAACAGTGTCAGTTAAAGGGCCCTGGCCCAGGGCCTTCAGCGCGTACTCACAAATCACGATTTGTACAAACAGTATGGGAGAAATGAACATATAATCTGGATTTCCTAGTTCCGCTCCGTCTCGAGATTGTGTTTTTAATTCGCTGCGAACTCTCTGCTCGTAGCGCCCAGAAATTCGCGTGCAACTAAAGACTAAACGCTGCCACTTTCGGCCACGTTCGCATCCGAATCCGAATCCGAAATCCGCCGCCACCGCCGTTGCCAGAAACAACAAAACAGAGAAATCCCCAAGATACGAAAGGCACGCGAGGTGAGAGCAAATAATGCTCGGAGTACTGCTCAGGAGAGTGAGAAAATCAAGCGGAATCGAGACAAAAATAAAAATAAATATATAAGAAATGAGCAAATTGATTTAATAAAAAAATAAGATGACAAACAGGGTGTAGCCGGAAGTCAAAAATAGATCAATTCGATTTGAAAATAGAGTTTGTCACCTATCCAAAAAGAGTTCATCGACTTTTAGATGCAGGTACAGATGCAGATACAGATACAGATACAGTTACAGATAAAGATACAATTTAAATTAGAATTCAAGTATAAACGGAACCTAGTAATTATTTATAGTAAAGATAATGATCAGACAAAAGTTGTACTATGTTTTCTTAGCTTTACTAATCTACAGATTTATCAACACATCCTTACAAACTTTGATTAATTAAATAAACAAATGGGACAGTCGATGCTACAATAGAAGGTACTGTCAAAGGAACAGATGAACGGACAAATAACGGACAAAGGAACGGACAAAAAAAACTGTGAACAAATAATCTATTATAATTAAACAAAAAGTGCTTCAATTTCTCTCCTTTTGTCATTTCCGACTGCAATTATAATACCCTTCAAGGGTTTAAAAATAAAATTCAAATAAGAGCAGCTCCCAGTTTGTTTAGTTTTTCCATCTTTACCATGTTATGATCCATATTCTCAGCACCCTGTAGAGCGCCCCGTGTCACCAGCGTGGCCCAACTATTTATAGAAATAACAAATATAACAAAACTCATTTGCTGATGCCGCTGCGAGATCGCTTTGGTTGTAGTACATCATGTACGGGAATAATCAGTGGGCTCTTCAACGAGACCTTAGGAAGAAATACCAGCGGAGATTCTAGCGCTGCTCCCATTCCCATTCAGAAATATCCGAACACGATGTCGAGTGACTTCGAGTGTGATGCAGCCGTCAAATTTGTCTTATTTCGGACCCCAACTGTGCGTATTTGTTATAGTTTTAGCCTTGCCAGCGGCGAGCGCGGGACCAAAGCGAATTGGGAGCAGGCGGAATGCGGCGTGGCGCTATATATATAAATATATACATATAGTAAAGGAAAAATAGTAATAAATAAAACCAGAAGCAAGCGGAACAGCGAACTGCAACTGCAACTGCTGCGAAATGGGGGAATTATGCAGGTGCAGGCCAATCGGATCACGCACATTGCAGGATGTGTTGTCTCTTTTGCAGAACAATGCGATGCGATGCACAATGACGATTTCTCGACGACGACGACGACGACGCCGGGGCTCACCTACGTGATCATAATACGCAATGGATGACCCAAAAATTTCACCAAGTCGGCGCCGAGAGCTCTCGGAGTTGAAGGTGATAAAAGGGGATAGAAATCTCTGGGTCAGTTCTGCCGGCACATTACAGAGTCTTTCACAGCCATTTAATGAGGGCATGGCGTAAAGACTAATAACGCCACGCACACAATCAGGTTCCAGTTTCTCACAGTGGCTTTCTCACGCATTCTAATAAGGCAACGCTTTTCCATTGTCTTCGGCCGACAGCGGACTCAAATTAAGTGAGAAGTTGCCGAGTGACGGAGCATGGAGTTACCGACTTTTCAAGAGTTATTATCATCGGTTCCTCACGTATATATATAGTGTCGCCTTCTACGTGCAAACGCCCTTTTCTTGGGCCACTCCCAAAGAAATCCACCAAAAAATTGCTCATATCGACGCCGTTTTCGCTTTCATTCCGAATGCCCAACAACTACCCAACGCCAGAGCCCATAAATTTCTATTTTCTAGCTTTTATTTCGCTGCTGCTTAAAGAGTTTCTAAACAAATAACCAAACGTATGCAAATGAGACAGCAACTAAGCGGCGACTCCAAGTCGTTTCTTTAACTCTGGGTTTTGGTTTAGTTACCCAAATAAATTTCGATTAGTCGCGGGTTTCTCTTTCGAATCCAACAAAAAGCGAAATTTTGATTTTGGTTTCCTGATTAGTAGAACGAAGCCACCTAACAAATAGCTCTTCGAATGGCTTAATTTATGCAGATTGTTCATCGCCAGCACGGCATCGTATTTGAACAAGGTGTATATATATTGTATATATATATTGTTTAGAGTAAAGTGAGCCACTGCTGAGACTTTGTTTGCCGCTCTCAAAAGCGAAAGCACCGCAATCTGAGCGTGACATTTTCGAGAATACCCCACGACACGCCATCGATCTCGTTTGGAAAATAAAACCAATGATAAAAGCGCTCTGGGTCATAAATAATTATACTATTATATGCTAAGATTTATTGCCTAAAAGCCATCGCTTTAAGTTATAAATATAAAATATAAATAATATTAATAATATAATAAAGTTTGCCATATGTGAAAGTAAAATGTGGAGTGTGCAGCTTGGCAACAGCGAACGCATAAATCCGTCCACTTGACCAACGAACGGAACAGGAAACTTGGGCAATACTTGCGCACCTGAGATACAGATCTGGCCGAAACTACTATTTTTGGCCAGACAGATGTTGGCATTACAAAACGAGGTAAAGCAAGTGCAAGCCGGGGGACAATTTAAGTCAGAATCGAGACCTTACATGACCAGCCCTGAAAACAGTTGGATTCTATTCATCAGAATTAAATGAAAACAACATAGAGAAATATTGTAAATTAAGGGTTAATAACTCCAATGGAATTCCAATAAAAATTATAAAATTATAAAATGTGTTTAGTTAGATTTATTATCTCTATATATTATCCCACATTTGCTGTTTTAACTAATCTCAAGTGCAATTACTCCAAGTTTTGTGTTTGGCAACAAGTCAAAGTAAGTAATTTGTGAGATATTATCTCCCGAGATATACTCCTAAGCTTTTAGTGTAAAATCGCTTTGAGAAAAAACTTCAAGAGGTTGCACAAATATATTTTGAGCATACGTGTGTGTTTGCTCAAAGTTTTTTGGTTTATGTAAGCCAAGTCAGCAGCCAAGACGGCCCACACTCGTGTGTAAAGTGGAGTAGAGTCCAAAAACTTTATCCACATTTGGCTTCCAGGTTCAGGCTGCTTTTCCGCATGTTGGTTTTCCGCTAAAATCAAGTTTATAGTGTCTTTTTTGGGTACGTTTTTTATTTTTATTTGTTTTTGGCCAAGTTAGGTGTCTCTAAATCAACTGGGGAGTTGTGTGGTCCGTACTCCTCACCTTGTAAACTAGTAACACTCTTCCCAACATTTATTTCTGGTACAATCACTAATCATTCGATTAATTAACACCATCTTGGTGGGAAGAAGAAGTGGTTTCTTTTCTCAGTTGTTGTCTTCCTTTCTGGTTGGTAATCTCATTGACCTGATATTTCGGTATGTTAGTGGCTTTTACCGCTCAAAAGAACAGCACGAGGTAGTTGAACCCGAAATATCTGTCGCATCATCTCGAGATTTTTAGCCGCTCGACAGGGGCAACTGAAACAGAGGCATATTACGCAGAAATCCACCTGAAAGTCTGGCAGTCAGAAGAGCTTTTGCGGCGTCACTTTGTCGTACTTTAACGGTTCTCACACTCGTAACAGCCTCGACAAACCCGACTTGAATGCGAGTATATCTTTGGCAAACACCAGACTTACAGCTCTCCAGCACCTGAAGCAGCTTTAGGCTGGCATCTCACCTGACTTCAGGCTCTGGCTTGCTGGCTGGCTGGCTGACAGCCATCAGGCCTCCGGACCGGCCATGATTTTAATCGCACTTGAAGGTGTTTCTTCTGTGTGCTTACTAGTAGTTGGAACTCATATGTGTGGAGACCAAAGGCTGTCAGTCTTTGTGGTTTTGTGCAGTTCCAAATATGTGGCATTACCTTCTCAGCGAAGAGAAAACTGAAGCTTGTAATTGCTGCTAGAAGAATAACCTCCAACACGACCTGTGACCTCGAAACCTATATCTCTAGCTAACTAAAACTGAAGCAGTGATCAAAAAATCCAGTAAGCCTGTCACACCTGGCTGCTAATTGACTTAAAATGCAGACAATTGCGTAAAAACATTTATTAAACGCAGTCAATCAATAATTACACAACTCAATCAATTAAACAACTCGACTTAATAAGAAATAAGTAAAATGGCAAGCCCACATTAGCTAAATACTAATTTAAATTCAACACGTTTGAACTATATAATCTAGAGAAAATGCAGAGAAAGCCTTTTATTTGTGGTTTTTAATAAGATGAAGAGAGTTAATCAATATACGTTCAGAGTACAAGTCCCAATGAAAAGCCGGTTGAAGCCATACTATATCTCGGTGAAACTTACAGTTTCTATTATTTGGGACTCAAAAGCAGCTTACATTTAGCTCGAATTTTTATGATATGTAAATCCATGCATTTGGTGATTGGCTTTTCTTTAGTCATTTCCCAGAAAATGATGTTGGAATATGATTGCTGACAGCGAGCAATGCAAGGCAATAATCAAGTCGGTGGTGTCGTTGTCGTTATTCAAGATATTACCACATAGAAACACATTCCTTTTCGCTTTCATTAATGTCTTGCAAATAACAATTAGCTTTCAAAGAAATTATTGTAATACACACAACGATTTAACAAAAGTTTAGCGAGTTCTATGTTATTAACAGAGAGGGAGTAGCATATTATATTTCATAGAACTTCAAAACAAAGACCAGGAACTTCAATAGCTTGTAAGGTCCCAAGACTTCTCCACGTTCTGGAAGACCATATATGGCATGCATAGGAAAGAATGAGGAAACGGTAAACCATTCTTGATAACGGCATCCATTATGCAAATTGAAATCGAAGGAGCCATAACTGGGGCCCCGATCCAAGTGCAATATGGGATTGCTGCAACTGCTGCTTTCGCCGCCGCACTGATTGAATTTATTTTATAACGCTTGCCTCGGAGTTGCAACAGTTAGTCGTAGATATGCGCATATCCACACACACCTAGGTACACTTTATGTGACTTATCTGTGAATCACTTCATATGCATAAGAGCCAATCCACACGTTCAGGCATTTGAAAGATGCAATTTGCCATTTGAATTTCGCAGTTGTAGGAAATGGGGATTGTGTGAGTAATTGGCAAAGTAAAACACATTATTATCGGACTATAATGCCTGCCATGGGAAATGAGAGTCAGTCCGGGTTGTTTTCAGCGCAATTATTATTATTTTTTTTATTGCAGCGTGGAATGTGCGAATTTGTTTATATATCTTTTGATAAAAGCAGACCTTCATGGCTTCTTATTCATCATAAAATATTAACTACTTCAACAGTTTAATCTAAGAAATGGAAAGGTTAATGTCTGTGACCTCTAGAAAGTTGGAGTTAATTGAAATTAACATTTTTAGTACACAGTAAGAAAGATGGTATAAGGTTTTAAGAGTTATTTTTGAAGTATAAGTAATTCCCACAAAATATTTGAAATGTTTTAAAGAAGCTAATTGTATCATTTCTGTGAAATGTAAAACATTTATATTATTTATAAAACCCCATTTAGGCTTGTCTTTCAGGTAATATATACTACATCTAATTAATAAATAATAACAACTTTCTAGATTACTCTTCAAATTTATTTTAGTAAAAATACTATCACAATTTATTGCGAGTGTAAAGTACACTTCTTACGACTTCTCAACTTCTCGATTCTTATGGTTTGCCAATGAAAGCTATAGCTTCGTGTGAATAAGCAAATATTTGAATATATAGTACATACATATATGTGCACGATATATGAAGTATCTTGGTCGTGTGTGCGATGGCGCAAATGCCAAGCCAAGTGAGTCACGATAATCACTTTTCGACGCGACAAACACGTACCGCAACGGAATACATATAAGTATTTATATGTTAATCAAAATACAAACACAATGTGTGTATTGCCGCTAAAATACGAATCTTTAGAGACGTAAAAGAGCGGCTCGAAACGGGTTTTCTGCTGTCTGCTGGTTACTTCGATTCTGCTGTTAAAATACAAACTACACACGAACGGATCAGAGAAACCCAAATTGTTAATATCGCAACCTTTTTTTTTATTTTTGTTTTTGTTTTTGTACTTTTTGTGGCCACTGCAATCGAACCCGTGCCCGCACATGCAATGTATGGAGTGCGGTGTGTGTGCAACGTGCAACAAACCACATTCGAAATGATGTCAGCACATTGAATTAATGTTAACCCGCCCGCCTTGGTGAGATCTCACTCGGAAAGTACCATCACAATGGTAGTCCGGGATGGAGTTTGGACTCGAGAGGTGCTCCGAGCTCCAAGGTACAAGCTCCGAGCTCCGAGCTCAGAGATTCCGTGGGATGCGCACGGGCGATCGAATCAAAACCATGTCAATGGAGCCCAGCGAAACTCGGTGAAATAATTGTGGCGGCAGCTTAATTATCATGGATTTAAATTTCAGTCCAAGATCATCAACGTCTCCTTAACACAACAAAAATATTTGAATATTTAAATATTAATATATATAAATCATATCGTCATAATATTAAGAACCAACATACAACCTTTTTTAGTTTTAATTATAAGTAAACCGTAGTTTTTTGTTCAGATATCTTTAAGCTCTGCAACACGATCTCTCCCAAAGCGAACCCTTTGTTTCTGTTTAACTTCCACAAATTGCTTTTCTTTTCGCAAAACTTGTATTCAATATTCATTAGCACTTAATAAATTATGATTTTTTTTATGAACGTTGGCTGCTTTTCACATAAAATCATTATAAATTCGCCCATAGAGATGCCGACATAAAGCCCATAACTATTAACGGGAATAGCTTTGAAGTTAAAACTATAAATCTTGCAAATTTATAGGATATCTGTCATTAGCACTAAACTCCTAATAAATATCATTATTTTCCATAATTTCCAATTCAAAAAAATCGGACTAAAGCTCATTTAAAATCAAATTGAAGTTCAAATCACTTTCGAATGTTAAAAAGTATAAAAAATGTACCTTAGTGAAATTTTCAGGAGGGTTTAGTTTTTGCATAAATATCTTTGCTATAATATTTTCAAGACTTTAAAATATTTCAATATATGTTTAGGTATAGCAAATATTTAATAACTAGTATTCATTCTTAAAGTATTATTTATTTATTAACTTATACAAGGAACTCACCGTTTTGCACTGCGCGACCGCTTCTCGGTCTCCGCCTCCTTGACGCTGTCCCAACTATCGCCAACGCCCGATGACATGTCATCCAGCCGCTCCTCGTCCTCCATGCCCGAATCCTCTAGAGAAATGTGACAGCTGGTCAAAGTCACCGCTGTGCCATTGTCGCCCACCTCGATCCAATCCGAAGTACGGATACGTTGGGATCTCTCGGTGCCATAGGGCGAAGAGTCTGTGGAACAGCCCGAGGGACACCGCTTCCTCGACGAACCTTCCTTTCCGTTGTTCTCTTTCAGGGATTTGTTGACCGAATAGGTCAAAGTATCCTCCTCGTCCACATCTCCATCAGCATCCTCCACATTATCCGCATCCACATCCTCGGTATCGGCATCGTCAATAGAGTTGTAACGAATACGCGATGCGATCTTTTTGGGTGTCGACGTGGTTGGCGGCGACATGGACTTGGTGGGCAGCTGCTCCAGCGAGCAGGACTTATTCCGCATGGCGGCCAGCTCTGAGATGAGCATTTCGTGGAAAGCCTGCTTCTTTTCCGGTGTGTTTCCCACACTGATCGAGCTCTTCATGGTGCTGGTGTAGCTCGGCTTGGGGTCACCGAATTCGGAACCGGAGTTTATGTTGATTCGCATGCAGTTTCCTGTAGACTGAATGGTCAGCACATCGGACTCCTGCTTGAGGGCCTCGTGTTTGGTGATGATCGTGGTATCAGCAGCCGCCTGCTTCTGTCCCTGGTTTATGATTATTTCAGAGAAGAGCCTCTCGGCGGCGTTCTTCAGATTGTTCTTGATCTCCACAGTCCGACCGCCCAGGAATCCTCCTCCTCCTCCTGCGTTTGGTGAAGCTGTTGACGAGGACTCCTTTTGGTAGCTGTCCAGCGTGGTTTTGGATCTTCTGAAGAGACCACTGGATGGAGTGGAGGTTACCTTTGGTATATCCTCCACATCCATGGTGGCCACCGGTAACTGGACAATTTTCCTGGGCCTGGGAAGAGGTTGTGTTGCTGGCTGCAGGCCCGCCCGTTCAAAGTCCACCTTGCCGAGACTCAGGCGGGTCTCCTTGCGGGGAGTGGTCTGCGGGGAGCCCCCGATAACGCTGATGGAATTGTGGCGATTCACCGTCACCACAGATGTGGTGACAGTCTCGCGAGGCTTGGCCGTTGGGACATCGGGCGCCTTGCGAAGCTTCAGTGGCTTCACTGGGGGGGCTGGTGCCGCTGGCACCGCTGTGGTTGGCGTCTGGGTCTGGGCCTGTTTCTTGGGTAGATTAACCGTCGGCGACTTGTAGACCAGGGTGCGACCCACCGCACTCAGCTGGCTGACAAAGGTGGGCTTCTTCTGGATGATTGGCGGTGTGGCCGAGGGATTACTCGTTGCCTTGGGCCTGGGCGGCACTGGCGGTCCAGGCCGCTTCACCACCACGGCCGCTGTGGCTCCGGCTGTGGCCATTGGTAGAGATGGAGCTGAAGCTGCACGTTCTCACGCGAAACCAGTATTTTTAGGTCACTTCTCGAACGGCGAACAACGAACAACGAACAGCGACTTGGCTTATTTATTATTATTACTTAGCATAGGCGCGCAAATGGGAAACTAGTTTTGCTCTTCGCCGCGGACTAAGTTCTCACATGGCACAGGCACAGGCACAGCATCTCCTCTCGCCTCTCCGCTCCGTTCCGATCGGATCCTCTCCTGCTGCAGCTGCGCCGCCGATCTCTGATCTATTTTGAATATAGGCCACTGCAACGGTGCTAGTTGGATGTGCCAAGTAACAAGTAACACTTATTGGTCGGTTATTCGATATGGAATATGGTTGCTCTGCTCCGCTTCGCTCAGCTCTGATCTGCTCAGCTCAGCTCTTTGGCACAAAACTCGTTTTCGCTGGATCTTTTGGGGGGTTCTGTGGAGTTTAAAGTGAAAGGGTTCCGTTTATTTTGGTTTTTGTGCGGCGACACACAGCATCCAGCAATGGGAACTGCCTTTAATTGAGTTGCAGCAAAGTAAGAACTTGGTATCTTTGATAATTATAAGTTACGCAACGAAACCATTAATCAAATCCTTGAATTCTCTGGTCTTTGAAGTGAAGGGGCCTCATATTACCAAGAATGAAACCCCTATATAACTTATAAAGGCTTCAAATTGGCAGCTCATTATGTTTAAAAGAATTTTAAAGCCATTAATTTAAAGGTGCCATGAACCATTTAATAGTTTTACCATTGAACACCACAACAATAGGTCAAATCTTGGAGTTTTGTGGTTTTTAAAGTGAAAGGTTGCCTCTATCATACTCCATAATTAAGTTATCAAAGAAAAATAAGTACAAATTTGGCAACTATTAAAATTTTACAACCAATAATGGTTCTACAACTTTAACAACTTTAAGTTCTGTTTACATTCAAGTGAAAGGGTTAACTATGGACTTTTTATTATCCATGTTTTTATGGTTTTCGGTCTCTCCACTTCAAAAAAAACCAGGGAATTATGCCGCCTGAGGCACTTTAAGCCGCGTTAATTGAGCTGTGTATGTTGCTCAGTCCGTCATTTAAATAGGTAAGAATTTCAACATTCCAATAAACGATCATCTGTGAGAGTTTTATTAAGGTTGAGCCACAAAAGACGGCAGACAAAAGGTTAGAGGGGCTTTGTTTTTTGGATTTTGTATATGGCCTTTGGAAGAACAGTTGTCAATTTTCAAAAGAAGTTTCACTTTAGCACTCTGATTTACGACACTTGCTGGGTTCCCAGTTTACGATCTTCGTACGGCCTTAATTTGTTTAAACTTTACGTATACAATGTATATACAATTTATTCGATTCAATTATTCACTGCATCCGCACCCACACACACTGGGACGGAGTGGGAGTGTGCGTTTGATCAGTTCGTGGGGAAATTCCCACCCCACCGGGGACAGAAGTTATCATTCGATTCTAATGATTCATCCATCCATTGGCGGTTGTCAAAGGAATATTGTAAATATATTTTATGCATTTTGCGCTTGAAATAGCTTAGAGGCATCGCATCGCATCGCCAGCACTCACACACACTCAGACGCACGCAGACAATCACAAAGTCCGGCCGATTCGGATACGATACGATACGATATATGCTGTCCGCTAGACGTTGCGCCTTGCACGAGAGTCAGAAATAAACTGAAACGGAGAAAAACACGAACTGCGAGAGCGGAGCGTCGGCTAAGCGCACCTTGCTCAACATTGTTGTTGCTACCTCACGGTGTGTGTGCTGGTGTGTAAGAGGGTGTGTGAGTGTGTGCGAGAGTGCGCCAGTGTGGGTGCCTTGGATAAATGAGTGACGCGGCACAACTCGAAAACTCTGCACTTTACAAATTCATTATTACATGCTGACTTTAAGCTACTCTAAAAATTTTGTGGAGTTCTTAAATTAAATTATAATTTTTTTTATTTTTACATGTTAAATTTTAGATTTAAAAGCAGCTATTAGGTTCCAAGAGTAAAGCTGACTTTTAACTAAACTGATCTTGTGTCGTAAACTAATCATTTTTAATTTAAAGATTATAACCTTTTAAAAACCATTAAAAAACACTTTTTTGTTTCAAATTCTGTAATATTTCCCATAATAACTTCAATCAGAAATATCAAGCAATAAGTATCCCAAATTTTAGATCATTCTGATCAATAGTTTGTAAGCTACTGTTCTTAATAAAAAAAACTCACAAAATCTCACTAAACCATAAGGAAAAATAAACTTTTAATTCCTAAAAGTTCCCAAAAATCAAACAAAATTAAACTTTAATTTGACTTGAACTTTTGTAACCAAAAAAAAAAGAAGACAAAAATCCCGAAAAAATCTCATCTGGGCTTCCTCTCTTTGCTGGCTCTCCGC
Source organism: Drosophila punjabiensis (assembly GCA_008042585.1). NCBI lineage: Eukaryota > Metazoa > Arthropoda > Insecta > Diptera > Drosophilidae > Drosophila > Drosophila punjabiensis. Next base: position 110,024 of record VNJR01011515.1, on the reverse strand, counting down.
ATTTCCCGAAGAGAAACTTGGCACATGGCCAGAAGTGCATCGATTGCCATTCGGAACGGGTATATGGGAGGGAGACCACCGCCTCCATTGCCGGCGTCTGGCTGCTGTTTGGTTTTTTCGGGGGGTCGTCTGGCGTTGCAACAGCTGTTGGTTGCCGCATCGCGACAAAAGACAGCCGCCACCCCAAGCCTCCCCCCAAAAATAAAATCTTTATTGATTGTATGTGCAAGTACGAGTACTCGAGTACGTGGAATAGGGTGGACTTGCTTTCGTAGGGAGGAACTATCCCTTAAAGTCAAAATAGATTGAATTTTGTGGAACGAAGTATGTAACTTATTCACAAACGATTTTATTATAACCTCCCACTTTTGGACAGAACATGTAACGAATACCTTTTTTTGGGCATGTTTAGACTTAATTTTGTGAAAGTGAGATACCAATACAAAGAAGTTTATTTAGTGGGAGACAAAAATGCTTTCAGCAATGGAAAGTGAGAATTCGGTTAGGGCTTGACTTTAGTCATCTTTACCAGAGAATGTGACGATGAGATCTTTCTCTGAGTATTAATGCTAGTCATAGGTGTGCCACAGTGCGTATGAGTAATAAGCAATTCAAATTATTCAAATTTTAATAAATACAACTTGCTATGGTCCACTCTTATCCACATACGTATATAATGCAGAGGTACTAAGTTATGTATGCAGGTTCACATACCAACGTGGACATTGCGGGCCGAAGAAGTAAAGCTAAATCGTAACTCCGCTTTTAATCGACTTTTACTGCTGTCATTTCTAAGTAAATGACAGCTTAAACTGCCTGATTTCGGGGGTGCTTTTAAGGCAACCCCAAAATCTTTAGGAATAGAAGCCAGACAGACCGAACCACTTAGACCTTTGCTTTGTCTTATTGCAGCCACCACTGCCCTGCAATTATGAGTGCTGAGACTAACAAATGTCTGTCGAGTTCCCCTAAACAGATATCGAGTTACCTGAAACTTTGTCTACTTCTTCGCTCCAACGGGAAGCCTCAAATATGAAGGTTAAGCTTTTGCTAAATAGCAGAGACCACCCCCTTTGTGTGTGTTAGAAGGAATGTTGCTGTAAGCACTCTCTAATCCTGAAGCACTTCAAAATCGCTGGGAGAAGTAAAGCAGAATTAAAGCTACTGTTTGTGTTCTGGTTGCACATTTTTAATTTACACAAAATATATATTTATATATGGTTTAAAAGTTAATTATAATAAGATATATAGATGTTATGTTAGTAGATCTTTAAAATAACTTAGGTACGATTCGGCTAACCGAATCCCTCCTACCCCTGCGGGTTGCCCAGTTCCGTAGTAACTAGTTTACACATCAACGTGAAGAAGTAATTAATTAATGAATCGAGCGGATCTAAATCATAGATTCTGTACAGTCATAACAATATACAATTGACCTTCGAAATAATCAACTTGGCTAAACAAACATTTATACACATATTCACACGAATGGGCGTTAAAAATACATAACATATTTAGCGTAAGATTAAACAGTTCGCGCCAGCAGCAATTATCAACAAACGGGGGGGAAAAGCGGGAGAGAAATTAGTAAATAATTAAATACGGGTCAAGCGATGGCGGCACTAGTTACTAATGATACAAAATGTCACAATTACAAAAATAAAATACAAGCTTTACTCTTCTATTTTCTTTTCATCTTCTACCTATAGACTAATCCGCGATGGCTGTGTACGGTAAGCTGCTGTGCTTCGGCTTCGTCTTGTTGATGAACACCTTGATGGCGCCGTTGAAATCGGCGCTGACCAGCACATAGCCGCATCCCTTTTTGTGCTGCTCAACGAGTGGATCGGGCTGATTATGAGCCAACTGCAAGGATATAACACTTTTACTAATCACAATTTATAAAGAACTTTGGAACTATTACCTTTTCCATTGAGATTTCATCCGGTTCGGGCTTAATGATGGCCTCCGGGTGTGGCGCAAATATGGCACAAGTCACCGTTGCATTGTGTGCTTTAATGCCTTCCCAGAAATCACTGCGATCGCGACGAACCTGCGCATGAATAGAAACATTATTTCAAGATATCTATAAACATAAATATTTATACAAACTCACCGAACTGAGTTTGGAGTAATCATGATTTGTTTTCCATATGTATATGCATTGATTCTCAGACCCCGCTATAATGTACTTTCCATCGTGGCTAAAGGAGCCCTTGATCTGCGAGGAGACGTTCAGGTATCCCTTGTACTTGCACGACAAGTTCAAGTCCCTCAGATCGTAGAGGCGCACGCGGCTGTCGTTGGAGGTGACCAGAATCTTGTCCTCGCCGGGCATCGGTTCAATGCCACTGATTTTACGTCCAATGCGATTCTTGCCTCGGGTGGAGCGCACATGGATTTGCGTGTGGTACTTCAGTTGATCCGTGTTGTAGAATATGCACCGACCGTCATAGCTCCCAACCACGGCAAATTGTCCGTTTTGGCAGAAGTTGGCGGCCGTTATAAGCTTCGTCTGGCCATCGACCTCATTCCACAGGGCCACCTTCTTGTCGGGTATGTTCCACAATCTCAGCTTGCCATCAAGGCTCCCACTCAAAAAGTACCTGTCATCGCGGGGATGAAAGGCAATGGCCGTGACAAAATCGATATGCTGGAAGCAGCAGAGACACTCCTTTCTGGATATGTGCCAGAGCCGCACAGTCTTGTCCATGCTGCTCGACAGAATAAAGTAGTTCTTTGACCAGCTGACGTCCAGCAGATCCGAGGTGTGTCCATTGTAGGTGCAGAACGGCTTGGGCATGAACGGACCAGGGCATTTCTCGGCGGCAGTGGCCATGGCAATGGCCTCCTCCGCCGAATGCTGTGAAACTAAAGACTCCTGCGAGGGCGTAGGCGAGGATTTTTGATCGGCATTGTATTTGTTGCGCATGTCCTGCAAGATAGGGGATTTGTTAGATACTTGTTATTATTATCTGAGCAGCTAGTTACCTGGAAGAATGGATAGGCATCTTTAAGAACCCAAATTCTTAGCACCTTGTCCTGTCCAGCAGTGGCCAAAAGACGTCCACAGGAACTAAACTTCATACACCACACAGCGCTGGTGTCTTCGCCACTCAAATCCTGAACGTGCTGCAGCTTCGTAAACTCATACGGCCCCTTGTTGGACGACGAGGCCTTAATTTTGATATTCTGCTCGGGATTCATGGCATCCTCGATGTCCGCCACATCCTCCTTGTGCCGCGCATGCGACACTTCCGAGGCTATCGACTTGGCCTTATCCACCGTCTTTCTCATGGTGGTGCCGAAGAAACGTTTAATTCGCGCCGTCTTCTTTTTGAGGCGACTCCCATCCTCCGCCTCGAGCTCCTCCTCGTCGGGCGCTTGTCCCTCAATGCTGGGCGGTATGCCAATTACACTCTCCTCATCCGACTCCTTCTGGATCACCTCCAAGTGCGAGGTCAGTTTCAAAATGTGTAGCGAGAGTGGATTCCAGCCCTCAGGCACGGGTGGTGAACGCATTTCGGAGAGCGGCATGTTCTCGCCGGTGTCCAAATTCTTAACAGGAACTTGTTCGAGTATCTCAAAGTCGGTTAACTGCTTGCCCGAACTGGTGCGAGTGCGTACATAGATATTCATCTGCTTCAGCACATCCTCGTCGCCAGCAGACTTGCGTCGCTCCTTATCGGTAACGCGATAGAAACCGGGATAACTAGAAGGGAATTGTGAGTTAATAAAGAGGAAATTAATAATTATCGTTTCAAAATCTTACCGTGTGGCACTGCCCAAGCTGTTGGACCCTGTACCTGCCAGCTTGGGCCGATTCGCGTTCTCCATAAGCATCTTTTCGATACGCTCGATTTCATCTTGGGACGGACCCTGCGCCTTGTTGCTGGCCTCATCGCGTGGCTTGACCACATAGCCACCCTGAATGGCTTTAAACAGATTAAGACCCTGATTGGGATCAATGGAACTGCACGATATAAAATATGTATTAACATCTCTTTTCGAAACATAAAAACAGAAGATTGTGCTCACCTAACTCTTCCCGGTGCCGAGTTGCTTTTCGCCGAATTCGAGGGACTTGGTTTCGAGTGCACCGACGTTGAGCTGCTGCCCAAGGATTGCGAGGATTTGGGACCGGCAATTGTCACCGACGAGGCAAAGTTACGCATATGAATCGCCGTTGTCGATGGCAGAGACGAGGACGCAGCCGTTGTCGAAGCTGAAGCAGATACGATCGTATTTGTGGAGGAGCAAGTCAAGGTTGTGATGGAGGCTGAGGCGGTGGATGCGTCATTCAGTGAACTCTCAAACTCCATGACAAACTTCTGCTGAAATCCTTGGACGCTCTTAACCGAACGCGTGTCACTGTCGGTGTCTTCATTGTCGGCCTGCGGTTCGGAGGAGGAACTGGTGGAGAAGTTTCGAGACTTTTTCTTTCTTCGCGGTGGCGCCACGGGCCCGCTCGACGTGATGGAGTCCGTGGTCTTTGATTGCGCGAGCTTGGTACTCGCTATCACATCCGGCTCCTGCAGCATGATGGCACTGGCAGCTCCTGTCGCAGTTGTAGCAGCCACTGCCGTTTCCTTGCTGCCTTGCTGATGCTTCGGCGACACCCTGGGTGTACTTATACCGGAAGAGGAGGTGTTGCCAGTGCTCGGTGGATTGGTGTTGGACACTGCTTGCGCCTGTTGCTGTGCCTGCTGCTGTTGCTGCTGCTGATGCTGTGCCTGCTGCTTTTGCTGCTGCGCATTCAATGAGGCCAGCGACTCGCGATCTACGCTAATGGCTGTTAAACAAATAAAAACGAGAGTGTTAATCGTGCTTTGATATTTGCATAAAGTCTCTGACTTTTTACTCACCAGAGGGATCGATGCTGCCGGCCAAGATTCGGCCCACGCGACCCAGTGACGTCATGCTCTGAATGCTCATCGTATCGGTCTCGATGACCTTAAACGGATGCGTCGACCGGCTGGTGAAAATGCCATCCGTCGAGCTATTCTGTAATTCGAGTTTCAAGTCAGTAAATACAACTGGGACATCGATGTGTGCGGGACAAAGAGACAAAAGTTGGAGAAACAAACTAAACATGGATAACGAAAGATATGTATACCTGAGAATCAGGTGTGAGTGTGTTTCCTGGATTATCGTCTTCATCGTTCTGCATGAACTGACGCAGTTCTTGAAAGCGCTGTCTACCACCATACTATATACGCGATTTTTAATTATTATTGATTTATATGTATGCACATATTATACATTTGGTTGATATTTAAGTTTATAATCGTTCGTTGAGTTTTTGGAAATGAGGCGGAGAAAATATGAAAGTAAAGAACACAAATATGGACACAAAATTAAAGGGGGGCAACGACTTTGGGTATTATTCATTTAATACGTAAATAGTAAAATTCAGCTGAATCGAATTTTAGGAACAAACCCTATTTAAACGGAAAAGTATTACTTTACATTGGGTCGAAAATGCTATGTATATCAAAGTATATTTATCTAAGCTTTATCTGTATATAATCACTATGTAAACTCTATCGATATGGTTTTTAACCAATTCCTTTCCAAAAATGATATAACACTGACGCTGTTTATTGAGCAATTAAACATTTTATAGCTGGCTAACGCCGATAGTAACTCACATAAGTGGTGTTGTCTAAAAATAGAAAGTGTAGTATACCTACAAATGACAATATAAGTAAAGGGAAAATTATATATTTTGATCTATAGAAAAATATAAAACATATAATAGCTATATTTCTTTAAGATCTCAAATCAGCTATAAGAAAATATTATGAACAAATTTGTGTATAAAACTATATACTATTTACATTTTTGGAAATCTAACTCGTAGAATGCCTTTCAGCTCAATTCAAATTAAAATTGAATCCATGGAAAGCCCAAGAACTGTCCCTAAGATTAAGAATATTTGGAAATCATAACATTCATATTAAAATAATTTGTATGTCCCTAGCTAAACATAATTAAAAGAGAACTCATCAAAAAGGCAGACAAAAAACTTCTAAGCTACATTCCTCGACCAAGATTGAAAAAAACCCTAGCTTAATGTTTTCCACTTACGGATCCTGGCACTGGCTTCGGTTCTGCAAACACCCCGGCGACGCCACCGCCCGCCGCTTCCTGCTGCTTCAGCCGGGCTCCCAGGCTGTTGGTGGGACTCCTGGTTGCGGGCGTTCCAGCGCCAATGGGCGTAGCATCGCTGTCCGACGAGGCCGCTGCATTGACCCGTACAGCGGGATCCGGAAAGATGAACTCCTGGGCCACCTCGGGTGGCAGCTTCCGACTGCAAGAACAATTACTCGAATGAATTCCAGCTGCACGTACCAGAACCAAGTACTTACCTCAGCGTGGAGTGGCGATTGGGCGTTGTGTCTTCGGCATCGAAAAATTCCTCTGAGCTGTCCGAATCCGTTTCCAGCTTACTCATCTTCCCGTGCGTTGTGTGCCTCGCGTGTCGTTGAGTGGCTATCTCTATTACCTAACCGCCCAACCGACCGACTTCCCCCCGTCTGCTGTATGCAAATTGACCACGAAATTACGCGTTTTTTCTCGCTCTTTTTTTTGTTATTGATTCCCTTTTGTTGCTGCGGTGCCTTTGTTGCTTGGTGGCTCTTGTCTGGTTGAATTTCAGTTGAGTGACGTCCCTTGCTGCAGCGCTGGCTTGAAAGGCATTGTACTTAGCATTTTGCCATCAATTGGGGCTGGGGAAACAGAGTCTCACTAGTAATTTAAGTTGAAATTAAATTTTTAATTGAGTTTTACGCCCGAGCGTAAATACTAGAGGTGTCAAGTGGGCGATAGCGTTTTCGATGATTATGATTCATGGAAAATCGATATCGATATCTTGGTCCGTCGATCAGCTGTTCAAGAAATTATCGCACTGATGTTAGAGGTGAAGAATAATCGATGAAAACGTCGATATCGATGTTGACATATTTTTAAAATTATCGTTACATCGATATTTTGTTGGCAGCCCTGCCGAATGGCGGTTTTTTCAAATAAGTGGGTACAGCAGGAGGCTTGGGGAAAGGACCGCAGTCTTCGAAAACGTGAGTGAAAGAAATTACAGGTGCTTCTCCTACGGGCTTTCTTTGTGTGCCCTTCTACGGCGTACCACATTCTGGACGCGCATCAGCATGTCCATTTCCGTCTCTACCTATAAAAATGCACTTGAAAAAAGATTGTTTTCTTTAGAACTATGTTTATATAAAATAAAAAATGTGTTTTACATTTATAGTTAATTTCATCGATGGAGAAGCTGTTCTGCCAGAGTCCTGATAAGGAGCACCAAGAAGAGCAGCTGACTACTGATGAGGACCTCTTCAACGAGTTTATACAAATTGTTGAGGAGGAGAAAACTGAGAACCAGGAAGAGCAGCAGAGTCCTGATGAGGACCTCTTCAACGAGATACACATCGTTGAGGAGGAGAATGTTGAAATCGATGGAAAGGAATCTGAGAACCAAGAAGAGCAGCATGTGTCCAAACAGCTTGATGAACAACCTCTGGTAAGTACACTTGCAGTCCCTATAAAGTTGTGACGCGCAGACGCGCACGACTATAATTAGATAAGATGAATGCGAGAAATATTATGAATAGTTGCTAGATCTTTGAATTAAATTCGCGCGCCAAAGATTTTGCGCAAAAGGTCACACTGACCAAAAGTGATTGGTCAGACGGCGCCGAGGCGTTAGGCGCACGCCAGACAGGAGGGCGGTCTCACCAAAACCCTATATAAGGCGAGCCGCAGCCCTTGTATCGGCACTTAGCAGCCGACAGCGATCAGGTGGGTAAGTCTACCTAGTAGTCAGCGGCGAAGTCTTTTTCGGGCCAAACCGGGTGTGTTGATGTGGTTGGCTAACACATATTAGTTCCCTTTTGAGAACTGGCTATTCCTGAGCCGCCCGACCAACGACGGGTCGTCACAAAGCATATATATTCTTGATCAGCGTCGACAGCCGAGTCGGCTGCCATAGATACGACCCGTAATTTATAGTGAAAATATTGTAACTTCGTTTTTTAACATACATATTTTGTTCTATTCTCGGATATAAGCTTTTTAAATTATTCCAATCGGATGACTGACTATATCATATAGCTGCCATAGGAACGAGACTGTATTAATAGGTTATTAATCATCCAATTGGAATCTTCAAGGGTATATAAGCTTCGGCTGTTATATTTGAAATATGCTTAAATGTTTTTTTTTTTTTATTAAAATATGTTTTACATAAATATAAATATTTCTAAAATTAAAATCATATAAAGTATTAAAATTAATATAAAAACATGTTAAAATTTACTTATTATTTTTTTTTTCTTGTAAAAAATTGTTATTTGGTATTAACAAGTTTACTGTTACCGCTGAGGCAACTTAATCTAGTTACATATATGAAAAACAAAAACAAATAGATTACATGATCGTACATATCTTAATCTTAAATTTTACTTCATTTATATACATTCATATACATTTATGTTATGACCCTTAAAGGTAAATCGGCTGGGTGGCATCCTTTTAGGCGTCTTCTCGTCGGTTGCGCTGTTAACTGTCTGGCCAATGCGTTAGGAAAATTGACTTTTAAAATTACTTATTACCTAAAAAGTGCCGGGTTTAAGAGTCCACTTTTGGGGGCAGGACCAGATCGGCCAGTTCTTGAGGGGTTAGACTTGGGCGCCTCCAGGTCCCATTGCAGATCTATTTGCCATTCACCCGCCACCAGCTCGTCTGCCACCGGCTCCGCCGGCACCACCGCCTCTGCCGCCATCTCGTCGGCCACGACCGGCTCCGCCGCCACCAGCTCGTCGGCCGCCTCCTCAGCCACAAAATAATTGTCTTCTTCGAACTGGTCCCGCGCCGCCAGCTCTGCCACTGGTTCCGGCGTCATGGCCCGTCGTCTCTTATTGTCGTAGAAGGCAGAGAGCTCCTTAAGGTTCCCCTTGAAATTAAGACAGAGAAATCTGTTATTTTTTATTAAAAGTTTATCAAAAGACGACATTTTGACCTGTTGACCGCGTTTTCTTTCAAAATAAATGTGACCAATCTTAAGAAGTCCGGAAAATCTGTAAAATCCGTGGCTTAAGCCAGCGAGAGGCGTTAGTAGATTCCTGGAAGTGTGGCCGGCTCACTATATTTTACTTTAAAAAATTAATAATATTTGTTTAAAATAATTTTTACTTTTTTTATTAATAGTGTTCCGGTTTTTTTTAGTTTTATTGAAAAAATTTGCCAAATCTTTAAAAAAAAATTTGCAGAATTTTGAAATAATTTTTAATAATTTTATTATTTTACCTAAAAAAATGATTAATAATATTTGTTTAAAATAATTTTTAATTTTTTTTAATATTTACAACATTTTTCATAATTTGGTTTATTTTTAAGTTAAAAAATTATTATTAATTACAGCCAGATGATATTGAGAGTGATTGGGAAGAATAAACAGATTTAAAAGGCCTCATAAAGTAGCAGAGCTCGACAAGGGCTTTCTTTCGATCTATGGAAATTCGTGCGCATTTTCGGAGAAACCATTCTTTATAATTTTTGACGATCTACACTTCCAAGTCTCGGAGCAAACGTTTAAAAGCATTAACAATTATCGGAACAAGCGTCGACGGCTGGTTTACCCGAGTTTTCTCAGTGCGCTTGGCGTATAAAGGACAGAAAATGGGCTCCATGCAGGTGGCCACCGACCTTACTGATGTGATACACTCTGCAAAGTGCCTTAAAATAATTGACAATTTAATTGCGGTCGTACGCGACCAAAATAATGCTACCAGATTATACACATTTAGTCCTGACGATCCAAAACCGTTATAGAATTGTTGAAAGAGAACTAGTAAATTTATTGAAGATGTTAAAGTAAATGGAAGTGAAAATATAGAAAACTACATAGCCCGAGTTCCCGGAGAGGCAAAACAATTTTGCAGAGACATTTCAAAAATTTATGTCAAAGCTATTGGTAGAATGAAAGTCCACCAACACATCAAACTAGACTTTTCAGAGGAAAGAAATTGACGAAATAGAACTTCAGCACCAAAACGTGCATATTATAAATTGGGAAAAAATTACGACACGTTACAGTTTTGGCTGGAAGTAAACGCATACCGCGATTCGGGTGGAAACCCAAGTTTTGAAGAGCTGTCCACCATTGCTTTACAAGGTTTTCAGCTGGGTCAAATTGGTTAAATATAAGCAGAGAAACCGAATCAATATTGACACTTTGAACGCAATTTTAAGCATCGGGTAAAATGATTCACATATATTAAAAATATAAACTCGATATACCCGATATTGTTAAAAATTTTGAGTAAAATGATTAAAGAAAAATCTGGGTTTTTTAAGCTTTCTTCAATGGTTTTTGGGGTTTTTTAAGTTTTTTTTTTTGTTGCTAATCTAGCGTTTTTTCGCTAACAATTATGGCAACACTGATTATGAGCTTTTTTAGGTATAACCAACCACCGTTGTGAAAAAAAATCCTGATTTCGATTCAAACTTCTTTTTGACTTTTTTTTTACCCAAAAAACTGTCCACACTGGTCTTGGATTTTGTAAACATTTTCCACACGGCACTAATTATTGTTTACCAAAATGTATAAATGCATGTGATTTTTTTTGGCGACCTGTAACTTTCAGTCGAGCGACTCGCGGGGCAACGTGTATTGAGCCCAAGACTTTCGCGGGGTCGAGTGCATACGCAACATACGGACAACAACAAACTTTTGCTGTGCACAAAACAAAAACAAAAGCAAATGCAATTTACTGCGAAGTATAAAAAAACGCTTACTACGCAATAGAAAAATAATTTATCGCAATAATTCGGCTAAACGCGAGCTGGACGTCAATAGCAGCAAAGACGAAAGTTATTGTATTTTGCCGTCACCATAAAATTGGCTTTGATAAAAGCACGTTAACCTCGTACCTGCCGCAAGCTGAATTACGGTAAAAATAACTGTTTAGTTTACGGGTAATACAAAAGACGGAATTAAAAAAAAAGGATTATGGAACAATAAATCTAGATGTTTAACAATTTGTAATTCGTCATGCCTATCGGTTATGTACTATAACTTATGTATTTTATGTGCCATTGTTCCAGCAAAAACTTTATGGAAAGAAATATATAAAATGTTTTGAAAAAGTACTGTGTGCAACGGAAAACGGGTACATCATTGATAAGAGTACAGAAGTCTAATGATTTTTGTACCTAAATATAGCTATCCGATTTCCGCATAGAATGCGTTTTGAATCATCTTTCTTATCAGTTTCCTCTTTATTGTTGCCCTCGACAAAAACAAAAAACAACACTCCCAAAATATGCGGTTTTCAATGAGGCAGAAACCAGTTTGATAAGAAATGCTGGTTGTAATTTGTTCGTTACTCAAGCGAAACTTCAACTACCTGAAATACTTCCGATTTTCGCCTTTAATAATGCGATATAACTAACCTAGTGTAAGATTATCATCAGCCACACGTCACTAATAGCGGCCATATTTGATAAACTATGAGAACGGCGCACTTGAATCTAATCTGAAATCTGTGCGCGGAGCACCATTATAATCATATGTGTGTATTAACCATTATCAGAGCCACAAACATATACAAATCCAATAACAAACCGAATAGACTTTGTAGACGGACAACAACAGCAATGATAACTTGTTTTGCAAACAGGTTTTCGCGGCTTCGATGTTGTTTAAAAATAATTATTGAAATTTTTAAGGGTTACCGTTCTGTATACACCACATTGTGGTCGAAAAAATGTAGTTAACATGACTGATATATGATTGAATATTACACAGTAAAAGCTTGACCCTCGGGAAAGTACACAGCGCCATATTTCCCTGATATCAGTTGTCATTTCTTTGTTTGTTGCGTTTACATAGGCCTGCTATAGTATATAGTGTATTTCGATTGTATCTTAGGGAGACGCTAAACCTTATCGGCCCCAAGGGACCCATTTTTCTCACTTAAACCGAACTGTGCGGCACGTTCTGATTGATAATTGCTCGCTCACTTGGTCGAGCGGCCGCCATGTCCCATTTTTAGTGCAGCGTGCAAAATAATCTGTGTGCCATTTTGATGATCCAATGAAAAATTACGGAATATTGGCGACAATAATGATTCATGTAATTTGCTTTATACTTCTGAAACCCCCTTGCTACGATTTCCTTTCGATATTGTGTCTATATGAACGGCAGTAAAAGAGATCTCGCCCCCATAACGAGCTCGGTTACCGGCGCGATAACACACACAAGTTGCGGATCTCGGAGCATAAATTTCCGCATTAGTAACAGTCAAGTGTGCTATAGTTATTATTGTATTGTGTTAACATCTGAAAAGACGCCACAAATCAACTTTAAAGCTTCGTTCTCAGCCGAAGAAGAAGAATCTATTGTCCACGACTTGTATGCTCTCTGCTTAAGTACATTAATTTAATTGTTATAATGTGACACGTGATTTTTTTTAGGATCTGTATAAAATATAAAGGATTTCCGGAAAGAATCAGGATGTTTTACAAATACAATACCGTTTTGTTAAGTGTGTTTCAAAATCCATTCAGAACCAGAAATTTCTTTTGTTAAATGAAATGAAGGCTCGTTCAAAAAAACAACAGCTAAACACACATAGTCTCAATTTTATTGTGCTGAAATTGGATTATTTGTACAAGTGATCAACTGATTAAAAGCTAAGAAACTTGACTGGCTTCCTAGAAACGAATTTCGTCTACATAAAAAGCACTCAAAACCGGCTTACAACTCAAAGAAAGAGAATATGATTTCAGAGTTTATTGAATCTCTGAGAACTGGGTAAATATTAGCCCATACAAGAGAAGTATTTCAATTACACAGTTCAATTTGCAGCTGTCATGGTTCATGAAATATATATTTTTTACTTATTTGTTTTCTTAAAAGTGAAATTAAAAGTGGCGTTAGGTTTATTGTTTTATGGTTATTCAGTATGAGTACTTGTCCCCTAAATTAAACCATTTCTAGGGGAAAACCCCCATTCCAATTTCATAAATTTAATTTCTCTAAATTTCTTTATGAATGAATCACCAATTTCCGCAGCTTCTCTAGACTCTATATATATTCCGACAGATCTGCCCTCCTCCATTCCGTTTTCTGTAATTACTAGACTAAATCTAATCTAAACAACTTGCTTTTGTGATAGTTCAATGACAATGACGGCGAGAGATAAGAGGTCGGCCATAGCTATTTCCCTGACGGGTTCGTCTCTCGCATCTGCTGCTACCTGTTTCAAGTTCAGGTATAGTTTGCCCAGGTTCTTGGGCAGAAGAGTAGGAGTCCATGCCCCCCGGAATCCCCAATACACATATGTGTAGTATTGGCCGTTTAACAAAGCTGCCGAAATCATACCACTTAGGTTGACTCGACTCCAGCGACGGCGTCTGTAATCTTATCGCCGCAAAAAGTGAACAGTTTAAGCTGCATCGTTCGTGCACATCAAATCGGAAATCAAATTGAAACAAAGTATATCTTGACGTGGGCGTTCCGAGCGCCCGGCGTCTTCTAAAATTTTTCGTTTTAGTCTGTTTGTGCACAGTAAGGGCGACGGTTATCGAGTTTGGTAAATTTGCTCTGCCTTCTTAGTTATTTCTGCTTAATTTACGGTCCGTTTCGTGTTGCTTAGAGTGTTTTTAAAAGGTTGTAATCTAGCAGAGTCTTTAGCAAAGTGATTTACAAGTGCAATTTATCAAATAAGAACTGAGTTTTTGAAGGTTTCTTAAAGAGTTAGCAGACATATAACTTTATGTCCTAGAAAACATATATAAAGAGCTTTAAATATGACTTGAAACAGGCTAATTAGGATCTTTGAATTAAGTCCTTAGTAACTCTCCAATTTATAATGTCAAAGAAATGTCAATAGAACTTAAAGAATATCACCAATTAAATTAAAATGAAATCCTTAAAATCTTTACTTAGTTTAAAGATCATTATTAATATACCATTGAGGCAGGACACGGAGGCGTTTGCCCACTCATCCTGACGCATAGCCATGCCCCGGGGCAATGGTCTTAGTTTGATTGACTGCTGTTTCTCACAAAAGCTATCTCTAGTCACACTTGAGCCGCCGGGACTTAAGTTTTACAGAGACCCGCTTATCGAACCTGACAACAGACCCAGCCAGGAGTCCATTGTCCCGTATCTATGAGATTTGCCCATCACATTCCGTCTGACACTGACTGGGCACTAAAGGCATCTGGGCATTCGATGAGCTTGTTGCTAGGTGTAGGATTTTCTAAGCATATTCTCACTCAACTCTTAGTGCTAGAAGTATCTAAATTTATAAGTGAAATTTCCCATTTTTCTTCCTTAGGGCACAAGACGTTATATTCAGGACATGACCAGGAGGCAACAGTGACTGCAGAAGAATCATCATTCCCTCCAGCACAAAACGAACGCATAAGTAGCCACAAAAAGACAGAGTCAGCCAACAATGAGCACCAACAGCAGCAGCTTCTTCGACGAACATTTCGCCATGTTGTACTCCAACCTGATGGATCAGTATATGCCCGAATACTTCAAGAGTTTTCAGTACACGCCATGGGTCTTCTCGCTGCTCGGATCAGTGGTCATAGGACTGAGCGGGATATTTCCGCTGATTATCATTCCCACAGAAGAGAAGATGGCCAAAGAGGGGTACAAAGATCGTAAGTGGTGCATGGGGAGGAATCATCTAATAGCTGATTTTAACAAATATTCTTTGTTCAGCTGCGGACTCAAAGCTCCTGCGAGTCCTGCTCAGCTTTGCTGTCGGCGGACTGCTAGGCGATGTGTTCCTCCATTTACTGCCAGAGGCCTGGGAAGGCGATAATCAAGATCCTTCTAGTCATCCGTCTCTGCGCTCGGGCCTTTGGGTTCTCTCCGGCATACTCATCTTCACAATTGTGGAGAAAATCTTCTCCGGCTATGCCAGTGCGGACGAAGAGAATCCACAGCCCAAGTGCGTGGAGATTGCCAACTGTTTGCTGCGACGACATGGCGGACGACTGCCCGAGGGAGAGAGCGCAGAGAGCTGTGGCGGTGCCTGCGACATAGAGGATGTGGATAAGGTGTGCTTCCTGCGTGAACGAGAGCAAAAGTCCAAGGAGAAGAAGGAGCAGCCGAAGAAGGTGGCTGGCTACCTGAACCTGTTGGCCAACTCGATTGACAACTTCACGCACGGCCTGGCGGTGGCTGGTAGCTTTCTTGTCTCCTTCCGACATGGAGTTCTGGCCACATTCGCTATATTGCGTAAGTAAAAACCAAATAAAAGAAATTATATAGTATTCCCTTTGAATCCTCCATTAATTCATATACCTCTTGCAGTTCACGAAATTCCCCACGAGGTGGGAGACTTCGCCATCCTGCTACGCTCTGGCTTCAGCCGCTGGGACGCCGCCCGTGCACAGCTTCTAACAGCAGGCGCGGGTCTTCTCGGCGCTCTGGTAGCCATCGGTGGCTCCGGTGTAACATCGGCCATGGGTAAGCTTAAGTGGGCTTTGCCATTGACAAGCGAGCCAGTAACTTATCTTTACATTTACAGAGGCACGTACTTCGTGGATCATGCCGTTCACCGCCGGCGGCTTTCTGCACATCGCTCTGGTCACAGTATTACCTGATCTCTTGAAGGAAGAGGAGCGGAAAGAGTCCGTCAAGCAGCTGGTGGCCCTGATTTTCGGCATTGCGTTAATGGCCGTAATGACTATGCTCTTCGAACACTAGGAAGTAGTACTAACTGCTGCTATGTCGCGACAGCAATACAAAAGATGAAAATTTAATCCAGAAGCAGTTGTAGCTCTACGACTGTCATTTGGCAGTTTCCAAATTTACAAGAATTTGTTGTACTTTATGGGATTATCGCTAATCCCGTGCCTGCGTTATGTAATTATAGCCGATATGAATGATATTTAAACTATTGTTAATGATTATGTATTATTGTATCATACTTATGAAACGAAAATTGAAAAATAGACACTTAAGGGAGACCCAGCTCTCCAAATCCTTGAATAATTGCATATAACTTGGGGGGGAAACTCATCTTGCTGCCAAAAAAAAATTGGATAGAAAAATCAATCAAAGGTACTTCCTTTAAAAAACAAGTCGTTTATTATGTTTTCTGTTTTTGCAAATCAGGCTTGCAAGCTTATCTAGTGCCTTTACTTCTTAGACTTGATCTTCTTAAGGTAGAATTCCAACTCCTTGCCTTCCAGAATGTAGCCGTCAGAGCGGCCGCACTGTCCAGGGCGGGAAGAAATGCAAGCTGCAAGGAGAAAGAGTGATTAGTCAAGGGCTTCACTCAATTTAAGGCACCAAATTTGGTGAGTAAGAAAATCAGAGTAACTATGACAAGCCAAATCACACCCAACAGGCTTGCATCTCTCTTAAAACAAGATTGATACAATAAAAGTTGTTGGATCGCTAAGGGTTTTACATCACTTTAACACAAGCTTCAAGTTTTAAATTAAAAAAATAGAAGATACATACCCAAGATGCGACCGGAAGTGAACTGATCCTCCAGGGCCTGCTCGACCTTGCCGTACTTCTGGCGCTCCAGGTACTTCTTCATCACCTTTTCGCTGCGCTTCTTGGTCAGCACGTCGTTCTCGTCCTCCTTCTGGGCATGCTTGGGGTTACGCTTGCGTCCCAGGGGCAGCACGTAGTGGGACTCGTACCACTGACGGAATGGCGTGGCATCGATCACCACAATGCTGTTCTTCACCAGAGTCTTGGTGCGCACCAGCTCGTTGTTGGAGGCGTTGTACACAACATCGGCGATACGGGTCTTGCGGGCGACACCCTCAGAAGCCCAGGCAAAGTTGCCGGTCTCCAGGCGCAGAGCGCGCAGCTTGGAGTTGCCACCACGAGTGCGCACACTGTGCACGCGGCTGGAGCCAAGCTGAAATAAAGGGAAATAAGGTTTTAGTTGGGGTTTATTCTTTGGGAAATTGGTTTCTGGGAGGCAGGTAGTCAGTAGTCCGAACATAAAGCTTTTCAATCATCAAGAAGAGTGCTCGAAAGCACAATTGCAGTTGACACGCGTTAACATCATTTTAAAGAGTCGTTTGATATCTTGGGACCGTTTTCGAAGGCTTTTTATGGATCAGTGAAAGATAGTTAATATATGACTTTATCAGTCTTAATGTTTAATTGTTGTTTGGTGACTTTTAGATTAGTTTACGAGCCTATTCTTTAGATATACAAGCAAGCAGAGTACTAAATTCCTTAAGGAATGCAATTAGGTTAAGTTCCGCATTTGATAAATTTTAATTTTTTAGTGTGGCGCCTGATTTCAGTTTTAAAATTGATTGAAAATTGAAAGTATGCTTCGTAGAATGCAAATTTCAAGAATGTTTTACTATAAATAAACTTGATTACAATGAAAGCGTATAAGGCCACGCGGGTATTGTGCTTAAATTCAGATTCTCTTATTATTCTGACATAAAACCAGTCAACTTAAATGAAACACTCAAATCACAGAGCGGGTTAGGAACAAAAATTAATATTTAACTCAAAAATCACATGTACCAGGGTCTGAAAACCTTCTACAGCCTAGCACCATTCATCGCTAATTTAAGTACATATCACAACAACAACAAATCCTCTAATTAGATCCTGAGAAACCGGTCCCAAGGAACCAACGCATAGCTATATATATAGCCAGATATCGGGCACTATCTCACCTTGGTGTTGGCGGCGGGGCGGCCCAACTCGAACTTGCGCTTCTTGCGGAGCGACTTGCGCTTGCCTCCAGTGGCGCGACGCTTGTGTGCACTATCACGGCTGATACCTGCATAAAACAATTAATACATTAATACAGAACACAAAACTAAAGCCAAGTAAATATCAAGAAGAGTACAACATCACATTGTGTGAGGGGAGAGGGGCCGTCGCCGCATTGCACGGGGCGCGAGTTAAGAACACAGATATTTCGTTATATTCACAGATTTCCAACTACTGCTGGGCAGATGCAGCTGTAAACGTACTTGTTGCACAATTTCATGTTGTTTGCGGGCGTTTTCCGGCCGATTTTCTTGATATTTTCACGCATTTTGCTGGAGTTTGACTTACCCATGTTCGAGTAAAAAGCGAGAAAGAAAGGAACCTCGTGTCAAAAAAAGTAGGGTTACTTTTCGGCAGAGTTGCAAGAACAGCGATGCCACTATCGATATAACTTAATCGATACATCGATATTTTCATTGTTTATACCTATGGGCAGCACTGTTCTAATAGCATAATTTCGTTTGAATATGAATAAGGACATTTTTTATAGATGGTTTGAATAACCATTGTTCTTATAATACATGTATTCTTCATTGTTTTCCACTTTTTTCCATCCTTCGCACATTTGGTGCTGCCAGACTACGCCAGATATGTCGATAGTAAAAAACGAACGATAGCGCGAACTACAACTGCTATCGATAGTGCCATCGAGACTTTTGCAGCTCTAAATACACTGTACTTCGGAAAATTGGGAAATAAACGAATTGATTGATAAATACGCCAACAACATTGCGAGCCCAACCGATAGGATCTGCCGGAGGCGTCGGTACCCACACCCTGGATACCCCCATGACACTATGGTCGGGAAGAACTTCAAGGCCCTGTCGCACTTTCACCGCCTCACCGAATACATAGTACAGTGCAAGCACTGCGACAAGACGCTCTCCTCCAAACACACCTCGTCCAACCTGACCCGCCATCTCATCCGCAACCACAAGCTGCTGGCCCGCACGATTTTCGCCGGCGAGGAGGGTAAAATGCTCGCTGAGCTCAAGGACGAGCTGGATGCATCTGTTTCTGAGGACTTGAGTATGGAGCTGCAAGAGGGCGAGGGCGAGACGAAGAGTGCGGTGCGCACGATCATTGGCGTAAAGCAGGAGCATCTGGAGCGGCACAGCCACGAGTCCGAGATGCGAAACAAGGTGATTGGAAAGAACAATAAGCTGTGGGCGCACTTTATCCGCATCTCGGAGTTCATGGCCAAGTGCAAGCACTGCGGCAAGACGCTCTCATCGAAGCACTCCTCCTCCAACCTGATGCGTCACATTGTGCGGCGCCACAACAACCTGGCCAAGACCCTCAACCACTCGCACCATCACCTGATGAAGAACGAGGTGTTTGCCGGCCTGGAACGCAGACAGCTGTCGGATCCGCTGGAAAAGGTCAACTTTGACGATGTGGACAGCATCATTGAGAAGGTGGCGGACCACCTGGATGACGAGGTTTGTGGGCGCGCGATTCCTACTGCTCAGTTCGAACTGCTTTAAATTTGCGCTCTTTAAAGGTTACCTCGATCTCGCTGCAGGAACCCTTCTACGAGTACGTGGTGGACAGCTCGGACAACGCGGTTGTGGACACGCGGCAAGACGATCCCGATCCGGAGCCGGAGGCGGAGCCAGCAGACCTGCACAACCTTTTACCCGCGGACACCGCCTCGCTGGCGGAGTCCACCACGCAGCTGGACGAGAAGCTGAAGGCGGAAACGATATACTACAACGAGATGGCCGAGCTGGCAAGAGCCAAGCGCCGGCTAATCGATCTGCAGACCAAGAAGCTGCTGCTTGACATGAATGTGGTGGATAATTAACACCATTTGACGGAAATTTACAACACGTATTTTTTAGGAAGGCGAGCAATATGATTATGTTTAATTTTAAGTCCAATTATACTTTTACCGAACAATTTCCATGACCGGACTTACTGCGAGGGTTTCCAGTGCTATAAATTAAATGTTAACTATCTTAGGAATCGAAATTAAAATAAAAAATGTTTCAAATAATAGAAAATTTGTTGTAAATGTTTTTAAATAAGTTTGAGCTGCCAGCTTAGCTTATTTCTGAAGTCTGGCAACGTTAGAGCTTAAGGCGCAAAAATCTGGCAGCGCCAGCTACCAGTGCTTACAGACATTTTGTGTCTTTCTGGTGAAGCCGCCATTTTGAGCGCTGGGATAATTACGTTCGACAGAGCTGGTCACACTAAATACCCAGGAGGCATCGCTTTTTTTGTTATTCACGAAAAATCTGGGAAAAACTTGATATTAAAGCTGGCACTTTCACAACGAGCAAGTAAAATGGCGAGCTTTTCGCCAAACCAACTGCGACAGTGCGCCCGCTTCACCGGCACTGCCTGCACGCCGGAGAAGGAGCAGCAGCTGCGCGACCAAATCCACAGCGAGCTGGCCAAGATCAAGTACTGCGCCAATCCAACGTACGAGTGCAGCCTGATGAGGGTGGAGGGCCATGAGTACTGCATCCGGCACATTCTGCGCGATCCGCGCTCCAACTACCGCCAGTGCACTCATGTCTATGCGAATGGCCGGAAGTGCATTAATGCGGTGCCAAAGTTCGACAACAAGAAGGAACTGATACTGACGACGCTTTGCTTCGAGCACAACCGCCAGACGCAGCTGCAGAAGACGCACGTGGCCGTTGGCCGCGTACGCAAGCTGGTGGAAACGAACGAGACGCTGCTCAACAGCCTGTCGTCGCACATCAATGTGGAGGGCATAACGCCGGAGCCGCTGAAACAAGAGCCGGATGATGATGAAATAGATGTGGTGTCGCCCCACGTTACCCCCTTTGGTATGTGCTATACTTTTGGAGGTTTTCTGGCCTTAACTAAAGGCAATTCTCTTGCAGATGCCCAAGACCATCGCAACAGCGTTGGCGACATTGTGGAGGCAGTGCGCAAGCGTCGTCGCATCCTGGACTATGCTTCAGATAGCTCCAGCAACGACGAGGATCCGCCCTGCCTTAGGAACACCGCCCAGGATATTGAGTTCAATGAGTCGGACTACGAGAGCATCGATTCGGAAGATGATGATCCACTAAAGTAAGACTTTGACTGCTACTTTTGTGTAATTGTCTAATAACTAATACTTTTTTATAACCTTTTCAGGCATGCTGGCGTCTACACGCGCGCCGAGGCGGTCCGAGTGGCCGAGGCCAAGTTGATTAAGCTGCAGGGCCTTTACCGCGAGCAGGTGTCCCACTTGCAGCATGTCCTGAAGCAGCGACGCCGCAAGTACTTGCACGATATTCGCCGCGAGCGTGAGATTTATTGTAAGTTTTTATTATTTGTTAGTTTGAAAGTTTACTAAGCTTTCGTTCATTTGACAGGCAGCATCCACGATCAGCTGAAGGACACGCCGCACGAGCGTAAACTGTACGACCAGCTAAAGGCTCTGAACACATACCATCGCCGGCAGGGCATGGAGGCGGTGCTCTACAAGAAACTGAAGGAGAAGCGAGCCAGGGATACGCTATACGCTTCCAAGTCGTCGAGCAATCCTAAATGCGTATTTACCGAGGGCGGCGTCAAGTGCGGCGAACGAACGCTTCCATGCTGCAAGCACTGCCGCAAGCACATACTGGAGGATAAGCGTCAGGTCCTGTTCCGGGCTTGCGGCGTGGAGCGGAGCGGTGTTGTCTGCCAGGAGCCCGTGACCAGTATTCTCGAAGATTCCAATTGCGTGCTACACCTGACCGTGGCGCCGGCCAAGCGTCAGTATATCCAAAAGGTGCGTTAATCACAGACCCAAAACCTAACCTAACCCAACGCATAACCACCACATGTTACTACTCAAACTTGATTATTCCAACTGCCACTTCACCCACTGCCATAAATGTGCAGGAGACACAGTAACCACACAGAAACTGTCGAACAGTTTGTACAAGCCGATACTGCGCATAAACTAGATTTAGGCTTACATTTTGTTGTAACGCTAATGCTAAGTATATAGATAGATATACACAAGAACACTTGAACATAAGTACTTACTTAGTATTGTCTTATTAAGTCGCTTTTGTGATCACTCCATCCCGAATAAATTGCCGACCTCTTCATCCCCATCCCCCAGTTTTATGAACTACCAAGCACACCGCCGCTAGAAAGTATCTTTGCTGCTGGCCGCGGTGCTGATAATTTAGTTGGAGAAGAGCCGCCGAGCAGCAGTGAGCAGCCAGCTGAGGGCGGTAGTGATGACTTGGACTTGGAGTTTGCCAATGGCATCTTTGACTTTGATCTCGACACGGCCGGCGATCTGGCGAATTCCCTCGATGACGACATTTTTCTCGATTTGGATGCTGATCTCGGCTTGGCCTTCGACGATCAAAGTTTGGCCGACTTGGGCTCCGACCAGGAGGGCGATGATGAGGCCAGTCCCGAGGCAGTCAGTCCCACCGAAACTCTCGATCAAGACAACTTCAATGCAAGCCCCTTAGACCTAGACCAAATAGCTTTTCAAGACAATTCCGAACTGAACTATCAAGTCATTGACGAAACCGACACCAATGTTAACGAAGTGCTGCGAATGCTCGAGGGCATTCAGCACATGCCTTGGTTCGATGCTCTAATGAACCAGTAACAAGCTAACATAGTAATTAATTCATTAACCCATTCATAACACCTTATATCTGTAGGTTTTTCTTCGAACATTTTTTATCTTTGTATGTTTCTCCACAGAAATGCGAGTCAGAGACCGAAGAGGACGACGCCACCACCTCGTCTGCCAGTATGAGTGTCCCCATAAAATCAGAGCCCAAAGACAACCAAGTCCTTAACGTCACCACATCCCATGGCGAGGATAACAAAGACGATATTAAACTCATACAGCCCGCATAAGACCAATCTAGTTCTACTTCGTAAGACTTTGTAGTTTAAATGTTCACTGTTTGCAATCATAAATAAATGTAGGTATTAATCCATGACAACTGCTATTTGTTTACTTGTTTACATATTTATTTTTATATATTTACATTTAATGGCTTCTAATAATTTATACAACTTAATAATTGCATTATTTGTGTACGTGTTTTAACAACTCACTTCTTTTTTTATACAGAAAAATGCATAGCTCTTGCAGTTGCTTAAATAATAGAAAATATGCACGCCGTTTGCTTAAAAGTAATGACTGTAATTATCTGATCTTAAAGCACAGTTAAATATATATCAGTTATCAGTTCCTCCGCTCAGTTTCTCTACTCAAATATTTACAGATAGCATATGCCTTAATCGTTAATTGATGGCAACTGCTCTCGTTGTTCAAATGCACTATTAAAAATAAGAAATTGGCAGCTAAATATATTAACAAAGTCTGTTATTTGTTAAACGTTATAGTTCCTTATAGTTCCGTTGTAGTTTCCACCTCCGAGCGATCCAAATCGTTCAGATACGAGAAGCCTATCTGGCCATAGTCCCTCTTGCCAAAGGACACATTCTCGTTTGTGCTGCTCAAGTGATTGTGATCGGAGCTGGATCTGGGAAGAGAGATTGGAAGATGAGATTGAATAAAAGAGTGTAAAAATTATATTATATTTATTTACCTTTGAAACAGCGGGTTGGTTATGGGCACTTCTCCGCCGTAAAGTCTATTGTTGAGCTGGCCGTTTCGACCCAAGGTGGCATTCATCAGTTCTCCGTTGCCATTCAATAATCCCACGTCGCCGAATGTATTTCCTCGCCTGCCCATCGTGCTGTAAGCGTTATTCTTGGCATTGGCCAGATTGTTGGGCCCCGTCGGATCATTGTTATAGACGCCATTCTGGTAATGATTGCTATTCTGATGCTTGATCCGGCCCAAAGTCAGAGTACCCGAAAGAGCACCGTTGGCAGGAGATCCCAATGGGTTGGCATTGTTGCGAGTGTTAATCTCAAGAGTGCGATTGAAGGTGTTCTGCCGGTTGTTTATGGCCAAATTGTTGTTCATATTGTTGGCATTGTTGAGGTTCTTGTGCCGCCGCAGAGTGGCAATTGTGGCCGTCGTGGCATCTGAGTGCGAGGGACTGGACTGACCGCCACCGCCATTGGAGTTCTCCTTGTGCGTTATATAGCTGACATTGTCCAGGGAGAAGGCATGGTTTTTGGCACTAAAATCCAGCTGCAGATCGTCATCTACATCGGGTGGCACGGCCATGGCCAGCATCTGGGTCTCGTACTCCTTCATATTGGCTATGGTTTCGCTGGCATTCGAGGCCTGCGGATTGACGATCACGGGATCGTAGCGAGGCGGGTTCGTTGAGGAGTACTGGCGCATGCGTTGCTTGAAGTTTTTGTATCTATTTTGAGATTTGTAAATAAGATTATTAATATATTTTCTTAATTATAAATTTAGACTTAAGACTACTCACTTTGACCAAGAAATGCATATGTAAATAATGCCAATGGTGCCCAAAATAAGTATAACAAGTGATATGGCAATGAGGGTAAAGGGGAAGACTTCATTATCAATATCTACAGCAGTGGCTTTGACCTGTAACATAAACAAATCATTAGAAATTAAAGTATTCCAAGATATTTCTTTAGTAAAAGTAACTTACCGTATGACCTTGATCTTTCCTCTCAAGCGGAAACGAAATACTTTCAGCTGTGGCCCTTGGCAGAGCAATATTCAGCTCGGAACGGGCAGCTGGTTCCAGCAAAGTGGTCTCCACAATGCTATCCTTGCGGCTCAGCAGCTGCTCCGTCTTGGGATCGATCAGATAGAACCATATATCCGTGGCAGAGGGATTCTCAATCACGGATCCATTCTTGGCCAGATACTTTTGACTGCTCATGCGCTCGATGCCACTGACTAGGCCGGTCTTCTTGTCCAGCAGTTCCTCCAGTTCGGTGTAGTAGTTACGCAGATCGCTGGGAGCAGCGTTGGGGAAGGATAACGCCATCCGATTGATATCGGCCAGTTTATTGACCACTATGCGGGCCCGAGTGCGATGGGAGCCCTGTTCCTGCTGGGCATCACTATCGCGGGCCTCCACCAAAAATGTCATGGGGAAATCGTTTTCGTTCTTGAAATGCCTGGCCGTGCGCAGAACTCCAGTGTCCTCGGACATCATAAAGTAGCTGGTGGGCTGAAATTGAAGTATATTTTAAGTAAAAGTTTATCTTTAGCGTAAAACTCTAAATATTCAAGTAAACATAATATTTACTCACCACATTAACACGATTCTCATCGTCGTCGTAGAGGGCATATCGAACGGTTCCAAACTTGCCGGAATCTCGGTCAGTGGCTCGCACCTGCAAAATGGTTGTGTCCACATCCATGTCTTCGGTGATTATGGTGTAGAAAGTATCTCGCTGGCCGCGCAACCGATTAAACTCGAACTCTGGCGCATTATCGTTCTCATCCTGAACGATTATCTCAACGGTGGCCGTGTCCTTTAGGGGATTCACAAAGTACCGATGCGATGTGAGCCGGATCTGAAGGGTGTAGGAGGTTTTGGCCTCAAAGTCCAGCGGTTGGATAAGCTGCAATTGGCAGCCGTGATCTGCCACACTCAGGTTGAAGTTACCCTCCTCATTGCCGCGCACAAACTCGCACTTGAAGGCCGGTGGCCCGTCCGACGATTGCTTGGAGTTGACTATTTGGATGAGTTTCAGAGTGCTATTCGCCTCCGTGGACTCGGGAACACTGGTGGTGTAGCTGTCGTCACTGAAGGCCAGGCCAATGCTTTCACTGCTCATCATGGTTCCGCTTTCCAGCTTATTGTCCGATTTGACGTCGTTACCATTACCATTGGACAAAAGGTGATGGACATCCACGCGCAGTGGAGCCACTGAGCTCAGCTGCGGCTCACCCAAATCGTAGGCTCTGATGTCCACCTGGTACTCCGTATCCTCCTCCTTACGCAGTTCATCGCGTATGCGAACGGCACCCGTATCGGGATCCACTTGGAAGTACTTTGGAGCCTTGCCACGTCCCACGATCTCGTAGCGAACCACATTGCCCGGAGAGGTTCCATCGCCATCAATAGCTGGCAGAGTGGCGATAATGGTTCCTATACTCTGATCATCGTTCACGGTCACCGGATCGGGCACGGTTATAAACCTCGGAGGTAGATCATTGCGATCCTCGACTTCCACCACCAACTGGACAGTATCTCCAGGCGAATTTCCATCGTTCTCAATGGTTCCAATGGAGAGTTCATGCTGCTTCTGGGTTTCGTAATCCAGTCCCTTGACTGTCCTCACTTCACCGGTCTTGGGTGTAACCTTAAAGAGTTCAGCATTGCCTTTTCGAAGGACATAAGTGATTTCCGGCATCGTGTCTGGATCGAAGGCTTGAACAGTGGCCACCAGGAAGTTCTCCTCATTTTCTGGAATATGTACATCAATCCGAGCATCGCTGAACTTGGGCACCTCGTCCGGAAGATCGAGAACCATCACAGTCACACTAGCCGTACCCAATCTGGCGTCGGGTGCCCCATCCTTGGCTGTGACCACAAACTTGTACTCATTCGTCTTCTCATAGTCCAGCGCCTTGGCGGTAAGGATCTCCCCGGACGTGGCATTTATGGTGAATGGTATATCCGCGGGTATGGAGTAGGTAATCTCCGCATTAATTCCCTCATCCGCGTCGGTGGCGTGCACCACTCCCACGGAGGCCTGCGCCATTCCCTCGTCCACTTGGAAAACGTAAGGCAAGGTGGAGGCATCAAACTCGGGATTCTTGTCGTTGATATCCGTCACCTTTATGTTCACTGTGGCGCTGCTGGAAAGGCCGCCACTGTCCTCCGCCTTAAGGATCAGTTGGTAACGTGTTAGGCTCTCGCGATCCAACTTCCTTATCACTACGATGACGCCACTCTCCTGTCCCACAGCAAACTGGCGTAGATCGTTGCCCGATATGATGGAGTAAACAACAGCATCGTTCTCGGGATCATCGGCATGGACCACCGTGACCGTGGAGTTGATCTCAGCACCTTCGCTCACCTGGATCTCGTAGATGGGCTTCTGGAAGCGAGGCGGCTTTGTGTTCGGTCCGGGAGTAACACTCACCTCCACAATGGCCTGCGAGGAGAGTCCTCCGATGTCGGTGGCCTGGACGGTGATGCTATATTGCTCGCCCGCCAGGAGGCGTCCTTGGGTTCTGATCTCGCCCGTGGTCTCGTTGATGGTGAACTTTTGGATGCCATTGTTGGAGACATGGTAAATGGAGTAGGTCACCACGGCATTGGGGCCCTCGTCGTTGTCGGTGGCGTTGACCTGGGTGACCAGGCGACTCTCGCTCTGAACCCCGGCCGTAATGGAGATGGGTGGCACCATCGCCAACTTCGGGGCATTGTCGTTGACATCTCGGAGGTGGACGGTGAGACTTAGCGGAGCACTGGCCGCATTGGTGCGCGGCTCCCTGGCGACCACTTGAAACTTGAAACGTCCCGGCGCCGGGGGGTCGCGATCGAGGTTATCCTCGTTCACAATCAAAATGCCATCGCTGGTCACATTGAACGAGGGGGTCGTCAGCTCGTATATATAGTCTGGTTTCGGATCGGAATCGCTTAGGTCAGCATCGGTGGTTCGGAACGATATAGGGTTTCCTTGCGCGTCCAGCACCTTGGTTCCTATGGGTGAGTTCTCATCCACATAGCCCTCGGTTTGGGAGGATGAGATAACCGGAGGATTGGCATCCACTGGCTTCACATAGATCACCAGCTTGGCCGTGGTAAATCGTTGGATTCCCGGTGTAACCTCCTCCGCCTTGACTATGATGTCATATTTCTTGGCCGTGGACGTATCTATGGCCTTGGTTTGCTTCAGAACGCCGGTATTCTCATCGATCTGGAAGTAGTCATCGTAGTTCCCTGGCATTCCACTGGCGAAGCTGTAGCGAATGGGTGCATTAATGGTGTCCAGATCCACGGCCTGAATGCGTTCGGGGAGAACGGTGAGGACGCCGAGCAAGGAACCAGCTGGCACGGATGCCGAGTACTCCGGATTGATGCAGGCGCCGTCCACAAAGGTACAGCCGCTGTAGATGAACGAGGGATCCAAATCGTTGGAATCGGCTATGTTAACCGTCAGAGTAGTGGTCGAAGAGAGACGATCTGCGGTGTTTCTGGCTCGATCCTAGAAGTAACAAGATCCCATGAGTAATCGTGTGGAAATTATTTTATATTGTTCTTTATTAGATGCTCTATAAACAATATAATAAACTTAACTACATATATTATAAACTATATGGCTCAATGCACTCTCTTTAGTTCCAAACCCTCTACTTAAGTGAAAGGTTTGAGGCCCTAATGGGCCGGTAAGAGCTAATTCAGGCACATAATTAAGGCACTGAGTTCGGCGCAAAACTTTAATTTATGACCTGGCCAGCGCAGATAGTTTAATAAGGGCCTTTTGAGCGCCAATTAAGTAATTAGGGCTTTAAGCCTAGTTTAGACACTTCACTTACCGAAGCCACAATCGTTAGGTAGTATGTGTGTATCTTCTCAAAGTCTAGGGTCTTGGCCACGGTAACCTATATATTAGAACGGGGAAATAGATTCCATTAAAATATATATCTAAGCATATGGAATTCTTCTTAAAGATCTAAACCTACCTGTCCCTGGTGAGGAAATGAGATGGCAAAGGTGCCATAACCATCTTCGGTATATTTGGAATCATCGGTGGAATTTATACTTCCCGGCGAGATAAAGTACTCCACTAATCCGTTGACACCAGCATCCTTATCCAGAGCTTGAATGTTCCGGAATATCGTAGTTCCCACTGGAGTGCTCTGAAAGAGTAGTTCAAATCAGTTTTATGATCAGTGTTCGATGCAAAAATATTAAGAAATAGAAACAGTTTCCCAGGCAACACAATAAGAAGAGGAAAAGAGAGAGAACGGAAGCTGCATATGAGCTCATTATTCCCATTCGTATTGTTTTACCAAGTCGAGTGGCTTTAGCCAAGGCCCAAGAGCTCGCTGTTATATAACGGTGGCAGCCTCTTAAAGCCATGTTAAGGAGCAAGTTTGCTACTTGCATACAGCCTGCAGTTTATGTACACTTGAGTCGGTAATTTAACCACAAGAGGGGACGACTCTCTGCGTCGCCACAGAGCCACAGCTCAGTTCCCAGAATTGCAGCTAAGCTCTCCCCGTACATAAGCCATTCTTCATCTGCTGAACTTTGAGATTTTTGTTTTCTGTTTCTTCGCTTTTTGTTTTTTTTTTCATAGCTAAATGGCAGGCGCGCTGAGGTCATCTCTTTTCGCTTTTCATAACTTCAGGTGTTTGAAAATAGCCAAAATTCACATGGTGTCACCTGCGTGCAGTATTCGATTGCGATCTTAATAATTCCAGCTTGAGCGTAGAAATAATGATTGTCTTCGGCAATATTTCCAGCTTGGAATGTGTGATATTAGGTAGTAATTCATATTATTGATTCATCACCTACGTAATAATATAGAATATGGACCTGTGATCGCTGTAATTTTGCCTATTTGTATGTTACCTGTGGGCAGATTCCGTCTGCTATTTCGGTGGCCCTCTTGGGGTATGATTTTTCCAGTCGATTCTTGTAATTATTTGATAGAGGCTCGGGAATGAAATGCGATTCTGTTGTCTTGTGTCTGCTCTCGACGTCTGCTGGACAGAACTGAACTGGACTGGACTGGACCATGTTGGACACGCGGTCCCTTGGGAGTGTTCGCCTAAGCCGGCAAGTGCATACCAATTATATTCCAGTTTGACTGGCAGAACGCCATATAAAGGTAGCTGGATCACGAATTTACAATGCACTACACACAGCACACAACAACACAACACAAAAATAAATATATAAAAAGCGAAAAGATGACGCAGGTAGCCGCCCTGCCCTTTTGTTTATGCCACTCGTCGCTTCTTAAACTTCGATGCAGAAGATTGCAAATAAATTTACGCTGATTGCAGATTCCGATATTGCATTCTTTTCTCATTCAATTCGTTTTTGTATGGCTTTAAAATTGAATTTACTATCTGAGAAACTCATCGATCGGCCTTCAGAATGTTAAATCGCTTTGTCATCGTAGGAAACAGGAGTTCCTGATTTTCTCTAGGGAATATATCATCTTAACAATCTTAAAAAAATAGCTATAGCCTCTTTGGAATTCCTTTAACAAATAAGAAAGTGATATTTACGATAATTCAGCAAATAGCCTGCCATAATTCGTTAACTGTGAAAACGTTCTACCGATAATTCTAATTAATTCCAATTACTGAAATGGTATCTCTTCTCTTCGTGCTTATTAAACAATCATTGGGAAATTATTTATGAATGCCTTGGTTAATGGTTCTATATATTATCCAAATGGGAGCCCGTCCAGCTATATTATGTGCTATTTTTCCTGCAGAGAGGCACATGAGCGATTTAGCAAGGCTTTTTTTTGCTAAATAATTAACCTTACAGGGGTTCTTGGACGTATGTATCTGTATGTAGCACGTTTCCGCTTTGTTTTATGCTTTTTGCCTCTGCTGATGGTGATGCTTTCTAATATGTCAACAGTTCTGTAATTGAACGTTATTAGTCTAAATACGTGATTAAAAGCCGGCAGGCCATGCAATACTCTTGCACTTGCCGCTGCGATCATGATCATCATGATGATCTGGGTTCGGGGTTCTCGGCTCTGGGATCTGGGGATCCGCTCTCAACATGCTACGAATACTCGTATTGCTATTTCTATTCCTGCAGCTATAGTCAAGCTATTGTTGCCTCTGAAGCTGGAGCTGAAGCTAAGAGCTGGGAGCTGGAGATGGAGCGCTGAAAACATGTTCGCTACCACTTCATTAGTGTTCAGTATGTAGTTGTAGTTGCCGCTGTCGCGCCGGGAAGACTATGCACATTCACCTGACTGACTCTCCCCTGCACTGAGCTGAATTTTAGCTAACTTTTCGACATTTTTAAAGCTTCTTAAATCCGGTTATTATGGTAGAAATATTTATAAATGTAAGAAGACGATAATTCTTCAAGAAAAGAGGTAAACTTGACATCTATTTATCTGAAATAAACTTTTTAAAATATATTTCAAGTTTCTTAACTAACTATTTTTGCATTTAATCAAAGACCATGGGCATATAATAGTCTATGATGCCATAAAATCCATAAATAGCAATAAATTCCTCAACTTGTCATAGTTTCATTCATCATTTAATCATTTTCCAAGATCAATTATGTTTTCAAGATGTTTTCAAGTCTGAGTTGACCTCGTAACCCTTTTTCAGCTTCCATATCATAGCCATGTTTGGTAATACCTATTATTTTATCATTAATAACCCTCGGATGATGCACCACTAAATGTCATTCAAGAGACTCAAATTCTTGTGGGAAAAAAACCCACTAAACATCCGATACCGAATCCGATCAGATTATAGATAATTTTTCTTTCGGTGCAGGCG
Organism: Drosophila punjabiensis; assembly: GCA_008042585.1. Taxonomy (NCBI): domain Eukaryota; kingdom Metazoa; phylum Arthropoda; class Insecta; order Diptera; family Drosophilidae; genus Drosophila; species Drosophila punjabiensis. Next base: position 78,861 of record VNJR01011515.1, on the reverse strand, counting down.
GTGACTATAACGTGATAGTCCGTTTGGCACCCGGTTCCCCGGTCCAAGAGGAAACTCGACGACAGAGGAAACTATGGCGAGAAATGCGGGCAAAACTTCGGCATCGGGAGGCGACAAAGAGACGTTCGTGTCGGGGACGCTGAAAAATGTCCATTTACGAGCACTATTTACTCACCTCGGGAACGGTAACCTCGTAGGGCGTGTTCATGAAACGCGGCGCGTTGTCGTTTATGTCCGACACCCGAACAATAATGGGAATGTTTCGCTTCTTGTTCGTCGATCGGATGGTGCAGGAGACCTGCGGGGAAACGATTTGGGATGCAAGTACCCCATATTTTCATAAGTATCTTTGCATTCTTTCCGTACTGGAAGAAAATTATATTGATATGAAAATGAGGGTAACAATTTACCTGAAACACTATGTGACTTAGGTTCTCCTCATCACGATCTAGGGGCTCCAGGAGCTGCAGTTTCTTGCCATTCAATCGAAACGTTGGCTGGCCTTTGGGGAAGACTAAATTCAAAGCGATTTCCGTCTCCGGATCCCCGAAAATCGGCAGCTCTGGCGGATTGGTCGGCTGTCCGATGACTGCAAAGAGAAAAGCGTTGCATTATTGATTTTTGCTAGTAAAAGTTTAATAAATAAAGCTGGGTTATGGGCACACAAGTGAGGTAGTTGCAGCTCTAAACCGGCGAACGAGAAAACTGCAGCGGCAGTGGCAGCAACAGCAACAGCGGCAGCGACAGCCTTTCTCTTTGCATTTTTTGGGGTCAAGTTGCAGCCATCATCACACGGGGATGTATGTGCATGTACATACATTATACGTAGATGCATCATGCATGTCCGAAAGTATTCATATTTTATGCGTTGTCGTTATGTTTTAGGAGGGGCTTTGGGGGATATTATAACATAGATGTTTGAAGAGATTTGTTTGATCATATTTAGAGCGTTTATTATCTATTAAAAGTTTAAAAAAAGGTTGTATTTCTTTAATATTGTCTTATAACACAACGAAATCGTTTACTAAATTATTAATTTCCTTACTTTTATTACCAGAAATATTATAAGTTAGCTTTTAACTTAATTATATCATTGTTTATAATTTATAAGTTATATTTAGAGTTATATTTATAAGTTATAAATTTAAAATAAAAAACCAGTGAAGATTTCGTTTCCCTTGATTATTATAATGACTTTTTCAATATAGTGGAAGGGCCCTACTTAAACCTAGATTGCTTTTTAAGTGCCCCCATAATTCTGACCAAAATCAGGCATGAAAGCTATTGAGAATGCAGTTGGCTAGTGAACGCTAATAAGCATGTAAACATTACAATGTTGCACAGTGCACTATGCTATAGACCATACATGATATTAATTTTTTCTAGTCTGACGTGCTCTGGCAAGCTCTGATGATGTCGGTGCCCATGTACCGAACACGTTTGGCCATTATAATTACGGTGTGTTGCACCTTTCGTGCTTTTAGTCTATGAACTTGAAGTCGAGGTTTTGTCTCAGAGAGTTTTCTTAAAAAAACTTGTATGGAAATTTAGGGGAGCTAAGAAATATATACATATACTATATAGAAAGAAGAATTTCTTATTTAAAGCTACTTTCAAGTGTTTCGTCAGCATTCAATGGAGATAACTTTTTGGTAAAAAGTTTTAACAAATTCTTCACGTCTTGAAAGATAAGTCTGACTATTTTATATTAAATATTTTAGTGAGTTTATTTTTTACAGGTTTACTTACAGTTCTCTCGGCTCTCTTCTATATCCAAAATAATATTTGTCTGACCCGTTTCCACTTCGCACATCTGTGATTTTCCCAAAACCGCTGAACACAGCAGGATCAGAAGCCCAAAAAACCCGAGACCTTGCTGGGGCGTGAGGTCTCTTCTGGCAGCCATATTTCTGTAAATAAAACAAATACATCTTGTTAAATATATATATTAGCCAATGTCTCTGATTTGAATATATATCTGTGAACCGCTAAAAGCTTAACCTACGCGGATAAGCCCACACATCGCATCTGGCGATGGAGATGGAGACCCAAGACCCAGCTCCAAATGTCTTCTGCACAAGTCGCTTTGCATGCAAAGACGGCTTCTCATGCCTTAAATGGCGTGATATCAATATGCAATAAACAATTTAACAAACTTGGCGTTGTCTTAGCGCGGTTGCGGTTGAGGTTGCGTTTTGCCTTTGCGTTTGCGTTCTTTTCTTATCCGAATATAAAAGCACTTATATGGAAATGTGGAAATCCAAGAAGATGCGAAGCATCTGAAAACCTGCAGAGGTTAGCCAGCTGTTTTGGAGATTATAATATAACTCGGGGTTATATTTGAGCTCTGAATTTTTGGTATTTACTTTAAAAAATATATACATTCCGATTAGTAAGAATGAAAATATTTATATTACTAAATTCGAGTTCTTCTACATTCCATCACGTAACTTTTCCTTGAGTTCAACGACTTGAATATTAAATATTAATCTTTGTTATATAAAGTTGAAGAATTTATTATAAATTGAAAGTGCTGGCATAAAGACATATAATTTCCTCGAAAATCGCTGACTGAATTGAAAATTGTTCACACTCAGCTGCAGTTCAGCATTTATTGGACGGAAAGAACTTACAGCAGCTCATCGAACTTGTTGCTGGGTTGCTGGAAAATGTGCACGGGAAAAAGTTCCCAACCGAGAGAGGGAGCATAAATTTTTTAATAAAGTGGCAAACCGCTCGCTACCAACTAAACAACGGCAGTTTTAGGCCCCGAGATCAGGTGCAGACTCACTCAGTGCCCTCCGCGCACACCTCGTCCAGAGCCTAAATGGCCAAATGGCTGAATGGCCAAATGGCTAAATGGCCAAACGGCCTGACTGCCCGATCAAGTTGCGGCTGGGTTACAGTTAGAATTGTATTGCGGAGGCCACTCTTCTGGCGGCGGGGCGGCTTCGGCTTCTCTATCCCTAGGTTCTCCTCGGCCACATCCGCTGGAGCCACGGACTCCAGTCAAGACTCGTTGGCACCACCACCACCACCACCAGGAGTGGTGAGTGAGTGAGACTCGCGTATCCGTTACTCGGATCGTTTGTTTAATGAAACGCAATGAAATTAATCTTCAAGTTCTTGGCCATTCCGCGAGAGGTATTTCACTTTGAAAGGAATTTTGCTGGCTGCCATTGTGAAAGTCTTGGTTTTAATATAAATTTTGAGATCTTTGGAGATGGTGCTACTTCAACTTGTAATATACAAATTCTTTAAAATTAGCATGATATAAAACAAATACTCAAAAAGACCGAAAGTCCAAAACATCATTGCTTCTATAGTTAACTCAAGTTTGAAGTTTTAAAATCTTCACTAAAAACCTACAAACTAGAAAACTAAAAACTCATTAAAGAGGGTTTTTACTTTTACTTATAATATATTAATTCTACAAATATTTGATAATAATAATAAATATTTAAAAAAAAAAACAAAAAGTCCCCTTAAAACATTGGTTCCTTACTAAACTCCACTTTGGCCTTTAAAAATCTTCTTCAAAACACACAAAGAAATTTTATGGAAAGGAAGTACATTTTCCTCTATATATATTTTCCCAAAATTTCGTTTCAACTTAGAAAGTTTCGCACATATACCTATATTTAGCTTGTGTGAACTAACTTAAAAGAGTTAATTCAATGCAAAAAAAGAAAAAATATTTTAAAAGCCCGCCTCTTTTTTTTTTTTTTGAAAGTCTCCTCTTTTCGCACAACAAATGTTTACTTCCGAGCTGAAGACAAACAAATAGTTGAACAATGCATAAATTAAAGAAGCAAGGTCTCCATAGTAGAGTTTCTCGATTGTAAGATAAAGTTCAATCAACTAAGTAATTAGGGGAATTCCCAGGCTTTTTGTTAAGATTATATCGCAATTTGTTAAATAGAAAAATGTTTGATAGTGAAAAGAGTGTAAGTTGAACAAGAGCTAAACATAATTATTAGATTTAATATAAATATTCTGTAAATATTGGTGAGTTGTCTGGGTAAAGAAATATGAATAAATATCTGTTAATATAAATTAACATGATTTATCAAAATCCACTCTTAATGATTTAATTATGTCAGATTCTTAGCTAAATGCCGTAAATACCTTCCCGAAGCTTTACACTTTATATTACTTCATTAATATCCAGGTGCTAAGCCTAGATTTAATCAACTATTAAATTCATAAATCATAAATAGTGAGCAGTTCATTTTGCAACTATGTCTGCCTAAGAATTTTCACGATTGAACCAATTTTTTTAAACCAGATTTAATGTTGACTCCAATTGCCTAATATGTACATGTACACGCAGCTATAAAAAAAAAAACACTCAGACAACCAATAAAAATGTGTTGTTATGTTTAATGATTTTTATTTATTTATAATCTCAGATCTTAATCACATTTGTCGTAATTGACAGCGATTGGTGAAAATATATACATATATCTTGGAAATCGTAAAAGCCTGGCTCGTCTATTGCATAACTGGCGATATATCACATTGTATTGATATGGCATAAATGCCTCGTTGTTCCTGTTTCGTTTTCGAGATTCGTGAAAATCCTCCGCTTTCACTGGACACCTCGAGTGGGGTATATATAAAGTCGAAAAAATATAAACAAAAGTCACAGTGAAGCCACCGCAGAAAGTCACTTTGCTGATTATGTTCAGAGAGCTCCAACCGGAAACTTATAGAAAAAGAGCCGAATGTGCCGAACTGGTTTGCAAAATAAACGAAAGCCGAGGTATCGCTTTGAATGCCTTGCCTGGTGGCAGTGCCTGAGCCTGCTGCCTGCTCTATGTAACATAGTGTGTAGTGTGTGGTGTATAGTGTATAGTGTGTTGTGTGTTGTGCTGGCTGGGTGCAGATACTCGCACAAGAAACCTGTTGCTTATTGATGCTGTTTTTGCCAACATTTTCTAGTTTTGAATGTGGTACAATACGTACCGAACTTAAATCTCAAAATCTGTTGGAATGCGAACGATGGTTGCCACACACAAATCTTAAATAAACAAGAAAGGAACGCGCCATTGGATTTCTGAGGGGGAGACCGAATCCGGGGATACCCTGGCAGCACACAGTGCCCAGTGCATGGCATCTAATCTTTTATGGAAACCTTTCAACAGACTTTAGTGCTATGTGCCAGAAAAGACACAATAGCGCAAAACGAATTGGGTACTAAAGTATTTATTTTTATTGACGAGGGAATTATCTAAGGCTGTTTTTTGAGATGTGATGTAATACGAAATAAATGCTGAAGAATCATAAATATTTTATTTTGTGTTTCTCTTACGATTCTGCAAAAATTAGAAGAAGACTTTAATACCCTTAAGGGTTAAATGGTTAAATTCTAATCGTTCTAATGAACTCAGCAAGTATGTTTCTTTTGATTGTTAACTTACATGATATTGCCTTTTTCTTATGGCTTAAACCCTTAACTGCTGAGTAACAGGCATAATCTTAAGTATTTTTGTTAAAATGTTCATTAATTCTGATTCGCACGTTTTGTTTCTTACAAGAATTCATTAAATCATCCATTTTGAGTTATGAAAGATTTAGAGAAAATTGGCTTAATTATAAGTTCAATGTTCGCCATATCCGGTTTAATTTTGAATTTAATTTAAATCGAAGAAAATTGGTTAGGAAAATAAAATGTAAATGTTTGTAAAATAAATACAGAGACTCCCAGCTGCCTGGCAATAACCTATTAAGTTGCTTTGACTTGCCGCTGGCGAAAACTGTAAAATGATTAAAATTTCAGCTTAATAAACGCCTTGAAGGCATTTAATCAGATTAAGATTAATCTTCTTTGGTGACATTCGAACTTTGAAAAACAAAACAGCTCAACGATGCGTCTTTCGTGTTTATTTTTTAACCCCATTCGCCTTTATACATCTTACGAAATACAGTCATCATCATTAACGTATAACTTGAAATAATTATAAGGCTAATGAGTTAATAAATAAATGCATTAAATTACTTACCGTTTAAAGATTCTAATTATTGCAATTGAGCAAAATATTTGTGCTAAGTGTGTGTGTGTGTATCCAACGTGAAAAGTGACACACGCCGTTAACAAAGGAATTCGTTATCCTTTATTACATTTCGGACAGGTGATTATTTAAAGGTGTATTTGCTGGCAAACCATGTGCTGCATAAGATATAATAATTATAAAACACACACGCGTTAGGTTTTGTATTAAAACTGGTTAATAACTTGTGTTATTTATGGGTTTTGCTAAGGAACCTCTTTTCAAATTTAACTAAGATGATTTTATGATCTCGCCTGAAACATGTTTGGCATAAGTTTTCGAATTTACTTTTTTTGTTAAAGTTAAACTCCCGATTTACACTCGCCTTATGGGCTTAATTATAAAATATAATATTTCGCGAAAAGGTAATAAACAAAGCGCTGCGTGGGAGCCTTGTGGCGTGTAGTAAAAGTAGCATGGCAACTTGATTTATCCGTGTCTATATGGCCTTTACACGAGTGAATATGTTTTTCTTACACAAATCTCGGCAATACGTGACCTCATTGGCCGATCTGAGACAGGCTATATATTTCGACTGTTTCTTTGCTAATGCCGCAAAATATATATATTTAAACTCCGAGCGGCAGTTACTACCACGATCACGTTCACATTCCACACTGTGGTTTCATTATGGTTCTACTACATCCTCCTTTCCCCCAAAGTACTCCTGATGATGATGATGGGTAAGTTGTGTGATTTTTTTCGCTGTTTGTTTTTTACACCATTGTGAATTGAGTAAACAACAAATTGGCAAGAGAAAGTCTTGCTTTCGGGCTTCGCACACCGACATATAAACGGTTTGTATATTTTTTCCTTCTCAACTATGGATGCTCCACAGATTCGGGTTTTCTTTGTTATTTAAACGAGGATTATTTCATTTTTGGTGTTCACTTTGCAGAGATTAACTCATATATTGTTGGGGTAATAATTATACAGAGGTGTTTAGAAACATATATGTATATTGTGTATCTCTGCCGATTGTGTATTCTTCACATCACACGTCTGCTCCGCCTCGGTCTCGATAAACGGCCGAACGGGCGAAGGTATTGTATTTCTGAACTTTACACACATTTCTTGGGCGATAACTCTTGAAAAATTAGCTCTTGGGCATATTCATACCAGCAGCAGCAGCAGCAGCAGCCTCAAAACCGGTATCGCGGGAGCCACCTAAAATTCGAATAGGTAGAAACTACACTGCGCGAAAGCGTCTCCGTCTCCGACTCCGTGGTAGCGCGTGCGCGTGCGTATACGTGATCGGATGGAATGAAACTGTTTCGTTTCGCTGTTACCTGTTCGGGCAACAAGTGGGCGCTACCTAGGGAACGGAATGGAATGGATAGAAATGGGATTGGAACTAGACTCGTTGGCATATCGCTGTTGCGGTAAAACTGGTTTTCGGACTAGTTTAACAGCTGATACAACACACACACAGCACATAGCTAGATATGCACCGAAATCCGAAGTACTCCCGATGCTGGGATGCGAAAGGCATCGGCGGCGGCGCACAGGTACGCCGCGATCTGCAGGTGCATGTAGGTATGTTTTTCGGTAAAGGCCTGCTAACAGCCTCTGTTAAGCCAAAGGTAAATAAAAAGACCACCATGTTTCATTTCCATAGGAGTAGGCAGTGGAACCAGTTTAGTGCTCTCTTCCCCCCCTTTCCTTCTATTATATTTTTTATTCGTTTCTTTCCTTTTTGTTTTAGCTGCATTTGCCGTGCTGTGTTCGGGGCTGTGTTAAAGTTTTTATTAAAATGTTTTAGGCGATGTAGCCGCGCTTTTGTGCAGCAATCGACGTCGCAGCGGCCCGCTCACTGCGCCAGTGCATGTGCATGAATGAAGTTCACTAAAGGGGCAGACAGCATTTTTGTACCTGTCAGCCAGCCCCAGTCCCGGGACTTCAGTCCAAGCCCCAGCCATGGCCCCAGCCTCACAGTCGTATGCATATTCCACTTCCATTTCCACTCCATTGTGCGGGGACAATGAGACAGTTTGCCTTTGCTCTCCACAGAATCCGCCATTATCATCGCTGTGAGGCGTCGACAATTGAACAGAAAATAATATTATAAATTGGGAGTTAAATATAATTAAATTTAATAGATAGTTTTTCACTTGTTAACCATCAAAAGATGATCATTTTGGGTTAAATATTACGAAGAGAATGCAAAGCAACAGAATGGGTTAAGGATTTTTGTAAATATTTCACATCTATCCCAAAATGATAGCTTTAAGAATTTAATAACATTAATTTAAATAAAATAGAGCCCCATTAAATAAAATAATTAAAAGCCCTATCATTCTCATATCATGTTTTTCTTAACAAAATCTAACTAACAAATTGTCCAAATATTTTTCTTTTGCTCCAAAAAGATTGCTTGGAAACATTAATTATAAGGAAAAATTATGTCATTATCTTATTTCTCTCAATATTTTAACATTGTTCTTATAATATCTTAAAAATCAAGATATATGTATGTATGTGCCATGAATCAACAAATGTCTTGCAAAGTTTTTTATTTGAAATAATTTAATAATAATTTCTAGTATTTTATAACATTAATTTAAATAAAATAGGACCCCATTAAATAAAATATTTAAAACCATTAAAACCCTAAAAAGATTCATTGGAAAGTCTAGTAACATTAATGAAAAGGAATTTAAGTAATTATTCATTATCTTATTTTTCTAAATATTTTAACATTGTTCTCTTATATTATCTTTAGCACCAACACATACCTTCCAAAGTTTCGATTAATTCGCAATCAAAACCCCTATAAATTTGAAATAATATAATAATATAATAACAAACAAGCTCACATTTAATAGTTCTGCATTTAATGTTCTAAATCTCATCCATTGTTATACATAACAACTTCATATATTTTAATCCGCTAATTAATAATTTAAATTAACTTAAACGAGTGAATGATATATTACTAACTACCCATTAAGGCAGGAAGTTTGTGGTGCCAAAAAATTAATGCGATGCTGTGTCTTCATTCCCATATTTTTAATTCACGCAAAGAGAAAGTGCTAGAGCTAGAGTGGGCTTTCAGCAAGATGTTGTACGCCATTAGTCACTTTACTGTTTCTTAACAACCCAAGTTCATTTAATATACAGCTCTGGGCATCTCTTGTGCAGAATTCCCGAAGCCCGGAAGATTAATTGAGGCTAAAGCCCAGGCCCACGGTCTCTTTTTTTTACATGAAGCGAAGAGGAGGAGGCTTTTTCTTCTTTCTTTCTTTATTATAAACGCGTAGTTTTTTCTTGCAAAATTTATTGGCGGGTTTGGGATTACCATAATGTGTGTTAGCGTTTGGCTTTGTCTTCCGGCTTCGTCGACAGTTTTACAATTTGAATGTCCCATTTTCACGATATATAATCTGAGACGTTCGTTGTGTTGTGTGTCGATCATTTTTGTTCATTTCAAGTTCAGTCCATTGACTGCTGATTTGGGTCGGTTTTGTAATTCTATACTCTCATGGGAGCTACCTTTTTACACTTAATAAATAATGTTTGAATAATTTCTGAGATTCTTTGGAATTTATATACTATATGAATATGTTTTTATTTTCTTTTACAGATTTCCTTACATTGTAGTTAATATATTTTTTTGTAAAATTAAATAAATCTTTTACATTGAAGCACTTCGTTGCACCGGATATGAAGCAGTTTAACGTGTCAGCCGAAATTGTATGGTTTCGCTGAATCCATAAGCTTGAATTGCTGTTTAAGACATTTTGTAATCAGTTTACCTTCTCAGGAATTTTTGTGGAACTGCTGCACAAAGTATATTGTAAGCAAGAGAAAGAAAGAACCCATAACAAAAAAGGTAAGTTTTTGAGAAAGGTTTTCATTAAATTTAAAATAGTATTTAAATAGCTTAAAGAAAATATTTAATTTAAATCAAGCTTTAATTAAGAAAATGATAACACACCTTTGAAAGTGCATAATTAGCCTTAAAAGACATTGTGCAAATAATAAAAAAATATGCAACCTGTTAATTTCCTAAAATATTGCGTTGCCAGCATTAAAAACAACTGAACTCATAAACAGCATAATAAGCTCACTTGGCTTCAAATTACTCCAGGCCGACGACTTTCAGTAAACCCAACGAGAAGTATGATCTAAATTATAATTTCTAATTCTGGCTTATGGCTAAAGCTCAGATCTTGATGGCTCAAAGCTGGCATTGTTGTGCCCTCTCACATGCTCCTGCCTTTGCCTGTTAAATCATTCTTCGTCCACAATTTAATTGCTCTACAAAGTACAACTGCATTCCAGCCACGGCAGCCATTCGATTCGATTTGAAACCAATGCGCACCACATAACCAAAAGATGCCTTCGCCCCGGCAAACTGAACAATCGCTTGGCCAAGATCAGTTTCTCCATATATACACACACTCCTCGTGGTGTGTGCTTGTGTGTACCGACAGTTGCGGTCAGGAGGAAAGTACGGAGCGGATGCTAAATTTATAAGGTGGAAATTCAATCCACTGCCGGCGAGAACGGGGAATACATCTCCTTGCTGGCTGGCTGGCTGGCTAGCTGCTCGCGTTATGTGGCTTCTTGACGACAGTGCTGCCGAGCACTCGGTATGCGATTTCAATAACAGGATTTATGGAGGGAAAAAGGAGACTAAAACAAACTATGTTTACCAAGGAAAAAGTTACAAGAAAAGTGCAAAGTCAGATATAGAACATTTATAGTAATAGTCTTTACAAAGGGAAGAACTTGTAGATTTTTCTGATCTATTTTAAAGTGAAATTTAACGTTAAAGTAGTAGAAGGAACTTCAGAAAATATCGATCGAAGAGTCAATATTCATTTTCATTTAATTTTTAACATAAAATAATCAAATGCATTGTTGAACACAAAAATTGTTAACGATTCATGAATTTTATTTAGCAAGATTACAACTTTAAGAGATTTTTAACTTTATATAAAGTAATGTAAGGATCCTCTATAGTTGGGACAGATTTCTTTCTCTTAAAAAATGGTTAACTGCCCATCACTGTCCTTCACTTATATGCCTATCTATCTATATATATAGTTTACTACTACGCTCCTGACCGCAGCTGTACACGTCTCGCAGGCAGGCCATTAACATTGCTTAATTGAATTAGATTCCGAATGCAGATTATGAGTAGCATCGCATGCTCACTTCGGGACAAACGGACTATGGCGGCGAAGTAAAGAGTATTTACGCTGGCCAGAAGCAATTGCATTTCCATTTCCATTCCCACTTCCCAGGCTCTTCAGGTTCTCTAAGAGCCCCATGCAAATGAGGAGGACTCCGCTCGCCATATCATAAAGTACTTATTTAATAATAGTTGTGCTCCTATCATTGCCCAAAAACGAACAACGGTTCACTGAACCTGAAATCTAATTAGCTGAGTTTTTCGCAAACCAAAAAAACACAAGACAGAAAAAAAAAGCGGTTTCTGTAATCTAATTCGATGGCGTCAGCGGCACTTGGCGAACGAACCACGAAACATTTCTGCAGCCAAAACGAGCGAAAGACCTGTGTATGTTACATTGGCGATTCGATTGCACTGCTCTGGGATCTGGACACAGAGACGCGAGACGGGGCCGGTATTAAAGGCCAGCAATTGTGGCATGTCCTAGTGACAGCCTCCGACCAAACAAAATGCCCGTGCAATAACACACAGTACACACAGTACACGCTGCACACACAGCCGGCCAGTCGTGCCACTAACGTAGGAGCTGCTGCTTCATTAGTTATGCATTAAGCATACGATATGTTGTACAACCCGGCACAATGGCCATCGGGTACATGGCCTTTCAGCGGCGATTCGCACGGCTCCAGGTAGATCCATCAGAAGGTGCGTCTCCATGGTACGTTACGTGCCTGTCATATTTTTTGGTCATTTCACTCTATAATGGTGACACGTAATATTAAAAGGGCACCCCCCTTGCAAGCATCTGAAATGTAGGTGCTTAAATAGCTATTACTACTCAGCCATTCAATTAATTAATGTAAAACGAAACTGTCACTTGTAAGTTCTGTTCTTCCTTGTTTAGAAAAATGGGTAAGAATACCCTGTAAATTTTAATATTAATTGTAAAATGTATGACCTACCTACTGGCTAATTAAATATATCTTTTATTGTATGACAGAAATACTTGACTTGAATCTAAAGTTGCTTAAAAGCTCATCATTTATAGCATTTTAAATTTAGGGTTATTAACAAACCTGTTATAACATTAAATACAGCATTTATTATATCAAAAAACTCAACCTTAAAGATAATAACTGATTACCAGGGTACCTGAACTTCGTCCATACTCCCACCTGCTCCACCTTTCCTGTTTTTCCCTCATTGGGCTGCGGCTGCTGCAGTCAATCTTTTTGCGGGATGTCCAGCTCCTGTTAACTGCGTGCAATTCGTGGGGGTTCGGGTTCGTATGTCGCTTAAAAATTTTAATTGCCTTTGCGTGTTTAGAAAACTTACACGTACGTATGTTCTGCGTAGTTTAGCAGCTGACGCTGACCAAATGCATTTCCACGGCGTGCTTTCTAGTCATCGTCGTCCTCGTCGTCGTAGTCGTAGTCGCTCCAGGGGACATTGGATTGGGGTGTTGGTGGTAACGGCCGGGGGGCGTGTGTGGTGTATTATTGAAGTCTATTTTCACACTTGCACCGATCGTTAACGCTTATCATCGATGGGGATTAAAATTGAAAGGGACTCTGGTGTGTCTTGTGTCTTATTATTAACAATAATTCAGCAGGCTACAAATGAAGAGGGTAGGAGGTATTCTTTAGACACGCAAATGTGGCCAAAGGCAGATCGTTTTAGGGTCTAAAAGATAATAAAAAGTGGGAACTGTAGCGTACTGAGAGGAATACATTTCATTAAAAATCCTTAAAAAGTATGCAAAGCAATCTATGTCAATTTAAACTTTTCCTTATTATTCACGAATCTCATTAGATTTTATAATTTCTAAAGGCTAATATTTTTCCAAAAAAAAGTATGGCCTTTTGGGCTGTTTGTACCGCCGGCTTTATCCACATCCTCTTGGGACTTTCCCTATTCCTATCGCAAGTGGATGATGCCTGCTCACCAGCTCCCCACCTTGCCAGCTACATCTTTGCCGTGGGCGTCCTTCTGGTGGCAGCCAAAATAACGCTCTTTTCGGAGCGCTACACTCATCTTCCGCGCTTCATTCAGTTTCTAGTGGAGACCATTGGCGCCTTGGTCATTCTGGAGTTTTGCAATCTGTATGTTTGGTGCAGATTGGAGCGGCTTATTTATCACGGAACGCGACTTGCATTCCTGTCCTTGGGGATGGATTCCAAGAAGTATTTGAAGCACGAGTACTGGTTTTTGTTGGTTCCAACCACAGCAGTTGCGGCAAGCTTTTTATTCATCACCATTCGGGCAACAAAGTTTACAAGGAAGTCCCTCCCTTTAAGGCGGCGAATCAATATACACAGAAACTGAAGATGGTCCCTGAAAGTGTAGATAAGAACAATAGAACTATAATTTGCAGCAATCGTTAATAATATCTACATTTAAGCAAACTTATAAATGTTAATAAGCTGTTAATAAGTATTAAACAAAATAAATCTCAAAAATTAGATTTAAAATTAACAGTCTCGTCTGGTAATCGACGAAAATATGAGTTGTTCTGAGATCGATAACTTATCTGTATTTGGGACTAACGCGTTTTATGATTACGTAACTGTGGCAACCCTAGTGAAATTGGAATCCACCTGCCAGACCCGCGCCCATTTTGGCGTTGCCAGACCTCCAAAAGTTATGCCTCATTTAAGCATTTTTGCCTTTTAACAGGGTTTTCATGAAATAAGATCAGTTAAAATCTGCTCTTAGACCTACTTAAAGACTAGAAAAATCTATTTGAATGCAGAAAAAGTACACAAGGACATGCATCTCATCGCTGCTTTAGTATTTAGTCAGTATATTTCCCACTCTGCGTTTGGTATATTTTAACGGTCGCAGCCACGGTCACGCTGCTCCATTTGTTGTGAATTTAACAACAGCTGAATAATAAGCATATTTGGTTAAAAGACAAATTATGCGATTTCTTGCAGCTAGCTTATAGCGCCCCATCGCCCCGTGATTGCCATGCGAAGAGGGGAACCCGCCGAGGTGTCGCCACTTATCCCGCAGCCAAGCAAAGCGCCCGAGCGCCCGGACAAAGCAGCCCCCAAATAATAAGTAATTCCGTGGAAAAGCACATTACAAAGATGTCGACGGAGGAACATGTGTGGCGAGCGCATGTCGTGAGGCGATTACGCGAACGCAACCGCAAGGAGTGCGAGAATTTCAAGGAAATCATCGAACAAAGTAAGCATCTTCCCCCACACGGGAAGCGCGGTGCGGGTGCGCCAGCGAGTTGCCTCCCAAAATGACACACACCACTGGCCGTCATTGTCACCCTGCTGCTCTCGCTCCGCTCCGCTCCACTTCTCACGCCCAATTACTCTAATTGCCTCTCGTTAATTCGCAGACAACCGCCTGATCGATCATGTTGCCCAGCTGAAGTCGGACAACCTGAAGCTGTCCGTGGAGAACGAGCAGCTACGCAGTGCGGTGTCAACAGGTGGCACCGGCTCCAATGTGGCCATTGCCACGCTGGAGAAGAAGCTGCTCAGCCAGCAGGAGGAGCTGACGGAGCTGCACAAGCGGAAGGGCGAGAACTCGCAGATGATCGTGGACCTAAACCAGAAGGTTGAGCAGGAAAGGATCATGATTTCCGAAAAGGAGCACAGGTAACCGATGAGTGCTAGGGAACTGTAAAAGCGGATTATCTGAGCTGTAATCATGCTATAAATACAATCTAGAGATTAAAAACCATGCTTATGAGAAGATATCAAATAGTTTAGAAGATACATTCATACTCTATCGACGTCATTTCGTTAAATTTTACGGCTATTACTATATCTTTCAATAGATTTATTGATTTCCTTATCGTATGACACCAGCAAAAGTCTTTAATGACTAGAGTCCCCTTAATTCCCTAATTATTACACAAAACTCTCCCGAAATGGGATAAATATAACACATTTTCCCTTAATTCATTCACTAATTCATTTCTCTTTCATTACTTTTAGCCTCGCCGAGCAACAAACGAACAACAATCGATTGCGGGCCGAAGTGCAGCTACTTCATTCGAGTTTGGAGGAGCTCAAGAAGCTGAACAACACCATGCTGGATGAGCATACAGCCCTGCAGTTGGCATTCAGCTCTCTGGAGGATAAAATGCGAGGCGTACAAGTAAGTTTCACGATCACCAAGGCATTGATTTATCTCTCTAAATAATAATCAAAAAGGTTATGATAAAATTCTACGTTTTTCTAAATTACCAAAGTGTATTTTGAAAAGGAAGCAAAGCATTAGTAAGTGGCACCTCGCTACATTTATGTAGGTGTCGCCTTGACACTTTTAATGTACGCTTTTCCAAAGGTCGATGTTCCCAAAATAAAGACAAATAAATTGTGTCAACAAAAAGAGGCATTCTCCGTTATTCACAGAGTTGTACAATCAAATGCTAAATTCTTTGCTCACTTTAATTATAAAGAACTTCATGTAGTTACTTTCTTTTTTTCCACTTTGTTCAGACAGTGAGATCAATTTTTATTGTCAATAAACCATTGGGAATTCCCATCAGTTTGATGGTATGAAATATGGGTTACCCATTAAAAATTAAATACATTTCACACTTTAATAGTTTACAATTGTTTACCTTAAACTTATTTATTTAATATGGTACATTGTCTTCAAGCCTAAGCTCTCCAAGTAAAATAGTGCTTCTCTCGGAGCACATTGATCCATAACAACTAAAATAATAGACGTTCGCACGGTATTTTATTCGTGCAAGCCGATAAATATATTTTGCAGATGGCTACAAACGCTATGGATTTATTACGCCTATACATACGTAGGGGGAAAAGCTTGCTATCTTTTCCGATTTCGATCCAGTAGCACATTAGCGTTCATCGCGGAAAAACAGCTCTCGCAGCAAAACGGCACTAAAAATATATATACATAATTTCTAAATATGAAAAAGCAATTTTTGAAAAGCTTTTCGTTCTCTGTCGATTCACAGGATGAAAATCGGTGTCTGCTGGAGCGTCTGATGCGTTACAAGTCCAAGGATGCAGACAAGTTGAACGAGGAGAACGAGAGCATTATAAGGTACGTTGTCCTTATTAAATTCATGCAAAAACCATTAATATCATGATGAAAACATACAATTTAATATATTTGCATATCCTCTGTTATTTATTAATATTCATGTACGCACATGTACATAAATGCATTTTTACGATTCGATAAGTGCTGAGATAAAGAATGGTTAATCGCGTTGCTTATCTAACGCTTATAAAGGAATGGTGATAAAAATCACATGTAAACTATAATACATACAATATTGTTGTTGTGTCAAAATTTTCCTACACTCTTCAGGAAGTTTTTTGTTAATTTTTTACTTTGAAAATAACGCAGGATCAATAGCAGTTTTATAAAAGACGAATTTTTACAAGAGAGATTCATTTTGAAAAGGAACAAAATCTATAAATTGTACCAATATATCATCCTTTTATGCCCATCTATGTTGCACTTAGAGAAATACATATGTACTATATATCATCCAACAAAGTTATCGCATTCTTTGTGTTATCGAAAATCTCTTAAAGTTTTATATATCGAAATTAAAACTACATTTTTGATAGTGCCTTTCTTGTTGTTTTCCACAAACATAATTTTAACTAAAATAAAGGTCTTACTTGGCTTAGTTTCGATAAATCAAAATGGATATGGATTTATCGCACTATTAAATTGTCGATTTATAAAAAGCTATTTTTTTTTATCGAATTGCTTACAAAACTGATACATCGATTAATGATTGAATATCTTATTTAAGGGGTTTCTTTCCTTCAAAGCTTAGATTTATTTTATTACTTGATCTTAGGACCTTAGGACTATTCTTTATAAATAGTTATTTTAGAGATTTCAGCACTCCGGCTGCTCAACTAGAGTTACAGAGAATAAATAATCATTTTTAACGCCCACCCAAAACACCAAAGCAAGCAATCAAGCAAGTTAACTGAAATGTGCGGAGACGGGAACTACCAATTCTACCATAAAGGTTGACGGATAACTACCACACACAAAAAACTGCATGTAATCAATATCCTGTACTTCTCCACTAACACCCCTAACACACTCGCCAAGGAGTAGAGCGGACCATTTAGACGAAAATATATATATTCTCTCGACTGTGTCATTCATTCTGATTTGCTCCTTTTTGATTTTTTGGTTCAATATAAATGTATAACCGTTTTTAAAAATATCTAGAAAAAGACTGCCGTCAATTTTCAGGAAACGTTCGGCCAAACTGAAACGTGACCTTGAGGACGCCGTCCGTGAGCCCAGTTCGTCCTCCGGCAACGTACCAGCATCGCCCGGTGCTGCCTCGCTGCAGCGCAACTCCACCAGTCCGGCCCAGTTCGTTGGCGGGATCATTGGCGACGAGGACTTCGACGAGGCCACAATAAATGGCGCCATGGAAGCCATAGGTCTCGATGATAATGAATATATTAGCGCTCGTTTTAGTGCAGGCGGCGAGGTGGCTGACCTAACGAACCGATCTTCCATCGATGCCCTCAAGGCCACGGGCTATATGGGTCAGGCCAATCCGACCAAGATCCTAATGAAATTTGAGGCGCATGAAAACGAATCGCATGCGGTGCGCTGGAGTCCCGTGGAGCGTATGGTGGCCACCGGTGGCGCGGATCGCAAAGTGAAACTTTGGGATATTGGCAAAAGTGAGTTTACATTTTAATTTGTCTTTTATATTTGCGAGAGCAGTGTGTGTTTTTCTAACGAATTTAATTAAATGAAAGCGAAACTGTAGGGGATCTTAATATCCGGTTATTACCGGGTGATGTTGGGGGAATACCTAGCTATGATATGTATGTTGTGGTAGGTCCAATATAATTTGTACTTTTCGATACGGCGCAGATACATATCCGAATTTTATTTATGGGAAATTAATAGATCTAAAAATTTGGAATAAAGTGGAACTAAAGATCATTAGAATAGGTTCTTAAGTTATATATAAGTTCAAAAATCGCTATTAATTTCTTTTTAATAGATTAGGAATTTGTTATCATATCAAAAATATCGTAAGCTTTGATATACCGACTTGATCTCTGTTCTTATATTGGTCCTATATATTTAAAGTAAATAAATAAAAAGATTGATTTATATATCGACGTTCACGTCTATTATAACTACTAAAAATGATCAAAAAAAAAGAAACAAAAGAGCAATAAGCTGTATTGCCATTATATCTTTATATGAATGTATTTGTTTAGTATTGATATAATAATTTAATAAATCATTAATCTATATGTATTCTCAATTATAGATTCCACCGAGCCACGAGCCGTTCTAAGTGGCAGCAGTGCCGGCATCAATTCTGTTGATTTCGATTCTACCGGCGCCTATATATTGGGCACCTCCAATGATTACGGTGCTCGAGTATGGACGGTGATGGATAATCGACTAAGAGTAAGTAAATTCTTACAACTAAAGTAGTAATTAGTAATATTTATAATCAAAACTAAACATGTTCGTGCGCTTGTGTGGGAAGTATTACGGCAAAAAATAAGACAATGAGCATTAATTATCAAAATGATGGAGATTCCGCAATGCTTTGACAGCCGGATAATCTACTTTTCAGTATCTGCTTCTTCTGTGACCCTTTTTCCCAAGGAAAAATGTAAATTCTGAAATTAGAATTCAATGGTCTGTTCACACGAGAACAAGAAAGTAATGCGTGCTCGCTAAAGGAACCCACTAATTGCAATTAGTCTGTATCTGAAATGCTAAACTAACCACACTTTCCTTTTCTATTGTTATTCTCTTGTTTGTACTGATCAAGAAACGGACTTCTTTGATGCCCCTGATTTATAAAGAATTTTCAGCCCTCGTGATATTCTTTCTGCGCCTTTGTTTATCCATTTACCCCTCCGTCTGTCTCTGTATATGTATTACCATAAGGCAGACACAGACATACATACAGGCATACCAATGTCAATGTTTATAAATAAATTTTGCATGTTTGCCGCTTTCTAACTCGGAAAAAAGGCGAAAAGTAAACACAGGCCAGCGGGTAAACATTACAGAGACGCTGAATGTGTTTACTGATATAGTAAATAAAGCACTTTAACTATGATATGTCCGTATGCTGTGGGTCTCTCATCGTTCTTTCCTCAGATGAGTAGAGAAATGATTTTATGCTTTGGTTACACAGATTTCTTGAGAATTTTTAAAGAACTGAAAACATTTTTATCTTTTAATATACAAATTACTAAGCAATATTAAGTTCATTTATCAATATTATAAGAGCCTCCATGATATCTTAAAAGCTTTCTCGGAAAGTGCAAATATTTGCTATTCAGGAATTCGAAAGGAAAATAACATTTCCCTAGACGATATTATTCAGTAAACAAATTCAACTGAAAAAATAGCCCAGAAATTGACATATTTATCCTATAAGGCGCATTAAATGGATATTTTTTTAGAATGTTTATCGGGAAATCAATTTCGATTGATGCTCATAAATAAAAGTCGCCGATGAAAGCTTGAAGGAAAACCAAACTGGCCAATACAGATGCACAAAGTTGGCCTGAATTGAGGCAGCGGCGCATTATCTTCCTTACCCCAAGGTTCATCTCCACCCGGCCTGGTCAGGCGAGATCCGCCGGTCCGCAGCCACTCCATCCATTTATGCTGCACATCGTCCGCATGCGAACCAACAAACATACAAGTGCAGTTCTTCCTGCTTCTCCGCCTGCGCGAAGACGACGACGACGGCGACGACGACTACGACGCTTCTAACTGGTATTTCTGGATTGACATTTAAACGGTTCTTTTGCGCACAACTGGAAACTGTAACTGAAGAATAGCGCCCGAGCTGCACTGTGCTGCACTGCAGCATTAAAATGAGCACACTGACTTGTACGGCCTCTGGCCACAATGCGATCAAAACAGTCATCTGATTGCCGGGTTATTATCATTTATGCTTGGGCCTCACTTTTTTGTTGCCAACTCGCATCCCGCATCCGCACTTGGCTTCGCCCAGAATGTTATTCGGACCATTTAACATTAATTAGCAGATCAATAGCTCAACCGAAAGTAATTGGCAGCCGAAGAGAGGCTTTCTATCAATTTTGGGACTATTTTACTGACCGAAATTCATACATAAATACTTTATTGATGACTAATCTGAATTAAATTATATATAGATATATAATAGCCAAATTCTTATCATTATCTACCCAAGCTTTAAGTTATTCGGGACTTTCCCATTGATTACTAAAAATATGCATCAGTTTCACCTGTGTACTAACAATTTTATCGTACCAAAAAAATAATACAGAACTCACTAACTGTCAGATAAATGATAAATTATCTCTTTTATCCAATATACATACGGCTTCAACATCACATCGAATATCATTAACCTCGATATATCGAATTGTCAAATATCGAAGAAAATCTCATTTGAAAATGTTGTTCTAATTATTTGCTTCCTTTTTCCGATTTTAAACGTTAAAATATTGATTAAAATATATCGAATATTTTGTCGAACTTCAATTAAGTATCGACATTTATTGCCATCTGTAAAATGAAGTAAATTCCATATTAATAACTTTATTAGGTTATAGCTGAATACACTCAGGATTATCTTGAGAGTAATAACCTTTCAATATATTCAAAGTCCATAATTTCTCAATTATCTCTGTATCATAATACGGCTCTTAATTATACATTCTCCAAGAGAGAAAAGGGCTTATAAACTATTATTATTGATCAGGTTTCTATGAAAGACAGGTTTATAAGCTCCAGCAAGGACAGGTACTTATAAATTTAGCAGCTCCTGTGATTTGTTCCTCCTAACACCATAATAATAATAATTAGCATTAAATCAATAGCTTCACTCGGAGAGCCTCATTACGCCGGGCATATATTTTCCTTACTTTGTTGCTTATTTTAAAGAGGACATTTCACACGCAGCATACCACCGATCCCATGCGGAGTGAAGTGGTTTGCAGAATTTTGAAGCCACCGGTTTTGTTGACAACATGTTTTGGTGGCAAACAAACCTCTTAAGAGAGAGCTCCCTCAATCTATGTTATTAGTTTGCTGGCTGGAACCGGTGGTGTCTCTTTCCACAGACCCCAGACACTCTTTGCTCCAGCTCTCTTCTCTCCAGAGCTGTCCAAAGCCCGTCGCAGGTGAGGTGGTGCTCCAGTCAAACATGTTTGACTGTGCTTCAAGCCACACTGCGCGTACATTGACCGTTCGACTTGACCGGTTGCCGGTTGGAAATCGGACTCGGACTAGGACTTGGAGTTGGAGACGAGGAGGCTCTTTAATTAAGAGAGAAAAATTGTATATTAACATTTGAGGCCACCCCAAGATTTTCATTTTTTAACTGCTTCGTTAGAAGACCTTGGATCTCCCCTACCCCTGAGATTTCTTATCTTACCTCCTCCCCATACATATTTTCCCCCAATTATTTCCATTTAAGTGCCTGCAGCTTCCTGATAATAAATTAGACATTTCTCCTGATCCCCGGGAAGTTGTATTTTTATCTAATCTGGTTTCTTGATGTCATGCCTCTAAGTTGTAAGATAAATATTCAAGAATTAACAGTTCTTTGGACGAGAGAACCAGCGAAGAAGAGTCCCCTTGCCAGGTGTCAATGACTCTCATTCATAAGTATATATACACATATAGTAAAGTATGTAACTCTCTGGGTTAGGAAGAACTGTAAGATGACATTACCATTGCCGGCTACAGAAATCCATCCAAGCGACGACCTATGTCAATAAATTTCCAGCGGAGTTAAGATCCGAGTTTTTAACGCCGCAATTAAATGTCTGCCAGCGGACACTTTTTTTAATTGCCCGCCGTTCTAGTGAAAGATACTTAGCTGGCGTAATTAGCCGGTTTCTGCTGGAAGGTACTTACATATGCGACATATGCCAGAAAAGGTGTTGGCGGTCCATGTCCCCATATCCCTCTGTCCCTCTGACTGGGTTATAAATAGCTTTTATTTTAAGATGCTGCCCTATAACGTATTTTAGCACTAACTGTTTTGTACCGAAATCTTGTAACTATTTTGCAGCACACGCTGACGGGTCACAGTGGTAAAGTGATGGCCGCCAAATATGTCCAAGAGCCCATTAAAGTGGTGACCGGAAGCCATGACCGCACTCTTAAGATCTGGGATTTGCGCAGCATCGCCTGTATAGAGACCAAATTTGCGGGTTCTAGCTGCAATGATCTGGTTACCACCGATAGCCTAGGATCAACGATCATCAGCGGGCATTACGACAAGAAGATACGATTCTGGGACATACGCACCGAGAAGCAGGCGGACGATGTCCTAATGCCGGCCAAAATAACGTCTTTGGATTTGTCAAAGGGTAAGTGCTTCAAATTCGTATTTGAATATGATTTAAGATTATATATTTTCATCAGATTGCAATTACCTCATATGCTCTGTAAGAGATGATACTATTAAATTATTAGATTTACGCAAAAATCAAGTTATATCCACATTTACGTAAGTATTTAATTTCAATAGCTCTTAGATATCATATATTTAAGTTGCGTCTTCAAACAGAAATGAACACTTTAAAATCAGCTGTGATTTCGCTCGGGCTTCCTTCAACTCGAGCGGCCTAAAGATCGCGTGTGGATCAGCGGATGGCGCCATATATATTTGGAATGTGAATGGTTTCTTGGAAACTACACTAAAGGGACACAGGTAAGAGCAAGAAGATGGAACTAAAAAAAGATATTAAATCTTACCTATTAACTAAGAACTAATTATGAGATTTATATAATGTAATAATGAAATATTTTCCTCTATTTTTATTGTTTTATCCCTAACAGCACTGCTGTAAATGCCGTCAGCTGGAGCCCCAACAACAATATGCTGGCTTCTGTTGGCAAGAACAAGCGATGCATTATCTATTCGGATTCGTAGCCCTAAATGATGTTGCCATATAATAATCGTCGGTTCCAAATTACTGAAACGCTTATATAGTCAGAGTCAGAGCGCCATGCGGTGGAGGTTCTGCTGTAAATATATATAGTAAACGCGGTTGGCGAATGGCAAAGGTAACTCCAGTGCCGACTGTTTTAATTATTTTATTTCATTATTTTATTTATACGTGAAAAGGATATAGTATACAAATTGTATCAATTCATATATATATATACATAATAATAGCTTAAGTAAATGTTTTCCTACTGTAAAAATAATACATTTATATATATATATATACTGGGTTGCATATATAGTTACGACCAAAATAATATAGCTTGTACGTGTATAAACGAATTAGGCTTACAAAACCCCAGTTAAAAGTGTGTGTTTTTAGCCGTTTTTTGTGTACTTTTTTATAAGATATAATGAAGTTAAGTGGTTACAACAAGACGCGCCTTTCTTTTAAATATTTAACTAATGTCTGTGTAGCTTAAAAAGTAACCTTAATTTCGGCTTTACAATTTTCTAAAACATTCTATTGAAAAAAAAAAAAATAAATAAAGAAAAAGAAAGTTCACTTAAAATTCAGTGTTAAATTCTTTAAATTCTTAGGAGATTTATTTCTAGCAATATATTATCCATTATTTTCATTATTCAGCACAAAAATCCCATTTTTATTTGCCAATTAAGTCTAACTTGAGCTTTTCCTTTAGATTTACTCTTGAAAAATAAAATAATAGGCTAAGGCAGAGTATTGAGCCAAGCTGCGATTTTACGACTGTGATAGTGATATATGATCTTCCATTTACTGCCTGCCACCTGTGCTGCCACCTTGGGCAGCAATAATGCTCATTCGAGCAGAGCTCTTATGCATCCTTCGAACGTGATGTATTTTAATTTCTGCATATGTGATCAATTCTTGGCACGAATGCTGGAACAGAGCTCTGGGCAGAAGGAGAACAGAGCAGCGCCGAGCAGAAGAGGACCAATTATTTCGTGTGCTGACGGAGCACAATCGACAGTGGGGAATCTCTAATTGAGCGAGGAAAATAGCCACGGCACCACCATCATTACAAATCTAACGTACATTCATTTTTATCGCCTTGCATGCATGCCTTAATTAAGAATCTTTCCAGATTATGTTCTATACAAGAACCACAACTTAGCGCTAAGTACCGCAGCGATATAAAATCTCCGTGGCGCTCTCAAGTACGAGTGGTACCTACTTCAAGTATATAGTGTCGTTGAAGATGCAATGCTAAGTAAATTAATTGAGAGGAATTCCGTCAACTGCCAGGAGGCGAAGAAGAGTGAGCTCTGCGCTGGGGATGAGAGGATGTGAGGATGAGGTGACAGGCGGACAGGAGTCACTTTCCCGTATGCAAGCACACAGGCGAGTGAGCCAGCAAGCGAGCGTTCCTCCAGCAGATAAAGATACAAATCTGCACGAAGCCTGTTTCCTGTTGTGCCGAGGGTGCATTTATTTGCATGATTCACACAGCTGCTGCTGGATCTTCATACAGGTGTACCATCCACATGGCCATAATGAAGATGGGACGTTGAGTCGCGTCGCCGTTGCCATTGCCGTCGCCTCGCTGGGAAACCTGGGGGGAAACAAGCACGACATTTGGACCTTCCATTCTGCTGCCCACATGGAAAAGTGAATCGCTGCCTCGACTGCCTCCACTGAGGAGGATTCATCTGCCGAGTGTGTGTCGTGCATTTTGGGCGACTCTAAGTGAGCATGTTCCTGGAAATCCAAGGCCCTTGAGTCGCCTTTTACAGTTGTGGCTGCATTTTAAGTTTTATTGAAGTATAAATAATAATTCGCAGGTGTCTGCATTCCAAGTCTAGATTCGCACAATTCGTTATGCGTGGGTAAGGAGGCTCTCTCGCTGTCTTGCTTACCTTTCCCATATTTATAATCGCAAATCCAAGCAATTACTTTGGTAATTTCATATTTATAGCTGTAAGAAAAAGTAGATCCAGTCCCAAATCAAAAAACTGAGGCACGTAAATTTGTAATTCATTTTATTTCGTATTCTCTTCGCCCCCCCCTTAAGCCCAGAAAATCACAGAACACAGAGAGAGAGCTCATTAAAAATCTTAAGGTTTAATAATAATAAGATGAGTTTCGTTCCATAAAATTAAGGGGGTCCAATGCAAACATTAAACAGCTATTGATATGTAATAAATTAGGTTGCTTAAGCTTAGACTAAGGCATGCGTTCGACAAGGCCGATGCAGATACAGATGAGGGATTTAAGTGTAATATGCATTCGTTTTTTTACAAATGTCAACCAACGTAGTTCCGAAGTCGCAAAGGGAGTTCAATGCCAGTGTCGTCGGTCGAACTGCCTTTGCAAGTGGGGAATCGCGGAAACCTCAAACCTAACACACACTAGAGAGAGAGTGTTACGAGTACTAAAAAAACGCCATGGCTGCAATGCAAACAATCTGAATTCCACCGAACGAGACACACATTAATTTCATTTCTCTAAAATCGTGCACTGACTAGATAAGGCTAATAGCGGTACGGATCGGATGTGGTATCAGGACGACGGGTGTTCGTTATTAATTAGCATAACTTTGCGTAAATATTGATTGCACCTTTTGAAGCTTAGACGTTAATGCTGTAAGTATATGAATATGCATTCGATTCGAATCTGTGCGCTTAGTATGAATGCTGATACGGCTGCAGTTTCTGGCGGCGTTGATAGCAGTACGTCCAAATGGCGATCACGGCCAACTGGGTTAGCAAGAAAATGGTGGCAGCGGTAATAAGACCTAATTGGTGAGAAAAGTTAAACGCATGCTGTAGCATATACTTTCATTCAAGAATCGGGAATCAAATCAATTTTTTTTATTTTTTTGTGGCAAGAATTTTAAGTGGTCTCTAGCTGAATGGCTATTAAAAAAGAAGCACTTACCAATCGCGTTAACGCAGAATCCATGACCCTCTTCGTTGGCCGTAAAGGTGGTTTCATTGCCATCGTAATAGTCCCCGCTCTCCTGTTTGTCCTGCTTAAATCCAAACTTATCCGTTATCTGAATGGACTGGACCAGCAGCATGTCGCTGGGTGCCGACTTGGACTTGGTTGCCTCAATATCCCGTCGTGGTCTGGGATGATCATCTATATTTTGGGAATGCAGAATGTTTGGAAACGAGGAGAATTGTTTAATATTCGGTAAGAGTTCTTTCCTTTCCCCCAAATACGTTTCTGCTATGCTTTTTAGAGCTTCACTCATTATTATATTTTTCTCACCTGTTGTATTCAGCGATCTGCGCTTGCGGCCATAGGACAACAAGGACCTAAATTCTCCACTGGTATCTTCCTGCTCGCACTGCACTGGCTCACAGCTGGGCATGCATGGCGTAACCAAGGCTCGGAACTGGACAACCTCGCTCGAGGGGAACTTAAAGGCATCGAAGTTGGAGAGCAGCATTTTGCCGGAAACCGAACCCTTGTAGATTGGTCCCATAATGAAGTGGTCAGTGGGGCAGCCATTTGAGTCAATCAACGTAATCTCCGAGTTATCCACACCGTCCATGGCCACCAGCTCCCGAATGAAGATCTCGTACGGACTCTGCTCGTCGACAATCTCGAACTTCAGGGCCAGCGGATCGCCCACCTCGGCGGAACGCATCATATCGGAACCATCGCGCGACGTGATTCGCATGATGACATTCGGTGACTCCACGATAACCTCCTCGGACAGAGCCGGCATGATGTCACCGCGCACATCCAGGTCAACGCCATTGCTGACCGACTTGTTGGTTAGGTCGTACTGGCAGGCCAGGGCCAATCCCAAGTCAGAGGACGTCACAATCATGTCGTGGTGCTGGATAATGATGTCGTTAACGTAGCGGCCGGCCGTGCTCTGTCGCACATTGCACTCCAGATCGTGATAGTTCATTCGCAGCTCAAAGTCCAAGGCGCTCTTCACATCCACCGAGCAGGACTTGGGCGAACCCTTGGCGTACACCTTGCCGTTGAAGAGCTTGGAGGTGCGAATGCGGGCCAGCATGTCGCCGCCGCCACACTCAATTGTAACATTGTAGCAGGAGGTGAGCTCATAGGTCGAGGCCTCGGGCACCTCCAGGAAAGGCTCCTGTACATCGGTTAAGGTGGCTCTGCTGTGATGTGAGAGTCGGCAAACCATGTCTCCGGTATCATTATAGTCATAGGAGTGGCACCTAAGGAGGAATTATTAATGGAAAAAACAAAGTAAAGTCGGGTAAGTTGGTAAGAATTTTATCCTCACTTTTCAAAAATGATTAGAATTAGAATTGTTAAGTGAAGAAGGTTTTTTTCCTCCCAAGTTTGTTTAGCAAACTGATACTTATAAGAAACATTTGTAGATTAGAGACAAGAAAGCTCGACTTACCTATAAGGTGAGTTCAGACATAGCTCCCGGCACTCGTCAATGCTGCTGACCTCCTGATAAACCGAATCCACTGTCTTCAGAATGCGTCCCGGCAGGCGTTTGAACTCGCACAACTTGTTCGGTTCATCGACACAATGATTCTCGAGGTAATCAGTTCCCTCGCTGATCTGGAAGGCCTGTGACCCGGCCAAGGTAAGGCGATCCAGCTCGCTCAGCTCGCAGGCGCCAGAGGAGCGATCATAATTGGCCGATCTAAGATGCGGCGAAATTGAAATAAAAGAGCGGCTTATTTACACTTGCTTATTTTATGGAACAATTAACGCAGGCCTGGTGGGGTAATCTCTCCTGCCCGAATTAAATGTCAAGAAGGGGAGACGACGACGACGAGGACCGTCGAAAAAGATAGCAGCCAGTAAAGCCACTCCAGTAAAATGGTTCGGTTTAGTAGAGTTCTTACCTGCATGTGAATTCTGTTTCGCTCAGGCAAAGTTCAAAGCACTCGCGTCTGGACGCCAGCGACACGGTACGCTTAACTTCCGTCTTGAGCTTGTAATTTTGCACACGATCGACGTACCAGGCCCGGGAGCAGGGCTTTACCGAGAGGCATGATTTTTGGGCATAGATTGTGAACACGGGGAACTGCGACTTAGTTAAGGCGCCTGCGACGAGTACGACATATATCCGTAATTAACGAGGGCCTCTTCCAGTTTACTTAAGGCTGTGTAAGTAGCTTACCCGGTAATTGATCGGCATGGGCGGAGAAGAGCACGCAGAGCCCGGTCTCGTAGTTCACTGACTGGCAGGTTTTGTTCTTCCGACAGGTGTCCAGGCAATCGGTGAGCATCAACGTGCCCGGCTGTGAATCCATCAGCTTTTCGGGTGCCGAGAATACATAGCTAAGGAGGAGGGAAAGGAGCCATTAAGCTCGTTTAATTACCAAGGGATATGGGGATCCTTACCCTGTTACGATCTCAAAGCCCACTAGCTCCGGCTGGCACTCCACGGGAGCATTGTCGTAGTAGATACTGTCCTCCTCGGAAACCTGGGCACTGCTGGACTGCTCCGAATTGGCAGGCAAATCGTAGGCCGAGTTACGAGTCTCCACGTTTTCCGCCGGCACTGGAGCTTTGGCCACAGTTTCGGTTTTATTATTGTTTTCGGCGGCCTTTGTCTCCTCTTGACTTGGCACTTCGGTTTGGGCATCGCTGCCCTCCTCGGACGCAATAACCTGGCTGGCATTGGGCTGGGCTTCTGTGGCCGATTCCGACGCGGCTAATCTGCGAATCCGCAGGTGCTCCTTGGCGGTGGCCGCACTGTAAATCATTAGGGCCAGAATGAGGTGCCTCATTAAGTTAATCTTGGCCATTTTACGAGTATCACTGTGGGGCACCTGCAAAAGTCAAGGGATTATCTTAATGATAACAGCTTCCTGTTACAATTAAATGTGAGGGCTTTGTCTTAAAAGTAACATTAAATAAGCCTAATGGCTTAATTAGAGGTTCTTCTTGTAAGTTTAAGAATTAAATCAATAACTAAAGTCGTTATTATTAGTGTATTTTCTGTATGGGTATATAGTTACGATCTCCTTTTATTGGCCAAAAAAATTACTTGTAATACTCATTCCTTACTTTCCAAGCCAATCTCCTCTCTTTTTTATTAAACAAACTATCTTAAAGTTAGTTAGTCCCCCACTGTTGGTTTATATAGCATCTTTTTATTGGCCGATCGACTACTATACGTACGCAGGCACTGTCTAAATCACCTCAAATTAATTTGTTTGCCATAAGGCGTAACGCGAATTATAGAAGATCCCGCGGGAAAGACAATATCACGGCCATGGACCCGTAAAGCGGCGTTGCGGAGACCGAGAGCTCGCGCTCACGTCGATGACCCCGTGCACTGATCCCGCACCAATCCCGCCAGTCCCCTTGGAGTTTTCTGGTCCGCTGGAGTTAAACTCTTGCGCAACTGCCGAGTTAATGGTCATCGCTTATGATTGACGGTTGCGCCGCCGGAGAGACTATCCAGACTATCAAGGGGTCATGAGCTCTAATTTTTCGCCAAGTACCATGTAGAACTTGTTTGGCCAAGTCTCGGGTTTCATTTCTATTTTTTTTTTCTAGTGGTGCAAGTACCGTACCTTAACCGAACCTTAACAATTTCTAAAATTATTAATACAAACACATGATGCGGAGCAATAATTCGATTATAGGGAATAACATTACCATCGAGCTGGTCAGGTTTAGCCATTGGAAACTGATGATGGGGCTTGGCTTCTGTGCCTTTTCTTTAAGGAGGATATGTTATTTTGGAGTTTCTAATTTTTAAGGTTTTTTTTAAGGTTTCTTTTAAGTGTATTAAGTGGCTTTTTAATACTTAATATAAGCGCTTAATGGCAGGGAACGAGCATTAGAAGCAATTGGAGTTTAGGTACAAATTTTTATATAAATATTTTTTTTTGAAATCTTTCATTTTTGCATAGTTTATTTTTAGTTAAGTCTAAACGGTCTAAACATACTGTTGGTAATGAGTTTTATTAAAGAGATTTTATGGAAGCGAAACAGCTGCTAAAGCAACCTGCTGCACTTGTCTTCTATGTGAAAAATCCTAAATTACTAAAGATGAAATTAATAATTATCTAAACACAAAAACAATACCTGCATTGCAACGACTTTTATTTCAATAAAGTAACCCTTAATTAAAGTAGAATCGTTCTGTGAATTGTTCAAATTAGAAACAAAGAAACACTCTCCTCCCTTTCTGTTTTTTAAGTAAATAAAATCTCCGTTTGAATATTTCCGCTTGGAAACCCACTTGAAGCATTACCTATGGCTGGCCAGCAATTAACACACCGTAACTGTTTTAATAAATTACATACATAAATTCATATACATTCTAAGCCCGGGTTGATAGCTTCACCGTTATGTTCTATGAATAGCCAGTAGTTTGCAGAAGAGTCTGTCTGACTGTAATGGATCCCCCAGTAGGAGTAGAAGAAACGCCCGACTGACTACGCACCCAGACACACACACGGTAATCCGACGCTGCCCAAAAACTGATCTTCCTTTTAGGAGAAGAGACTAGAGACCAGAGACTAGAGACTGGAGATGGCATACCGTTAATATGATTCATACGCCGGTCAAAGCGAACTTAATTAGATATAAAATGCTTGAAAGACTTTTGTGGGTTTTCTGGCGCTTTCAGTGTTTGTTTGTTTGTTTTCCCCTCCACATTGGATTCTCGCCTAAACGGAAAATGTCGGGGTCCGCTGCACATGAAGATAACATATAGACACACACATACTATACTATATATCATTGCCATGTAAAGAATGGCCGCTCAGGAAGCTGCATTATAACGAGTCCATGACCATGTTATTGTACAAAATCTTGTAGAAAGCGGCAGAAGAATTGGGTCAATGATTATCGTCAAAAAGCTGTTTCTGCCGAGCATAGACATACCATATGTATGGGTCGCTCGCTGCGCCCGCAGCGATCAGGTCCCAGTCGAACCCAAATGCCGAAACCGAAACCCAATCCCAACCGGCTTTTGGTGTGGTTTCGGATGCGATGGTGATGCCAGGAGGAAATAGCACCGAGCACCAGCACAAAGCACCAGCACCGCGCCTAACTGTGTCGCTGCTGATCACAATCGATTAGTGCGGCGAGTCAGTCGTTTATATTGCCTAAATTACTGTTAAATGATGGTCGTTCTTTCGGGCCAGGAATTTCGGCAATTACCAAATAAGGGGGCAGAAAATTTTTGGGATACTCGTAAGTGGAATACAAAGTGCCTAAAGGGGGGAAAATTTGAACAGGAAGAGTTAGTAAAGAATACTTGGCTAAAAGCCTTATAAAACATTGTGCTTAAAGGGAACTTTAAAAGCTTTTAAATATTGAAAATTTAATAGATATTTTCACAAGATAATACTTCTCGTTTTCTGTTCTTTTTAATGGCAAATCCTTTAAACTATTGATAAATGCAAACAATTAGTAAACACAAATCACTCAGTCCGCTCATTGATCAGCCCTTTTTATTACTGTTTAGCACTTTCCAAAAAAACTCTTTCTTTTATTTTACTGATCAGCACAGTTAACGCGATTTTATTTCTTTTTCTCTTAATTGCTATTTTCTATTTCCAAATGCGACGACGACTACAAAGTATACACCTATTCTTCTGACCGACTTCAATTCCATTCACATTCAGCCTATTTCCACATGCATGATGTAATTAAAAGATCTACACCCCAAAGAACCAAAAGAGTCAATAGAAATCCGAGACTCGAGATCGACAAGAGGTTCCGCCAAAAAAAAATGAAAACTTTCACCATTCTGAGTGAATACTGAATGTGTTAATGACTTCATTTCTTTAGTCACCGAAAATTCAGGCAGCATATTTAACGGTAGATCTCACACTGTTACCATTAATCTACCGTTTTGCCAAATTTTCAATAAATATTGCTAATTATGGGCTCATGGGAGAATCGGTGATTTGAATTGGCTTTTATAATATTCAACGATTAGCAGCAATTTTCAGCTGTTTTTTTTTTTGCGGTTTAGTAATTGCATTTCTTTTCTTGGTTAAATTTTACATTAAGAACTTGAGGAAAAGAAATGGCTTTCGTAATACTTAATCATCGATTAGCAATGTGTTGATCTTAATAGGTTTTAAACTGGGAAAATGAAGATCAAGAAATTAATTTCATAAAATTCTTCATTTAATAACTTTAAGATTTTAATAATTTCATGCCAGAATCTTTCACTCTCTCCATAAATTTTTGCTTTTATAAAAACCGACAAATTGCTTTCGTAATATCCATCGATTAGCAACACTTAGGTTCTTTATGATTTTGTAATGCCTGACTGAAAAGGTTTGCATTCTGCGTCTATTTTTTGCATTTTTATGTTGAAATATGTGTTACTTCATTATGACAAAGTCACATCATCCATCAACCCATTCCAAAACGGACGTCCTAATGTTCGCTAATGTTTTGACGGAAGCTGTAGCCATCCGTGGACAAGCCCAAAGTCTGGAGAACCATAACGCGGGGCCTTTGCATTTTGCACACACAGCTTCTTGGAGCCTCAGTTCCTCCTCCTCAGACTTGAGTCTTCGGTCTTTTTAGTCTGCAGTCTGGAGTCTGCACTCTTCGCTCTTTGGTCTTCGGTCTTCGGTTCACTTATTCAGAATGATTGTCTCCGTTTTTTCAATGCTGGGCATAGTCATCCGTCAGCTTGATCACTGCCGTTTAAATAAACCGGATTTTTCTTAGTTATTCCTCAGCAGTTAGTGCAAAAGGCTCATCATATCTGTATATAGCGGTTCGATTTGAACTCACAACTGAGGAAAACCCGAGAAATAATATGTATCTACACACACAAAAACACGGCCTACAAAACCTAAACCTCAAACATATAGTTAGTGGTTATTGCGAATAACGAGCGTGTTACGCTATCCTTTCCCGTGATGCGGCAGATTCTTTTTTGCTTTTTTGTTAGGTAAGCTCAAAGCTCTTAATGTGACTATCGATTTCTGGACAATTACCTAATTAACAAGTTATATATTTATACAGTCTTTCCCGAATTCTCCGACTCGGGCGAATTTTAGCTTAGTCACACTGAGAAACAAAACACTTTCGCAGCTCCACAAGAATAAAGGAGAGAAAACACCGAACTTGACCATTCGATGGTCGCCGCAGAACTGAAGTCTTCAATGCCGCCGAGTGACTTGTTATAAAAATTAGATAAAGAAGTTCTGGAGGAGTTGCTCCGACTGGCTGGTTTTGTTGTCTTTCGGGGCACACACAGCGCACAGCACACACCTCACAGCAGAGCGCAACCTGCACAGGTTGTGTGAAGAGAGAACTCGGAATTCTTACAAAAGAAAGTCTCGGGGCGATGGATGTGTGTGGCTGTGGCTCTGGCTGTGGATGCGGAGGCTTGGAGCCCCGAGAGAATCTCAAGCAAACAAAAAGAAATTGTTAGCATGGTAAATATCACCTGTACAAAGTCAGGTCTCTCCCCGAAGATCGCGATCTCTACACGTCGGTCCCAACTCGAACGTGTTCGGGATGCAACCTCGTCTTGGGCTCCCTCTTTGGCGGCTCTCAGGCTGTAGTTAGAGTATTGTAATTGCGGTCAACGATCGAGAACAATGTGCACCTGTCTCCGCTCTTTCCCAGCTCTCTTCGCTCATTCTGTTAGCCAGGTAACATCGTGGCTAAGTTTCCTATTAATTTTCTTATGGGCCTGTTAACGCCTTTGGTCCGAGGAAAGCCCGGGCGTAGTAATGGGTTTTTTTTTGGCTTATAACTGTCGCTGCTGCCCGCTGTCGTTTTTATTTTTCACTTTCACTAATAAGGTACACCACGTGAAATCGTTTGTTGTCCACTTTTCTCCCATTCTAGCCGCTTAATCGGCTTAAATTAAATCTACCGAGACATTTCGTGTGGGTTTATTTCCAATGTTTACTTTTACTCGGTTTCATTTACTGCCCCCTCTCCATCCCATAGAAAGATCAATGCTATCTGCCGATCTGGCTGGAAACCTGAATAGCCCACTTTATTGGCAAAGACACACCAGCAGCAGCAGCTCGCTTTCGAAGTTAGCTTTTGGTATGTAAAACTAGAATAGCCCATCAAACGGTGTTTGATTTCCAAATTTATGGGTCAAGCCAATGCAAATCAGCGGCGAGAGTCCGTTCTTTCGAGAAAACGGGTCGTGCTTTGATAACAAATTGGGCAAACAATGAATAGAGACCGAATTTGGTCATTATTATAAAGACAGATGATATAGCCTAGCCGCAAAAGTGTCAAAATAATATAAAGATCTAGACCGAATAAAGACCTATATTTTTCGAGCGGTTTTATTGTATGAATCATGGGCGATTCCAGACTTTTACCTGGCTACCAAGGTGCGTTATTAATTAGTTAATAAAAAAGTTATAAATAAATGTCTGCAGGGATTCTTTATGTCTTATTTAAGATCATAATATTAATATGACCTGCTATCATACGTGTATTAAAAATATTCAATTTATTTTATATTAAGTTAAGCTAAAAGTTTCCCAATAATAAAAGATCTAGATTGAGAAGAGAACCTACATATATTTTTGGAGCCTCTGTGGGGTGAATCACACTTGATTTAAGATTTCTACCTGGCTTACCAATTTTGTTGATTAACTAAAAATAAAGTTATAAATAAATGTTAGCTTTCCTTTTTATTGATATTAAGTTAGGTATATTTTGTTATAATATGGCTAGAAAATAGTAAAGATCGAAAATATAAAAAAAATATAGAAATAGAACTATGTCGTAGAAAGTTATAAACTTATAGGTGGTCTTTAAGACGCGTAATAAATTACCTAAAAATAAAGTTTTAAATAAATGTGAACATTTATTCTTGTTAATTTATTTAATTACTCATAATTTTTGCCAGATAACAAATAGTCTTAGGTTTAAATATAATCTAAGAATTAACCCAAAATAGACCTATATTTTCAAGCATTTAATAAGGTATGTTAAAAATTCCTGATTTCCGAACTTTACCTGTCTATCAAGATTCGTTATGAATTAACTAATTCCCCACATATGTCAACATTGACTTCTACCTATGAATACATTAGTAATATTAGCATTTTCTACAATTTCAAAGCTATTCATTTGTGTGTCATCACTAATTATAATATTCGTTCTTAAAAGTCCCAACTAGTTCTCTTCCCCAGAACTTATAATTAATTACCATATCACTTTGGCCGTTATAATTAATCAAACATATTTACGGGAAACCTAAGTTGATACTAACTCTTTCCCAAACATTTGTTTCGCCTATTACGGAACCCTAATTAGCTTAAATCGTTATAACATTTATAATCACCTGCAAGCACGAACAACGTTTAGTTTTAGTCTTGCAACAAACTGGAAATCTTCTTTAGAAGACAGCTGTGAGATAAACGAAACTTCTCGCCTAATTACAAAGTAATGGCCACTTATCGGAATGCTTTTCCTCTCATTATTTCACGTTCTTTTGTACTTAAAGTCTGTTTTAAAAGCCGCACATTCCTTGTTTAATGTGATTCTCTCTAGGCGAAGTGCGAAAGATGAACCTGTTATGGACGATCTTAATTTTTGTCCATTTCTCTTTCGGTCTAACGGAGGAAAACAATCGTCCGGATCCCCGCATAGTCGGCGGAGTTCCAGCCGATATAGCCAGAGTGCCGTACATAGTGTCCATTCAGTTGTATGGCATCCACCATTGCGGCGGTTCCATTATAGATAATCGCACAATTTTAACGGCAGCCCACTGCCTGGCCCAAGTTCCGCGGGTTCTCCTCAAAGTCAAAGCTGGCGGCGCAAAGCGCGACTCCAAAGATGGTCAAATATATCAAATTTCCGATCTGTACTATCACGAGAAGTGGACGACCAAGACCATGGACTATGATATCGGAGTTATTCGCTTGAAGACAGCTTTGACATTCTCAAAGAAGGTCTCAAGTTACTCATTTTGATCTCTCAATTTCCTAAGGTTTCTGTTTCTGTTTCTTTCAGGTAAAAGCTATTAAGATAAACCCCAAGAAGGTAGCCGATGGCCAATATACTACGATCGCTGGTTGGGGCTTCAAGTCTGTTAATGGTCCACCATCGGATGAGTTGAGATATGCCAGGGTTCCCGTCGTTAATCAAGATGTCTGCAAAAAGCTACTGGGCAAAACTGTGACGGATCGGATGATGTGTGCGGGTTATCTCAAAGGTGGTACGGATGCCTGTCAAATGGACTCCGGCGGACCGTTGGTTTGGCGGGAGGAACTGGTCGGCATTGTGTCCTGGGGCGTAGGATGCGCCCTGGCGGATAAGCCGGGTGTTTACACCAGATTAGAGGCACTGCATCCTTGGATAAATATGGCCTTGAAGAAGCTGAAAGGATAAAAATGGCCCGGAAATGGAAATGTCAAAATAAAGTGGAATTTACTGTGCTTAAATTTCGAATAAAGGGAATTCTTATGTAATGCTTAAGCTCCTGTGAAAGTTTTTTAAAATATTGGAAAAAAATCCTTGGCAAAAATAAAAAACAAGCAAAAGTAACTTCCCCTTTTTTGGATTTTAAATATTTAGTACGACCGCCTTTTGTAACAAAATCTTTTGAAAACAATAAGCTTTTTTAGCAAATTCCTAAAGGTCATGCAAGGGTCACACTGGCCAAAACAATAATAAACGAGTAATAATAACAAATGGATCTACAATTTGATAGCGAAACCTATTGGAACCGATCCTCTCGAGCGGCCTTCAGCTTCGACGATGAGGATGAGGTGGACCTCGGCCCGGAGTTGGCCAGCAATGGAATCCTCGCCGACGATGCTATCTCGGAGGCCAGCTTCGACAACAGCGCCACTCTGAATCTCTCCATCAAGTCCATCCTAAGCGAGGAAGCTCTGAAACTGGTGCTCCAAGAGCAGGCACTGGATGACCGTGTCCTGCCCAAGGGCGTCTCGCCGGAGGAGGAACTGAAACTGCTGCGCCGGCAACTCCAGAGCACGTTGTACAGTCCGAATCTGGAGGCCACGGCTCAAAAGCTGATGCAGGGCAAGACTGCGCCGTTGGAGATGTTCAAGTCCCTGCACGAGAAGCGTCAGTTGCTGGACACCCTACTGGCCCAAGGCGGTGGCCATGCTGTCATCGCTGTGCTGCTCTTCCTCAAGAGAACATTAAATACAGCCCAGTTCCATGGCATTCTCAAGGAGCGACCCAAGGCTCTGGAGCAGTATTTGAGCTACTTAAGAGAAGCCGGCGACTTGGGCAGCCATATAGATCTCCTGCAGAGATTCGGACGTCACCAGGAGGCGGCCCTCAAACAGTTTCAGGCCGCCGTATCTTCCCCGGATGTGAGTGCCCGGAAGCAGCAGCTGCAGCGCTTGGTTGACGCATACTCTACGGCAGGAGTTGGCATTATTCCGCTCTACGAACAGGTGTTCCATGCTGCTCTGAAGATGCAGCAGCTTTTGGAGAAAGACAATGGTGTGGGCAAGCTGCTGCGGGATGGAGCCACACCCGTTGAGGTGCTCTATGCCTGCTGCCAGGCAAACAGCAATTGGAAGGAGCAGGATATGCTGAAGCCAGTATCGCCGCAGCGCTTCGCTGCCGACCAACAGATCTCGCCGGCGCAGTACGAGTGGACGGCGCTCAACGAAAGGGCGCAAGCGCAGGCCTATGCCGACCTGGAGTGTATCTTTGAGCGAGTTCCCAGCTGGCATCCCCTGAAATCCAAGCAGTTCCACATTAGCTTCGACCTAACGCTGGCCGTTCTCCGACTATACGAGCTGCAGGCTCCTTCAACGGTGCTCCAACTGTTCCTCTCCAAGATGGGCAACACGGTGGAGAAGCTGGCCCTGGCACAGCGAGTGAAGTGCATCAAGGCTGTGATCGACGCGATGGCCGGACTGAAGCAGCAGCAAGAGCTGCAGCAGCTGAAGGACTCGCTGCCGGAGAGGTCCGAGGAGCAATTCTATTGCGAAAATGCCCTGAAATCGCTGCAGAGCAAGCGCTGGACCACGGACAACATTAAGCTCAAGCTCTAGAGACAGATTCTTTATATAAACGTACTTTATTGTTAATCATATATATGTGTATATAATTATATTAATTCTACTCTGGTTTTATTAAATAATTGCAAATCACAAGCTGAATATCGAATAAGAAAACAAAAAAATATGTATGGTGTATATCTTGCAGAGCCTCCGTTTTGATCTGTTCGATGATGAGCAGTTTTGGATTACTTTCTCGTTTTGTTTTTTTAGTTTATTGAGTAAACAATTAAAAAGCGGCAAACAAAGCGTTACAAAAATTGGATTCTTTAAACAATTTGCTTGTCTTAAATATTTTGTTTAAATAACAGCGCTATAAAAAGCCTTTGATGTACATATAAATAACCGCAAACAACAATTAT
The DNA here is from genome assembly GCA_008042585.1 of Drosophila punjabiensis. Classification (NCBI taxonomy): domain Eukaryota; kingdom Metazoa; phylum Arthropoda; class Insecta; order Diptera; family Drosophilidae; genus Drosophila; species Drosophila punjabiensis. The sequence continues at coordinate 40,422 of VNJR01011515.1, read as the reverse complement.
GGTGTGTATATAGTGGGGACACGTCAAGGGAAGTCCCCAGCTCCCGGACTGAACTTACAACAAAACACATAACACAAGACGATGATGACGGCGAAGGCCCCTCAACTGATGCGGGCCGAACGGAAGAGACCAGGATTCAAGACCGGAACTGGGAACGGAACTCCTGGGCAGAGCCACTGCTAATTGGCGGCATCGCAGTCCGAGTAGGTCAGCAGCCGCTGGCACAGGATCGTCTTGAACTTGACCGTAAAGCTATCGAAGATGACGTCGGTGTCCTGCAGCTGCTGCTGCTGCTGCTGTTCGTCCGTCGTCGCTGCCATCAGCTGCTTGAACTTCTGGTTGAGATTCTGCTCCAACGTCGAGTTGTTGTTGTTGAAGTAGAAGACATAGGCCAGCTCCAGCAGATAGTAGTCCAGATCGCCCATAAAGAAGCGCTCGCACTCGAGCATATCGAACTTGCGATCCAGGAAGTGCAGACACAAGTGATAGATGAGGTGCTTCAGGTCGGCCCGCCGCAGGGGCACGTACCCAGTGTCCTTGCTAAAGTACTCGAAAAGCTTGAGTGTGCGCTGGGCGGAGTCACAGTTCTGCAGGCAAAGCCGGAAGGCCTCCACGAACCGGAAGTTGAGCATACAAATCCGAATGCGGTACTCGTTGCGATTTGGACGGGCGCACTCGCCAATCTTGTCGGGATTGTACAGGCCGTGAAAGACGTACAGACAGTAGTGGATGTAGTGGCGCAGCTGCTGCACGGACGCCTCCTCCAGGCCCTCGCTACTGGGCGTAAAGGTGCTGGCATCATCGTTATCATCATTTCGGCCCAGCAGCTGCTGCTGCACTGTGACTGGTACTCCTCCTCCCTGCTCCGGCAGCGGCACGTAGCTCTGCTCCTCGGGCGTGTAGTCCATGTCCAGCGAGCTGTTGACATCTACACCCAGCGCCGGGACATTGTACGAATAGCTAGCATCGTTCTGGCTGAGGTTCTCCAGGCTGCTCAGCATATCATCCGAGTCCTGCCCGGTGGCCGCGGGCTCCGTGCTACTCTTGTAATTACCCGTGCCCACGGAGTACTGCTGATCGAAGCTAATGTTTGCCGGCTGCAGGAAGTGCGGCTGGTACGGCGGCATGACCTTCAGATACCTGACTGGATCCTGATCCAGCCGGATGCGTGGCCTTGGCAGATTGATCTCTACCGGCGCCTCCACGCACTGGCTCTCGAAACGCATCAGCCGCTTCGTTGTCGGCAAGCACACTACACGCTGTCGCATCCTCTCCAAACTGGCCCCCAGATCCCGGCCGCACTGGCCGTTCGAGTTACCGCCAAAGGCGCGCACCATATAATCGGTGGTCATGACCAGCGTGAAGTCCGCTCCGCAGTCCACGTACATCGGCCGCTCGATGCTGTCAATGGGCGAGGGCTTTAGCACGGCCCGCCGCTCCTTGTCCTCGGTGCCCAGCTGGTGCTCCAGGTTCTTGCCCCACGTGTAGAGCGTGCAGCTGGACGAGATCAAACAGAAATGGAACAGGCCACTTGCAATCTGCAAAGAGACGGAGCAATAATGTTTGTTGACATTCGACTTTTGTTCTCTACCAACCTGCAGAATTTGGCCTGCCACCTCACTGGTGTCCACCAAATGCGGACTGAGGTGCTCCGTGGGATCGGGTTCGGTGACCGGAATCGCAAGTCCCGGAGCCGGTGCAGGCGGCGGGGCCGGATTAAGTATTTCTACTGCACGTTTACACGCCGAACCAATGGTTTCCGTAGCATCTGATGGCACAGCCTCATTCTCGCCCTGCTCCTGCTCTTTGGTCTGATCACTGGGGGCCTTCGGGGTGGCACCGGCCACCACCGCCGCATATGATGTAGTGGGCTCCACTACAATGCTAGCGGTGCTGGGTACATTAGGCGCCGGCAGCAGAGTAGCCTCCAATTGCTTGCTTAGCATCTCGCGCTGATGATTCTCCTCCAGCTTCTGCTTGGCGTTGGCGCGTCGCTTGATTTGATTGGCGAGGCGCAAGGCCTGCGGCGAGCTACCCCAGGTGAAGAGACGTTCCTGGTCGTCTACAGCTAACTGTAAGATCAATGTGACATTTAGAATAATAACAATAATAAAATATAACAAATTAAGACTTACATTGGTAAAAAATTTGGTGTGTATCAGTCTTAAGCTGCTGTCGCCCACCTCCAGACGCACTGGCAGATTCGTCTTGGTGTCGACGGCCTGGTCGCTATTGCCGGTGCCCAGCTGACCAAAGTGATTGGAGCCAAATACGAAGAGCTCTGTTCTGCTTCCGCTGCTGGATGGACCGCACAGCACCAAAGTGTGCGCATGACCCAGCGATATTTGTAAAATTTTCTGCAAAACATTTTTAAAGCGTTAGCAAAGGTAATATTCAAGGGATTTATTTATATAAAGAAGATAAGATAATCGATTCCTAATTAAAGCTTTAAGCACTTACCTTAAACTTGAAAAAACTGACTAGTTGTGGTGTGGCTATGTTTTCGCAGCTGCCCTGTCCAAGCTGACCATAGACGCCCCATCTAAACCAAAGTTAATTTATTAATAAAGGGAATTATGTTCGGAATAATAGAATAGAATTTGTCCCGAGAACTCACCCCCACATATAGAGCTTGCCATCGGCCACGGCCGCATTATGATATTGTCCCGCCTCCAGCATAGTTATATTCATGCCATCCAAGGCAGTCACAAGCATGGGCTGCAAGGCCATTTGCATATGCCGGCCTATACCCAGCTGGCAGAGATTGTTATTTCCGACCGAGTAGAGCTGGAAAAGGATAGGTAACAAATGTAGAAAAGAAGCAACAACTGTTGAGATAACCTACGCCATTATTGGTTAAGATAAGTGTATGCTGTCGGCCACATTTGATGGCATGCACTTGCAAATTGAGCTGAGAGAGGAGATCCAGGCTTTTTACAGCATGCGCCGGCTCTGGGGGCTCTGCAATATATATAACATTAATGTTTAGTAAATATATTTATTGAAAACATATTTTATAATTACCTGTTGACTTTTGGGCGCTGTAATAGGTGGGAATGCCACTGGAGCCCCAGAAGTATGCGGTGCCATCCACCACACAGGCACAGTAAGCACAACCAGCTGAGATCGGTTTGAATCGCGATGATTCAATGGCAAACTAAGGAAAGAAATGAATATCATCCTAATTCCAATATGAAGTAAAGCCTTGCCTGATTGTCTTCGTAGTTAATGCGGAAATGCGATAGAGCATTCACAATTAAATCATGCTTCACGCGCTGGGATTCCATGTGGATGAGCACGGCCAAAAAGGTTTCGATGAGACTCTTGCCAAACTCAAACAATTGCTGGTTATTATCGTTGGCCATGGCGCAGTCGCTATTGTGGGAAACAATGGGCCTCAGAGCAGGAGCAAACGGATTCAATTGCTTGGACAGGCGCTGAAAATAAATTAATAATAAAATGAAAACAAATAATAAAAGAAATACTAATTAATATCCTCACCTGCAACACGCAAGGCCTTATATGATCCAGCTTCTCTTGGATGAAAGCAAAGTAATCCATGGACACGTGCGGCAGGTAGGTTATCGACTCCATAAATATATTCTCGCTCAGATTGTACAGACACACGTTGAGCTCGTTGTACCAACCGAATTCCTGCGCCACCACACTGATCAGTGCATTGAAGGTATCCAGACACACGCCCCGCACTTTGGCCAATATAATCGCCGACGAGAAGAGTCCACTTTGACACAGAACAATGCTCGTCATGTTGGTGTGATATTTGCTATTGGTGACCAGGAAGTTCCTATCGAAATACAAATTTAAATCCACTCTTAATCGCTGACATATCTCTACTTACCACAGCGGTATATAGTTCTTGTCGTTGACCGCCTTCTCAGCCATCGTGATGAGCAGCAGGTTGGCCAAATGGAACTGCGAGGATGGCGACATTTGCAGCGCGCTAATTGACTCGTCCACACCATAGTGATAATCACTGCAGACAGCGCCGCTGATCACATCCTCCTGCAGCACCTTCTCGGGCAAGATCACACGCACATCCTCCGAGTGCCGGTAGGTGATGTCCTCCAGTATGCCTTTGAGCAGCGGATGACCCAAGTGCCGCGATCGCAGCAGATATGTGGACTTTAGGGCCATGGCACTCAGCTGCATCAGTGCGTAGGTGTGTCCGTACATGGCCAGCTTTAGCGCTGTGCGTATTGGCTTGACACGCGCCACATTGTACGTGAGCAGAGCTTGGGTGATCTTCTTACGCCGCAGCAGATAGTCGCCAGCGAACTCTATGCACTGCTCAAAGGAGAGGTCGAAGGTGTTGCAGAAGTCGCGGCATTGGTTAAACTCGTTCTGCAGGGCGGCATCCAGAAACAGTTCAAAGGGCTCCTTTCTGCAAAACGTACTCGGTTTAACTAAAAAGCTAAAACTGACTTTAAGGGTTCTCCAACTCACCTGAGCTGTATGGTATATACATTCTTATTGGTGATGACATAGCTGGGATCGTAGTTGATCTTGGGGAACTCGGACTGCATTATCTCCATCTGTCGCAGAGAGAACTCGCTGCTCACGTCCGCCGTCTCGTAGAACTGGATGTAGTCCATGGGCGTGTGGATATCCTTGATTTCGAAAGCCTTGGCCTTCTCCTCTTTGGTAAGGGTCTCGGGCTGGCCGCCGGGACTCCGATATTGTGCCATCTGATACAGGTGCAGCACGGTTTCGTTTTCGAAACGAAAGAGTCCTATCTGGGCCAGATTGTTGAAGCGCTGTCAAGATAAAGAGTTTGAATGATGCTTGAATATCTTGACAGAAATGAGATACTCACATCTTCGTCAGAGGTGTGCAGCGAGGCCATGGCGCTGCTGATGACGCTGACCGCATTGATCGCATTACTGGGCATATCGCTCTGGTCCAGACTTGAGGTGGCCGTTGTCGTTGCACTGGTTGTATCGCTCTTTTGGCCACTAACTTCCGCCGCGTCCGCCTGGTCCAGTTTCTCGGTGTCCGCGTCCCGATTCTCCTTGTCCGTGTTGGCCACCAGCGGCTCGGCCAGCGACGAGGCTGCCGTAGAAATGGCCGAGTCGCTGCGACAATGAAGATCCACATAGTGTATGCCGTAGAGTATGTTGGAACTTATGAGTATTTCCTGGGTGTGTTTGGGTATCTTGTAAACGAACAGCGGCTTCAGGCTGATGTCGATGCTGTGCACGGTCAGGCTGTGGCTGTTGCTGTGCAGGGCGCTCAGCAGGAAGGTGCTGCGCAGATTTTGGATGGTGTAAAAGGAGCCGGTGGTAGTGCCCAGCGGCTCTGGTGTCACCGAGGGCGAGTCCATGATCGCAAAAGAACCCGCAGAGTCTGGCATAACTAGAAAAAAACGGGAAGGGTGGGAGCTTAGTTTTTAGGCCTTAAATCTCGTGTCCGTATTCCAGTTCTAATTGAGTCTTTCGAGTGCGAGAGTTGTGCAAACTCACCACGCCAGTGATGCTTCAATAGATGCAACAGTTCTCTCAAAACTGCACACCAATAAACAAATATAAAATACACAATAAAATAGCGGACTAAAATTAACAAAGGTAAACGGAATTGAGGAAAGAAAATATGTTTAGAGAGGTAATGGAAGAAGGAGGCCCTCCGGCCTCTGAATTAAATAAATTTCAAAACGAATTCAAAGGAATTCCGTCAAGGTTAACCACGTAATTGTACTCTCTTAGCTTACGCACATTCATCGAACTTTTGCCGCTGATCCGAGAGCCGCATCTTGATGGCCTGAAGCTTCTTGGATCCGAGACTCTTGAGCGAGGCCAGGCGGGCTCTCGTGGCCGGCAGAATGCCATCGTTGGTGTTCCCCGCCGGTAGTTGTTGTTGCTGAAAGCGAACGCCTCCCTGCTGATCGCTGGCTTGCCGAGCTACTGCCTCGCTGTACGATGGTGGCGCCGGTGGTGGCGGTGGCCCCTCAGCAGCAGCAGCAGCTCCAGTTTCTGCGGTAGCGTCTGCAGTCTTCGCCTCTTGACTGCTAGACGCTGCATCCTCGCTGGACGGCGGCACAAAGACATCCTCTTCCAGCTGGCTGCTGTCAGAGGCCGGATCGGAACTATTGCTTTGCCTGGGACCCGTGGCAGTGCTCTGCTGCTTGTTCTGCACCGACATCACGATCTGCCAGGCCCCCTCGCGTGTAGTGGGTGAACTGTCACCGGGGTACACGTACATGATTGCCTTTTGCTCCAACAAGAGCTTGTACTGCTGCTTCATCGAAGAAGTGATCTGAAATCGGACAGAGATTACATACAAATTATTTAATAATCAAAGGTTTTTCTCTTACCAGCAGCATGACACCGTCGTAGGCCTTATCCTTGCAGATAACCAGACGCATCACAGATCCGTTTTCGATGGCGGTGCTCGCAATCATCGGGCAGTTGGGACTCAAGCCCACGAAACAAATGGAGCCGTCCGAGTAACCGATAATGGCCCGATTCAGGCCAGTGTTCGTCTTCCACCAGACCACGGACAGCGGATACGGGCAGGTCTTGGACGCCATGAAGGAGGTGGCCATCACCTGGCTGTTGCCGGTAGCATCGAACGGCTGCACGACCGCTGGCTGTGGCTCCTGCTGAGGCTGCTGACCCGCAGAACTGTCAGCCTGATCGCTGTTCCGCACCAGCATGTGTTCAGGGAGATCGTGGCCCAGGGGCTCCTCCCCCTCCACCAATTTAAGGTTTTCCAAATTTCCTGCCAGTTGCTCCACTGACTCCGGTACACTAGGATCGCCAAGGCCTGAGGAGTGATTGGGGCACTTCTTCGAGTTGGGGCACTCGTGGGGACCCACGAAGGGGATGATGTAGGAGGTCACCTGGCTGGTGCTGTACAGCGAGCAGGCGGCCAGGACGTGCGTCTTGTCCACCAGCGCCAGAGCGGGCACGATATGCAGGGTGTTGTCGAAACCTGTTGATGGAACGGATACACAAGTAGTTCGGGGTTCAGTAACACTCGAATTTGCGAATCGATCGCGACGGGAATGGGGCGGTGGACGTCGTTGAATCAAAACAAAGTACGCAAGAGAAAATCAATAGCCACACACGCACGCACACACACGGGCGCAGAGTAATTTTAGGCTTCGCCACCCGCAACCGCACTACCGCCCCACAGCCGCCGCCACCGCCACCCCCAGAAATTCAGCCACCCAGCCACCCACTTACATAGCACCAGCAGCCAGATGCCCGCTGGGTCGAAGCAGACATCGTGGATGACACGGTTGCGGAACCAGGATATCATCTTGACCACCTCCTGGCCGGAGGCACTGATGTACCGCAGCAGGATCTCGTTTTCCTCGCTCACCAGGCATAGGAACTGCTTCTCGTCGAGGCCCGCCGTCACCGCTGAAAGCTTACAGCTCAGATTGGTGATCAGCGGACGCAGCTCGAACATGCCCAGCTCCTTGAGCTCCGCGTGCCCCGCCATCTCGTCAAGATTTGCGGCCTTGGGAGCACACGCTGTCCAGATTTAATTTATGAAATCAATCTCAGTTGCAAGAGCTTTTTTCCCAATTTCCGAATGAAAACAAACTAGAGGTGGACCCGTGCGGCCAGCGGTTGGTCTGGCAACCACCTTCTCATACGACGATTTTCCAGCTCCACCGAGTTTTTCGGAGTTTTCAGGGTAAAACCAATATAAGGAGAAAGTTCAGGGTCTTTTCACATCACATAAAACTGGATAAATTTGTTCAAATCGCAAAAAGAATACCAATCCAAATATCTTCAACAGTCTGGCAACGCCGAGCGTGCTGCGCACAGTTCTTCACTTTCCCAGGTATTGGGCACTTTGCCAGCAATTATTTAAAAAGAACACGATTCAAAGGGACAGGGCACTAATTGTTTGCACCATTTCTGCGTTTTTCACTCGCGAAAAACCTGCGGAAATCACAAATCAACGTAAAAAATCGTGCCCAATGTCCAGGGCTGCTGCAGCACTGAAAAACATCTGATTGGCGTGAGCAGTCACGGAAAATATATTGCACGAGCTGAACCCAAAAAAGGTGGCAGCACTGCGTATTGAAATGGAAATCTGTCAGAAATCTGGTCCCACACTTCCAAAGCAGCCCTGCAGTCGAAAATAACGGCGCGAATCTGGCATCGGCGTCGCTTGTCCTAAAAATCTAAACTATCCAATTGAATACGCAAGAGTTTCCTTCGGAAATAATATTAAAATAATAAAATCAAAGGACCATGGAGTCTCGCTTGCCAAAGCCAATGTTAACAGCCAAGCGGCCAGTGCTGCCGCCGGTGAAAACTGTGCTGCCAACGGACCGCATACGAGCTGGAGGAGGACCAGGAGCAGCAGCTAGCAGCGTCAGTGCCAACCAGACCTACTGCGGGAACTTGCTGCCGCCGCTAACTCGCGACCTCAACAATCTGCCCCAAGTCCTGCAGCAACGAAGAGGTGAGTCCGATGAAATTTATAAGTGTTTTTGTGACCTAATCCTTGTGCCTGACTTAGCACGAGCTGCCTCACCGGAACCCGCCAAAATGATGAACCGGGCCAAGCTGCGGCGAAGTCGCTCCGCTTGCGATATCAACGAAATGCGGCAGAACATCAAGCGCGCAGCCGCACCGCCCACGTTGCCCACCATACCCTGCAAAGTCTCGCGTCTGGCCAGCGGTGGTGTTACCGCTCCCAGCCAGCGATTGGGACGTCCGGTGGCTGCCTCAACGACAACATCCAGCGTCCCTGCGACAGCTGCAAAGCGACCTCCTCCGGCGAGGCCTGCTCCTCGAGCTACTGGTACTGCACCATCCGCTGCAGCTGCCGCTGCCAAGGCCAAACCGAGAGCCGTAGGATCAGGCTCTGGAGCAGCAAAAACCAGTGGAGCCGGTGGGGGAGGAGCAGCTGGTTCTGCGCCGAAGCGCATAGCTCCGTACGACTTCAAGGCTCGCTACCACGATCTTCTCGAGAAGCACAAGGTCCTCAAAACCAAATACGAGAAGCAAATAGAGGACTTGGGCGAGCTGGAATCGTTGCCCACGCAGCTGGAGGAGACGCAGAACAAGCTAATTGAAACCGAGTCCACACTGAAGAACGTGCAGACGGATAACGAGTGCCTCCAGAGGCAGGTGAAGCAGCATACGAAGAGTATTGAGACTATAACCACAACGCTGGGAAGGACCAAGGAAGAGCTCTCCGAACTGCAGGCGGTACATGAGGTGAGTCCAAGATCTTTTTATTCAGTTAACAAACAACATTTATTATCACATTTTGTTTGACAGAAAATTAAAGTTGAGCACGCCGCTCTTAGCAAGGAGGTGGTGCATCTGCGGCAACTCACAGACGAACTGCAGCGCAGCAATGACCAGCAGGCCGCAGAGCTTGAGATCTGCAAGGAGCAGCTGTTCGCATCGAACATGGAGCGCAAGGAGCTGCACAACACGGTGATGGATTTGCGCGGAAATATTCGCGTCTTTTGCCGAATTCGACCGCCGTTGGACTGCGAGGAGAACCGGATGTGCTGCACCTGGACCTACCACGATGAGGCCACCGTTGAGCTGCAAAGCATCGATGCCCAGGCGAAGAACAAGATGGGCCAGCAGATCTTCTCGTTCGACCAGGTCTTTCATCCCAAATCCTCGCAAACTGACATATTCGAGATGGTGTCGCCGCTAATCCAATCGGCGCTCGATGGCTACAACATTTGCATTTTTGCGTACGGCCAGACGGGCAGCGGCAAGACGTACACGATGGACGGAGTGGAGAATAACGTTGGCGTCATCCCGCGCACCGTCGATCTGCTCTTCGACTCCATCCGGGGCTACCGCAATTTGGGATGGGAGTACGAGATCAAGGCCACCTTCTTGGAGATATACAACGAGGTGCTGTACGATCTGTTGAGCAACGAACAGAAGGACATGGAGATTCGCATGGCCACGAACAACAAGAACGATATCTATGTGTCCAATATCACGGAGGAAACTGTCGCTGATCCCAATCATCTGCGGCAGCTGATGCACACAGCCAAGATGAACCGAGCCACCGCCTCCACGGCTGGCAACGAGCGCTCCTCCCGTTCCCATGCCGTCACAAAGCTGGCGCTGATCGGCAGACATGCTGATAAGCAGGAGATGTCGGTGGGATCTATCAATCTAGTGGACTTGGCCGGCTCGGAGTCGCCAAAGACCAGCACACGAATGACCGAGACCAAGAATATCAATCGTTCGCTCTCCGAGCTGACCAATGTGATTCTGGCGCTGCTGCAGAAGCAGGATCACATTCCCTACCGCAACTCAAAGCTGACCTACCTTCTGATGCCCTCGCTGGGCGGCAACTCAAAGACGCTTATGTTCATCAATGTCTCGCCGTTCCAGGACTGCTTCCAGGAGTCTGTCAAGTCGCTGCGCTTTGCCGCCTCCGTCAACTCCTGCAAGATGGCCAAGGCGAAGCGAAATCGCTACCTGAACAGCTCGGCGGCGGCCAACAGCAGCATCAATAGCCAAAGCGGCAGTATCGACAAACAATAATACGACCTTAAGTTTCGTTCAAAGTTTCAACGTATAATTTTCACGATCTTGATTTTGTAACCCTTCTGTTATCGCTAATTTATGTATGTATGTTTTTACGTTTAGTGCAACATTAAAAATAAAATAAAGTGCCGACACACACTCACAGCCTTTTGCTACTTTACTTGGCTCCCACCGCCGCCCTCACCTCCGCGGGTATCTTTTCCACCAGTTCGGAATGATTCTGTCCCAGGCTGGCCAGTACTCCCTTTCGATTAACATGCTCCACATCCGCATTGTACTTGTAGTGCTCGCCATTGATGTTGGTCAGAAAGCCGCCCTGCGCTTCGAGCACGGCTTCGGGTGCACAGGTATCCCACTTCTTGCAGCCGGGCGTGGCAAACACGTAGGCATGTGCCTTGCCCTCGAGCAGCTGCAGCACCTTGAAGCCGGCGCCGCCAACCTTCAGCACCTCGGTGGATGCATAGGCATTGAGAGCCTGCTGGTGCAGGGCATTGGAATGCGAGCGAGTGGTGGTGATGATGAACTGACCGGCTGGAGCTGGCACTGCGGTGAAGCCTCCCGTTCCGAGACCCTTGAGGCCCCAAATAGTGCGACCCAGCTCCCCGTCGGGCTGCTTGTAGAAGGGCTGATGGATGATGCCGCCCACGGCTGCGTCCTTGACAGCTATGCCGATCAGTACGGTGACGTGCTCCACAAATCCTGCCGGAATAGATTCAAACTGTTAGATATTAACTTCCTTAAGGATTCTACTTGATTTACCCACCCTGTGTGTACTCTGCTGTACCGTCCAGCGGATCCACCCATATCACAAAGTCCTCGGGTTTGGCATCCTGCCATTCCGCCGGACAGCTTTGCTGCAGGAACGATTCATCGAGCTCTGTGACCAGCCAATCGTCGCACACGTTCAGATCGGAGCCGCCTTCCTCGCCGATGATCTTCACCCTGGGAAACTTCTTCGTCAGCGAGGCAATGATGCAGCGCTGGGCAGAGCGGTCCGCCTCCGTCTGTGGATCGTTTTTCCCCTTGTCCACGATTCCCAGGTCGCCTTTCTTCAACACATCGCGTATGATTCCGCCAGCACGCTTGGCTGTGCTTATGGAGGAGGCCATCAGGCGCATGATCACCGGAGCTGTGCTTGCCATCGTTTGTTTTTTTTAGCAAAGAAAGCCGATCTTTACAAGGATTTGGAATGAGATGGCGCAGCGGCAAGGAAAGTGGTGAAAGTACAAACAGCTGATGGCGGTTACAGAGGAGAGAAAGACCGGGAGTTCTATCGGGCTTAGCGATATTAATTGTTTAACTTTAAATTTATAAATTATGAATACATTTTAATTGTAAGAATAAAACTTATAAGAAACAGATTTATTTATAAATTATAACTAATTAATTTAATTTATATAACCAAATTGGCAGTTTTTTTAATATTTTATAACGGTGAATAAATTAATCGGCTCGATAGTCTGGCAACGCCGCTACCCACACAAGACCTTTGGACTACCCGCGCCTCCCCTCCGCCTTCAACAAATCAGTTCGTTTCCATCTTGAAGAGGTAAGTCCGCAAAATTAACAAAAAAAAAAACATAAATTCCTCTTAAAACGTAATAAAAAATATGATATTTTGCAGAAAATGGCGCGTGTTCTGGTTGGAGTTAAGCGTGTGATCGACTATGCCGTCAAGGTGAGCCCAAAAGTCGCCTGTTGCTCACTCTCCTCATCTTTCATTTTTATCACTTGTTGCGCCCTCTGTTTTGCGTAATCGCTTTAATTAATTGATAATTAAAGTAATTTTCCCATTCTATCCGATGGCCAGGTCCGCGTCAAGCCAGACAAGACCGGCGTGGTCACCCAGGGCGTGAAGCACTCGATGAACCCCTTCGATGAGATCGCCGTCGAGGAGGCCGTCAAGCTGAAGGAGAAGAAGCTGGCCGAGGAGGTCATCGCCGTGTCTGTGGGTCCAACACAGTCGCAGGAGGTTATCCGCACCGCCCTGGCCATGGGCGCCGATCGTGGCGTCCATGTGGAGATCCCAGCTGCCGAATACGAGCTCTTGCAGCCCATCCACGTGTCCAAGATCCTGGCCAAGCTGGCGCTGGACGAGAAGGCCGATTTGGTGATCCTGGGCAAGCAGGCCATCGATGATGATGCCAATCAGACGGCCCAGATGACCGCCGCTGTGCTGGACTGGCCGCAGGGCACCTTCTGCAACAAGATCGAGAAGACGGACGCCGGTCTGACCATCACACGTGAGATTGATGGCGGTCTGGAGACCATCAAGACCAAGACACCGGCTGTGTTGAGCGCCGATCTGCGCCTGAACACGCCGCGTTATGCCACGCTCCCCAACATCATGAAGGCCAAGAAGAAGCCACTGAAGAAGGTGACGGCCAAGGATCTGGGAGTGGACATCTCGCCCCGCATCGAAGTGATTTCCGTGGAGGATCCGCCAGTGCGCCAGGCCGGCGCCACCGTCGCCGATGTAGATGCCCTGGTGGCCAAGCTGAAGGAGGGCGGTCACATCTAGGCAACTATCCAAATATTGTGAGCGAAGATTCTACGTTTTTTTTAATTAGTTGAAACTTATATATCAGAAACGTGCATTTATATCCAGCCTCCGCGTCGGATCCGGACAGGCTCCTAAAGTTCTACCCACATACCCGCGTGCTTTAAGTGAACTCTAAAAATTGGAATTTAGTTTCGTTGTTTTGTGTCGCAGCTCTGCTAAGAATAAAGTGATTGTAAGCTCTGAAATCGTATGACCCTCGTTTTGATTTTGTTTTTATCTCCCGACGATGCTGATGCTGATGATGATGATGATGATGCCTTTTCCAGAGATGTCGCTCAACTTGAGGGACCAAAAAGCGACTGCGCCGAGGTCAAAGCACCTAAATAAGTCATTGGTCATTGATTTTCCCATTGTTTTCGATCGTTTTTATTAGCGGAAAAACTTGAAATGAAAACATTTGCTATATTGTGTATATTATATAAGAGTACAAATCGTATAAAGAGATACTATATGTTGTTCATAAAACTTTCGATTACAGGCTAAAAACTGTTTTGTATGTTTGTTTTGGACGCGATCATGACACAGATGCTTAATAATATACACCTCTCTATATATTAATGCGTATAAAAATTGCAAAAGAGGGGATGTCCGGCTATCGTAGATATATATATGAGGTGGTTCCTGATCAAGAAGAAGCAAGGGCGAAGGCTATACATGAACTGTAGTTAAATTTTGGCTTGAATTCATTAAAAAAAAGTAATTTTGAAACTCGAGATCGCAGGCTTAATGATTTAAACATTAAATATAAATGCTCAAGTATAAATATATAAAATAATTTTAGTTAAGTATATGTAAATGGCAGAGTTTTTAAGCCAAAATTAGCATAGAATTCATGCAAAGTACAGTTTTCGCCCCTTTAAATTCTTGTTTACATAAAGGAACCCACACTTTAGTAGAGAAATACAGGCGGGCGGCAAGCAATAAATGCCAATTTAAGCACGCTTTGTGCTTAAATAAAAGAAAGGGGCAGTGGTTCTTAATATTGACCGGGGTAAAAGGGGGTTTTTTATAAAAATCTACGTCATTGGCAGCGCCGATAACCAGCGTCGTTACGTTTGGTAGTTGTATCTTAATTGCGACTCGGCGTTCCTCCGACTGCCCTCCGCTTATCACACACCTCTCCGTAGCCAGCTCACCATCCAGTCCAGTAGCTATCAAACCCGTCCCGCCGGCACCAGCTGCTTGTCGGTGAAGTGCAGAATGCGCGTCAGCATGGTGGTTATGCAAGGGATCTGCTTCTGCTGGTGCATCTCCGGCGTGTCCGGGGTGCAGGACTCAAAGTCGACGGCCACACGCTGGCACACGAAGGTCAGCAGGGTGAGGATGTCAAGGCGCTTGCCATTCGCCGCCAATTCGGCGCACAGGCTCTGCATGAACCAGCTGCCGCGGGTGGTGTTCCGCCACGAATAGAAACCAGGAACCGTGGAGTAAGCGATGAGGAAGTCCGCGTGCACGGGTATCTTGTAGCTCATTGAGGAGTCGCCATCGGTTTCGGTGTGGCTGCGCTGCATGGTCACTCCTCCATCCAAACGATCTCCCTGGCAGGCTTGGATGAAGAACAGCTTGGGCTTGCCGGCCAGCGTGGGGCAGTGGTTGGCGGTGAAGAAGCTCCAGATGTTCTCCAGCTTATACTGTGTGTCCTTGGCGTAGATGTAGCCCATCTCTCCGTGCGATAGAATAGCCACCAGGATGCAATCGCTGTCGCTGTGATTCTGCGAAGCTGCGTACTCGATGGTACGCAGTATGTCCTTGTACCGACAGTCCTTGTACACGGTGACCTCGAAGTCTAGCTGCTTCAGCACGCGCGTCAGGTTCTCGCAGTCCACGTTGGTTCCCGCTCGGGACTTCAAGGTGGGCACTTCGAAGTGTTCGTGATTGAAGATCAAAGCCATGCCGCGGTTCTTGTGCCGCATATTATACTCGGCAGCATGCCGATCCGTCACCATCTTCGCCACATTCTTCCTGTAGGTCATGGAGGGTGAGCTGTAGCCATTGGCCAGCTGCCCGATGGCCCCGCTTCCGTACGGATTGTGTGAGGATGCGGTGGCCACTCCCGCACTGCCTCCCGAGGAGCCCAGGGCATCGGTGTGATCGTCCTGATTTCCTGCATTTTCTACACGTATTCCGACCTGATCGGCGGACTCGCTGTTGTTGCTGGCGGCCATGGCGAAATTCCTTCTTTTTGCGAGCCTGCGGAAACTGATGAGTCACAGAAAGACGCTTAAAAAAACTGGTTTTTCAAAACTCCGTTCGTAATTGAAGCGCACGATTCGAGATAATTGATCTGAGAGCAGAAGAAAGTGCGCGTTGAACTTGCAACAAAGAAAACTAGTGAGCAACTATTTGCAGCTGCTAATTATTTTTCAAATCTTTTGTTTGGTTTTTTCCCAATGGTGTGACCGCAGATGCGGAAAATACCAACGATGCTGAAAACATCGATTGCATTGGGTATCAATATTTTTATAGCGATGTTTTTCGATAATTTGGTTGATTGTTAATCGGTGCATCGAGGTTTAAAAACAATAGAAAATCAAAAATAATAAGGAAAGAGCCTTCACAGCGCTGCAATTCGGACTAAAATGATAATACTACTAATGATAAAATTATAAAACGGCGCATTTATTATACTTTAAAAATCTTTATTAGTTTTTAATTTGTTTCATAAAATACTAATCCCAAAAGATTTCGGGTTCTGTATCTGAAGTGTACTTCATTTTCCTCTTCTTCGGCCTGATGGCATCTTCCACGATACTTGCACGTTTCGTTGTTATTGTTGGCTTCGAGGCTTCAGTTGTGGCTTCTTGGGTTTGATTTTCAAAATTAAATCCTGACTGTGTGGTTTCATTTGAAAAATTAGATGCTTCGGTGCTTTCAATAGCTGTATCCAAGTATGTTGTTGTAGTTTCGAAACCAGGAGTCGTGGAAATAATATCCAGCAAGGATGTCGTTGTAGTTTCGAAACCAGGAGTCGTGGAAATAATATCCAGCAATGATGTGGTAGTTTCCGGTGATTCCGAAGTTGTTGATTCAATAGTTGAGGTCTCAATTAATGTACTCGTTTCCTGCGCTTCTGTGCTTATTATTGATTCTGTTGTGATATCTGTTGGTTGTGTGGAGGAAACCCAAGGCCACGTTGTTGAAGGAGTGGGTTCCGTGCTGGTGAAGTAATAAGAAGTAGTTTCTCCAACAGTTAATGTTGAAATTTCCGGGGTTTTGGTGGTGCTTAGGTTTATTTCCGTCGTAGTTTCCGAAAATTCCGTGTTAATCTGATTCACCAAAGATTCTAGAGTTGTACTTTCCGTCTGAATAAAGTTCGGTGCTGTTGTGGTCTCAATAAAAGTACTTGTTTCTGGAGATTCTGTAGTTATTTCTGATGTTTCAGTGGTGGACCAGATTGCTGTTGAAGATTCATAAGCACTGGTCGTGGTTTCTATAAAATCTGTATCTCCAACAGTTGTTGTTGAATCTGGTAAAAAAGTGGGTTTTGTGGTAGAGAATTCCTTGGTTGTTTCATCCGGACGGATTGTTGTTTCCCAAAATTCTCCACCGAAGGAGTTGGTTAGGTTAACGACTTGCGGCTTATACGGCTCGTAGTTTTTGACTTTATACGGCTTGTGGTTACTTATATACTCCTTCGCAATGCTAATCCATTCGTCGCGATCAAGAATTTGGTTCAAGTTTCGACTCGAGACCACAAAATGAGCCATCAGAAGGAGTAAATATATTTTACTCATTTTGCTGCTGACGCCGTCAGTTGAAATTCGCGACTAATGACTTGCGTCTGACACCGTAGTCATATAAACCTAATCCGGCGTCTACCTAGGTTTTTTGCAAGCGCTACCTGCTCCTTCTGGGAAACGTTAATTATACTTAGTTAGGTAACTGGGAATTTCTGGTTTAATTTGTTCGCCAACGATGAAATATCGATACATTCTCTACCTTTGCAAATCGAAAAGGTTGGCAGCACCAAGGCGGTTTCTGGTCGATTTAAGTGTGACCAGCTGGCGCGGATAGTCGATTGTTTTGCAGATCCGCGTTTCTTGTGTAAAATTTGTAAAAACAATTAAATTGTTGATTTTTCTTAATATATATTAAAATAAACAGTTTCTAGACGACTTATAAGTCTTTGGTGAGTGACTGCAAGTTGAAAGAACGCGCCGCATGGCTTAGTTTGGTGAAATTACCGAAACTGTGGACACATGTCTGAGACGCCGGTTGTGAAAACCTTGTTTTCTTTTATATTTCAGAAAATACTATGGATTCCGATTTATATGACGAGTTCGGCAACTATATTGGCCCAGACTTGGACAGCGATGAGGATGACGACCAGAGCCTTTACGGGCAACCCGATGTGCAGGATGATCCAGAGGTGAAGTCCCATGAAACTATAAAAAAGGGTCAAGTTTTTAATTAAAATCTTATTAAAGGACGCCATGGATGAAGATGAGGCTGAGCCGCAGGAGGATGAGGACAAGGAAGTGACTGCCGTGGTGCTACACGAGGATAAGCGCTATTACCCATCCGCCGTAGAGGTCTACGGTCCGGATGTGGAGACCATTGTGCAGGAGGAGGACGCCCAGCCGCTGGACAAGCCGCTCATCGAGCCGGTGAAGAAACTAAAGTTCCAGATCAAGGAGCAGGACATGCAGGAGACCACCTATGACATGGAGTTCATGGCAGACTTGATGGACACGCCGCCGCTCATCCGCAACGTGGCTCTGGTTGGCCACTTGCACCACGGTAAGACCACGTTCGTTGACTGCCTCATGCGGCAGACGCATCCGCAGTTCGAGAACATGGAGGAGCGACAGCTGCGCTACACGGACACCCTATTCACCGAGCAGGAGCGTGGCTGCAGCATCAAGGCCACACCCGTGACCCTCGTGCTGCAGGATGTC
Source organism: Drosophila punjabiensis (assembly GCA_008042585.1). NCBI lineage: Eukaryota > Metazoa > Arthropoda > Insecta > Diptera > Drosophilidae > Drosophila > Drosophila punjabiensis. The sequence goes on along the minus strand of VNJR01011515.1, from coordinate 22,447 downwards.
AAGCAAAAGAGCTACTTGCTCAACATCTTTGACACTCCGGGGCATGTGAACTTCTCAGACGAGGCCACCGCCGCCATGCGTATGTGCGATGGTGTGGTTCTGTTCATCGATGCTGCCGAGGGCGTCATGCTGAACACAGAGCGCCTGCTCAAGCATGCGGTGCAGGAACGCCAGGCAATTACCATTTGCATCAACAAGGTGGGTTTGTGTGGAATTGAATGGTTAATTACTTATTTCTCATGTTTTGTTGACTTTTTCAGATTGATCGCCTGATCTTGGAGCTAAAACTGCCACCTCAGGACGCCTATTTCAAGTTGAAACACATTGTGGAGGAGGTCAATGGGCTGCTTAGGTAATTTTCTTTTGTAATAAATACAATTTTTACCTTTAATTAATCGTTATATGTTTCTTACAGCATCTATGGCGCAGCAGATGACAATCTGTTGGTTTCTCCAATTCTGGGAAACGTTTGCTTTGCCAGTTCTTTGTATGGCTTCTGTTTTACTCTGAAATCCTTTGCCAAGCTTTATGCGGACACCTACGAGGGCGTGAGCTATCTGGACTTTGCCAAGCGTTTATGGGGCGATATGTACTTCAACAGCAAAACGTAAGTGTTATCTATTCGTATCTTCTAAACTTACTTAAAATTTGTCTGCTGTTAGGCGCAAGTTCTCAAAGAAGCAGCCGCATAATTCAGCGCAACGCAGCTTTGTCGAGTTCATCCTGGAGCCCATGTACAAGCTGATCGCTCAGGTGGTGGGTGATGTGGACACCACTTTATCGGACACTCTGGCTGAGCTTAACGTTCGCGTCTCAAAGGATGAGATGAAGTCCAATATACGACCCCTGCTGCGTCTTGTTTGCAGTCGTTTTATGGGCGATTGCAGTGGCTTTGTGGACATGTGCGTTGAGCATATAAAGTCGCCCTTGGAGAACGCCAAGCGAAAGGTGGATCATATATATACCGGACCCAAGGAGGGTGACATCTACCGGGATATGATCTCGTGCAATCAGTACGGCACCCTGATGGTGCACAGCTCCAAGATGTATCCCAACGATGACTGCACCTTTTTCCAGGTGCTGGCCAGGGTTGTCTCTGGTACCCTGCATGCCGGCCAGGAGGTGCGTGTCTTGGGAGAGAACTACACGTTGCAGGACGAAGAGGACTCTCGCATACTCCAAGTGGGTCGCTTGTGGGTCTTTGAGTCTCGCTATAAAGTGGAACTGAACCGAGTTCCGGCCGGCAATTGGGTCCTCATCGAAGGCATCGACCAGTGCATCGTGAAAACGTCAACGATTGTGGATATTAATGTCCCAGAGGATCTGTATATCTTCCGGCCGCTCAAGTTCAACACCCAAAGCATTATCAAGATTGCCGTGGAGCCGGTAAATCCCTCTGAGTTGCCCAAGATGTTAGACGGTCTGCGGAAGGTGAACAAATCCTATCCACTTCTATCGACGCGTGTCGAGGAGTCGGGTGAGCACGTGATCCTGGGAACAGGCGAGCTGTACTTGGACTGTGTGATGCACGACCTGCGAAAGATGTACTCGGAGATTGATATCAAAGTGGCGGATCCCGTGGTAGCCTTTTGCGAAACAGTCGTGGAAACGAGTTCCCTTAAATGTTTCGCGGAAACGCCGAACAAGAAGAACAAAATAACCATGATTTCGGAGCCGCTGGAAAAGGGTCTGGCAGAGGACATAGAAAACGGAACTGTCTGCATAAATTGGAACAAGAAACGCATCGGCGAGTTCTTCCAAGTCAACTACGATTGGGATCTGCTGGCAGCCCGTTCCATCTGGGCCTTTGGCCCCGACTCAACGGGTCCGAACATTCTTGTCGACGACACACTACCATCGGAGGTGGACAAGAACCTGCTGACGGCTGTTAAGGATTCAATTGTGCAGGGCTTCCAGTGGGGAACGAGGGAGGGCCCGCTGTGCGAGGAGCCCATCCGGAATGTCAAGTTCAAGATTCTCGACGGCGTCATTGCCAATGAGGCCCTGCATCGCGGTGGCGGTCAGATTATTCCCACTGCCCGTCGTGTAGCTTACTCTGCATTCTTGATGGCGACGCCGCGTCTTATGGAGCCCTATCTGTTTGTGGAGGTGCAGGCGCCGGCAGACTGCGTGTCCGCTGTTTACACTGTGCTGGCCAGGCGCAGGTAAGTTGTACTCATAGCTAAACTTGAAGCACTTTAGCTGAAATATATTTTATTACCTTTACAGAGGTCATGTCACGCAGGATGCCCCCGTTTCTGGTTCGCCCATTTATACGATCAAAGCATTTATACCCGCCATCGATTCGTTCGGCTTCGAAACTGACCTGCGCACGCATACCCAGGGCCAGGCCTTCTGCCTGTCTGTGTTCCATCACTGGCAAATTGTGCCCGGCGATCCGCTGGACAAGAGCATCATCATCCGACCGTTGGAGCCACAGCAGGCCTCCCATTTGGCGCGCGAGTTTATGATCAAGACGCGCCGCAGGAAGGGTCTCTCTGAGGATGTGTCCATCAACAAGTTCTTTGACGATCCCATGTTGTTGGAATTGGCCCGCCAGGATGTGCTGGTCAACTATCCCCTGTAGACGCCAATAATTCAATAAAAACCAATCAACTTTTAGACGTATTTCGGTCTACTACGTGCGAACTCTAAGGGACATGCCCATTTAGTCTATATTTACTAAATATTTATTTAAAGCCTGGCTGGGGCCAAAAATAATTTACAAAATAGTATACAGAAAGCAGCTACAGTTGCGTAAGGCTGCAGGTCCTTACTCAACGTTGCCGTTCTGCAGGACCTCCGACTCGTAGCCGTCGTGCTCGCCCTGCTCGTCATCGAACTCCACTTCGTCGTCGGCCGTTGCCTCCTAAAGAAAGTAAGATTAAGGAAATTACTTGGAACTTTCTAGTTATAAGTAAAGCTAATGACGCACCTGGTACTGCTGGTACTCGGATATCAGATCGTTCATGTTGCTTTCGGCCTCGGTGAACTCCATCTCGTCCATGCCCTCGCCGGTGTACCAGTGGAGGAAGGCCTTGCGCCGGAACATGGCGGTGAACTGCTCCGAGATGCGCTTGAAGATCTCCTGGATCGCAGTCGAGTTGCCAATGAATGTGGCGGACATCTTAAGGCCTCTGGGCGGGATGTCGCAGACGGCCACCTTCACATTGTTGGGTATCCATTCGACAAAGTAGCTGCTGTTCTTGCTCTGCACATTGAGCATCTGGGTGTCCACCTCCTTCATGGACATGGGACCTGTTAATTATTGAGTGAGCGTGAAAAAAAAACTGCCTCTGGGCGCGGCGGAAACTTCCTGCGCATTTACATCAAAAGCCAAGTTTGCTTTGATGCGCCAAGTGAATCCCCAAATCCCTGAATATGAAATACTAAACGGCTTCTAAGTCCTCGCAGCGCACCTTGCCACCTGGGCTGGGTTTCTGTTCCCGTTCCCGTTCCCATTCCCGGAGAGGGAATTGGGATGCGGACACAAACAGTCCCAGGAGGTAACTAAAAAAGTTGTTTAAATTCCTCCGCTGGCATTTTTTTCCCTTCGTTCCGAGCACATTTTTGTGATTAATTATTTTGCAAGTATTTCTGGCAGTCGGTCGGAGACGAAGGCGGATCCTGCCGAAGGGAGGCTGGGGAGCTGGCTGGAGCGGAGCAGTGCAGCCCAAGTCACGTTCGGCATGATTAGTTAAGCCAGGGGCCGTGTCAGGCGGCGGTCGCAATTCCCCAATGGATCTTGAAAGTAAATTTCTAATTACGCGCGTTTTGCGAGTCATCAGTCAAAAGCAAGGGCACGGCAAACGGCGAGCGACTAGCGGCAGGAGGCGGCGGCACATAAGGAATAGCAAATGAAATATTATGCGGCATACTTTTGGGCGCCGCATCGCAGTTTATTAATTTAAAAATTAGCGCGAAAAAATGCGAGCAACCTTTTGGAAAGTGGAGCGAAGGACTCCGGACTCCCCTGCAGCGGGGGTGGTGCGGGGTGGCTAACAAATTTGCGCTACGTGCGCGTTGACGGATTGCAGCCTTTTTAGCCGCCAGCCAGCCGGCATTAATCATTTTTAGTGGCGCCCATAAGTAGGCCCAGTGGCTTGACTTTGGCTAATAAAATCGTCGCCAAAGCCAAGCCCCCGGAGAGTCCAAGGTGTTTGGACAGGGGCGTAGCTAGGCAAGTCTCGTTTTGTGGGGGTTTTTCAGCTCGAAATATACCAGAAGATGTATCAAATATACGTAAAAGTAAGTCTAGAAAGAAATATGTGGTTTCAAATCCTTTTAACTGGTGCCTAGAAGTATGCTACGTAATTTAATTTCTTGCGGTTAGCTTAATAACTATCCATTTTCGGATAGTTTTCTAACTTTTCACTGTATTTTATAAGTATTTTTAGATAATATTATCTTCTCTAATTTTTCTAGATACTTTCTAAATATTTTCTAGCCTCCTTAGATAATATTCGTAAAAGATCTTGGAAATTCTTGTTTGCAATTTTCGGAAAGCTCAAAATCAAAAACCACCCCCTTGGGCTACGCTCCTGATAAAGCTGCTACGTGCCTGCGGGTCCGGAAAAACGGCGGATAGGTGCGCCACCGGGTGCCCGTGACAAAGTGACAAAGTTGGCGCGGATAAGCCGGTGCGGGGCTCCTGAATAAATGAGCGGATAGATGAATGGATTCCTGTGTTTTTGGCTACGCGTAAGGGATGTGTTTAGGGCTTGTTGTTAAAAAACTATTTTTCTTTTTTTCCACCCTCAAAGCGAACATTTCGCCTCGTCACTCACCCCGGAAGATGCAGGCCACTGTGAGGTAACGTCCGTGCCGGGGATCGCAGGCGGTCATCATGTTCTTGGCGTCGAACATCTGCTGGGTCAGCTCGGCCACGGTCAGGGCGCGGTACTGCTGGGATCCCTTGGCTGTCAGGGGCGCGAATCCGGGCATGAAGAAGTGCAGGCGCGGGAAGGGCACCATGTTCACGGCCAGCTTGCGCAGATCGGCATTCAGCTGACCGGGGAAGCGCAGGCAGGTGGTAACACCAGACATTGTGACCTGGTTGGGCGATGATACACAACATTATAACAAAAATTTAAAATCTAGTAATTAATTTAAGAGGAATTTCTATGTTGATTAGAATTAACTAGAAACTGGGACACAGTCCTCATCCTTCGGCTTGGAGTCCACACACATCACATTTTCATCAACTTACGGAAACCAAGTGATTGAGATCCTCGTAGGTGGGCGAGCAGAGGCGCAGGCTCTGGTAGCAGATGTCATATAATGCCTCGTTGTCGATGCAGAATGTCTCATCGGTGTCCACAATGAGTTGATGCACCGACAACGTGGCGTTGTATGGCTCCACTACCACTTCAGACACCTGCTCGCATTCGGAGATTGAATGCCAGGAATGGATTCGGGTGGAAAGTGAGGGAAGGAGGGAAGGACAAACAAAGGACGCATTAGATGGATTGAGTAGATGGTACTTACGGAAACCAGATGGTTAAGATCGCCATAGGTGGGCGACGATAGCTTCAGCGTGCGGAAGCAGATGTCATAAAGAGCCTCGTTGTCAATGCAGAAGGTCTCGTCGGTGTTCTCCACCAGCTGGTGGATGGAGAGCGTGGCATTGTACGGCTCCACCACGGTGTCGGACACCTGGATGCATTTATGCCACAATACAGTACGGATGAAAGCGCAACATGCACAAAGAGGAGGAGCAGAGACAAGTTCGTTAATTAGCAATGTAATCAGCGGAGGAACAAAGGAGTGTAAGGTTCAATATGAAAGCTAAATAAATATGTAAAGGAGGTACTAAAGGGGTTAAGATGTATAGCAAGGATGTTAGTAGAAATGTACCCCTCTCTTTAATGACACTCTAATGATATCTCAATAATTAATTTCATTCAATATTGAAGTCGTAAGGACTTTCCATTTTCGCTTTATCCCGATTCTATAATCTTTTTAAACCTGCCAGGATTAAACTAAGGACTTGCTGCATTTCAACAGGCCTACAAGCAGAGAGTGCCCTCCACTCATTGTCCATTTCTTTTCGGGGGCCATAGAAATGTACAATGGACATGAAAAATGCATTCTGGCAACAGGATGCAATTCGAATGCAGTGCTAACTGAATAGCAGGACCCTATTAATACGGTGCTTGCAGTGGTTGTTGCTGCAGTTGCTAATGCTATTTTGAGCCCGGAGCGGAACTCAGGCCGAGAGTTGTTGCATAAATGCAGTTGCATGTTGCACAAACATCTGGTTGCATTCTATACCCCCGTTATCCGTACACCTATGCTCGGGCATATATATGCATGGAAGGTGGGTGTGCGGTGTGTGTTTCGAATGCTGCAAATTGAAAATTATGTATAATCTTTGGCTTGCCCTCTATATTTGCGCAACCAAGATGCATTGCTCGTCGGTTGTCGGAGGCAGGTGAGGATTCGGGGGATGAGGAATGGAGGCTGGAGGCTGGAGGCTGGGGGCTGGACTGGGATAAACAAAGGGGGGCGTGGCTGGTTAAGCATGCGACAAACTTCACTCGAGCTTCGGTTTGCCGTATGCCAAGTGTGTGCACATAAATTGTGGCAATTATTTAATGGCCACAGCCCTAGAGCGATAACGTGCACTCCCACGCACACACACTTTTAATGCAACTTTTGCAGTTGGAGAAATTTTTATCCTTTTCTATTTATTATATATAAATTTTAAATTGAATGTTTACAAATGAAGGATTTTAAATCTAGCTTAATAATGATCATAGTTAAATGAACCTTTTCCTTAGAAAAATGTTATTAAATTTTATACCAAAAGCAGCATAAATTTATAATATTTTCAAATTCTAAGCCTTCTCTTCCTCCTATAATTTTTGCCTTGAATTTTTCACTTATATTTATTTCTCCCAGTGCACATTCTAACACGCTCACACCTTGGGCACACAGGCACACCTATGTCTGCCTAGGCGGTACATGCAGTTAATACTAATGAGTTATGCTCGGGCATATGCATTTTGCATTTTGTATTTGGTATTTGTTGCCGGCTCCCTATTTGAACACCGCTCGGACGCAATATTTGCCAGTTCTGTGCTTCTGTGTGTGTGTGTCTGAATCCTGAATCTGGAGGATTTACGAGCAGGCATTTTGATATCATTGCCGTGTCCAACAGGCAGGTGCAAATCTCGGAGGCTCCGTGGCAAACGAACTGGAACCAGTGATTCATGTTACCTCGAAAGGAGGTTGAGGTAGTAAAGAGTAGGAGGAGGTCTGTGAGTGACGCTCGTTAATTAATGAACGTAATTAAAAACTTTAATCAATCGCTAAAATATCTCGGGGATATGCCATTTTTTTATGGCTGAATCCCTAATTATTCTCGGTGAATGCGCGCTGCATTTGCATAAATGGCGCTTATCAAAGCGCGGCTGCGACAAAGGCTTTACACGGCTCCGATCTGATGGGCATGAAAAACTATTAAATTATATATATATATACGTGAACATATTAAAACCGCTATAACGTGACAGGCATGTGTCAGGCCAGGCCGCAATAAAATGACCGCCGAAGCCAAAACATTGCGGTGAGCCAAGCAAACCCAGCACGGCCCATAAATAACAGGCCCCCAAAAAGCAGCAGGATATATGCATGCATTTACGGGGGAATATATATATCGAAGCATTTAAAGTTAAACCCAGGCAGGGGTCGGACTTTGGACTGGTTCAATAGTTGACCATTGGCGTTCAGCCGTGACTGTAATAAATTTAACGCCGTACAAGTGCAAAGTGTAAGCCTCGTGTGTGTGTGCGAGTGTGTGCTCAACTAAAAATTCCATAAAATTTATTGTGTACTCCGATATGCCAATAAGAACATTGTCAAATGTTAATTTCACGCCTCACAGGATTCTCCACCTCCCTTGAGGCATTAAGGAACAACTCAGATTACCCATAACAATCGGTTTAATCGAAGAATAAGAAATAAGAACTCTTGATTTTTGGTTATTTAGCATTTACCTTAATTATTTGAATTTTTTATATTTTTCTTGTAATTATTATAAATCGTTTTTATTTAAATTAATTTTTTGTATCAATTTTTGTAATAGTCAGAGCTCTCTCAACTGTGAACTTATTGTTTATTTGTTTTGTTCATAAAATAAACTAAATTAAATTCAACTTTTTTTATTTGAATATCGAATTGTTTATCTTTCCATTAGTACCCACATCTCCTTGTGTAAATATAACTGTCTAGTGGCGATATCCCTTTTTTTTCCTACGACATGTCCTGCCAATTGCAATTACTGTTGAGCTGCATTAATTAAATTAAACGTCAAAATATAATTAAATACGAATAAAGCAAATGAAGGCGTATCACGTGCCGCTCTACCTACCAATATCTATTAATGGTTCTACGTCTATATTCACGTGTAATATATGCAACTGGGTTAATTAAGCGGCAATTGAGGCGTGTCAAAAACGCTGCAAGGCAATGGCATCGCACTACAAAAAAAAAAGAAGGAAATACTGTCGCATTGGGTCGCAGCAGCAGATGAGGTCGAGTGCCACCTTCTTGCGAGTGCGAGCCACTAAATTGCATTAAAATTGCACTGGCAATTAGGCTTTCGGCCCACGGCCACTCGATGCGTGGTGGTGCTGCTAATTTCGCCTGCAAATTAATTAGAATTATTCGGACAAAGCCCGGCCAGGCAGCGCACAAAGCCGGCAATTGAATTTAGCGTATGAATTGCATAAATAAAACAACATTTGTGGCGCTCTCGCTGCACTCTGCGGCTTTTGCCTGCTAATTTGGCAAAAACGCGTGCAGGTGTAAAGCGCTTTGGGTCTGCGGGTCGGCTTACTGCCACCGTGGAATGGCCGAGATGTGTGAGTGTTACCATTTGGCTCTGATTTGCGGCCCACTGTGCCTGGGGAGGAGGGGCAGTAAGCTGATTCCGCTAAGCGGATTGCATTGGTCACGACCGATCGGCGACAGGTGAGAGAGCGGAGGAGCCGATGACATGGGATGATAGCAGGAAGCGGGAGCGTCGAGCATAGCTTACTTACCTTGGGCGAGGGCACTACGGAGAAAGAGTTCATAATGCGATCCGGATACTCCTCACGGATCTTCGAGATGAGCAAAGTGCCCAAACCGGAGCCAGTGCCACCGCCCAGCGAGTGGGCCAGCTGGAAGCCCTGCAGGCAGTCGCAGCCCTCGGACTCTTTGCGAATGACCTCCAGCACGGAGTCGATCAGCTCGGCACCCTCTGTGTAGTGGCCCTTGGCCCAGTTGTTGCCTATGGAAAATAATAAAAATTAATGAATTAATTAATTTTCCTTCTTAAATTCAGCTTAAATTATTAACTGCCCTAAGCTTTAACTTCTGGTCTTGAGCAATGCAAATCAAAGTTCGCTACACTTAAAGGTCATTGCAGCAGCAGCGGACGAAGCCACATCATCCACAGCGTCTGACATGTACAAAATTAATTTTCATCGTCATCCGCAGGCCATTCTATAATTACAATCATCCTCACCATCAGCATCATTAGCTGTGCTGGGTGGCTGGGAGGTAGGCCAGGTTAGTACTGGGCCAATGGGGCAGAGACACCGCCCCAATGCTGCCTCCGGCACTTGTAGCAGCTATAACAACAACATGGTTGATGCATCGCAGCGGCATTTGGCTGATAAGCTCGCCTGTGATAACAGTGTCCGCCATGCTCTTGGCACTTATCAAAGCATAGACAAAGCCCTCCTCTGTGCCACCAATTTCCGGTGCTCCTGCTTTCGTTCGTTGTTGCAAGCCGGCGAGGCAGCTGCAATAACTGCCGGGGCAAAGGACATACGCAGCGGCGTTGACAACCACCACTACCATCACCATCGTCGATGTGGGTTCCCAAACAAAAGCATATTATCCCGAAAGGCAACTGGGAAACAAAAGCCACGTACCAGAGGACGAACACGACATGCACCCATTATGGAGTGCAACGGAAATGCATTAGCAAAACGAAAAAATGTGAATGAAACTGAATAGAATCAGGCATTCTTCGTGCATCTAAAACCCATTTTGGAAAATCTTCTTTGTTGTCACAGAGACTTGAGTATAATGGACTTTATTGAGTAAGATTTTTCAGTTATTAAATTTATATAATGTTTTATTTTCTTTTGTCAATTCAGAAAACTAGTTAAAAAGTTTTGATAAGTACTTTCTATGACTTTAATATAATCAGCAATTATAAGCTTTTAAAGTAAATTCTACTCACCAGCTCCGGACTGTCCATATACAAAGTTATCTGGTCGGAAAAGCTGTCCCATCGGCGACTGACGGACGGAGTCCATGGTGCCTGGCTCCAGGTCGATGAGTACTGCTCGGGGCACATATTTGCCGCTGCTGGCCTCATTGTAGTAAACGTCGATCCTTTCATGCTGCAGATCCGACTCGCCGTGATAGTAGCCATTGGGATCAATGCCATGCTCATCGGAGATGATTTCCCAGAACTGTAAGGATGAGAGATAAATGCAGGATATGATTTTAATATTTAATTTTAAAATATTAGGTAGTATCTACTTATGTTTTCAATAGTAATAAAACCCAATTCAGTTTCGGGACTATTTGCTGGACTCAAAATATATATTATTACGAATTGGCAACGATTCTGAAGTTCGTTGAAAATGATTTCCGGGAATTTCCGAAAGGGGAACCGCCACTTTAATGCCGTTTCAATAATGATTTAAGTGCATAATGGATGCCAGTTGATGTATGCAAATATGCGGCGGTTGCAATGAGCGCATTTGCATATGTGTCTGTGTGCACTGTGCACTGTCCGATTCACATGACGTATGCGTGATATTTCATGACAGCGCCCGTTTGTATGCTATGAAATTTCGCGAAACTCTTACCTCCCTTTTCCCAGACTTTTTTCCCCTCTTTTCGGCACGGCACAGAAATATTATTTTACAATCAATGTTCCGGCTCGTTTGGGTGAGTGCTGGTGTCCCCGAGTGTGTGCTTGTGTGTGTGTGGTATTGCATGCGTGTGTGTTTGTATTGCATTGCTTTGGCAATCAATGCATATAAATATGAGTGTCCTTTTTACATGGCTCTTGCTTTTATTGCCGCCGCCGCCATCGGAGCTCCCGTATCTCTGTCGTCGATTTATGCGCGTGCATATGCTGCATGACCCTGCCCCTCCTCGGCCTTCCTGGCCCTCACACACACTCGCACACACTCACACAATCGCACCCGCAGCTCCCGAGCACTTTACATGCCGTGAGCAATTTCTGTTGCATACTTTCATGGGCGCGCAATTTTTTCCACGCCGTGTTATTCCTTTTTTGTTGTTGTGTAACGAGCGGGAATAATTGAATCCTTTTAGGTGTTTCCATACACATATACCAGCACATGCAATACATGTACATATATATTTCCTGACCCCCATCTCGATTCCGCTCCTCACTTTTATTTATACAAGAATTCCTTCAGCTTGCCTCGCGTTTGTTTTGTTTTTTCGGGTTGGCTCTTTATTTTTTATTGCACAATACGCTTGGCAAAACATTTCACGTTTGCTGCGCATATGAATTTCAAATTTTTAAAAATGTTTCAATCGGCTGCCTCCCTCCCTTCCGTCCGAGCTTGCTTTCTCCCTCTCCCCCGCTCGACAGGTATGTGTGTGTGTGTGCGGGCAGGTGCGAGAGGCGGGCAAGCGGGGAAAATGCTAATTGTGAGAAAATCGCAATGTGCGCTCGGCCTGCCACGGCTCCCATTGATCGAAATGATTTTTAATGGACTTAAAGGCAGCACTGCCAGCCAAGGGCCATGAGTTCGTATTTATTTATTTTTAAATATATTTTTTACGCTTTTATTCCTGCTCCGCAGGCACTACTGAAGGTCGGCGGCAGATTGATTACTGAGTATGAATTTTAATTAGTTAAACATGAAGGTGGTGAGGAACGACTTTCATGGTTTTTCCCAGGCAACTTTTAAGTAAGCAATTGCCTGTCGGTGGGGTAAACAAATAAAGAAAACACACATCTCTTGAGTGTAATTAATTTCTATATTTTAACAATTTTTTAATTTAATTTTATATTTTTAACTACATTTAATGTTGATTTAAATAAAAAAATAATAATAAAATCGAAAATAACATCACCTTTTTAAACGCAAATTTCTAAATATTCATAAATGTAATTTAAGCCATATAAATTAATATAGTTCTTTTGTATCCTTACGAACAAAATATAACTTATATATAGACCAATATAAATAATATCCTGTTCATTTATTTATAAATATTTTTCTTAATAATTTCCAGTCAGAAATATTCCATCAAAATGGGTTGTTCAAACTTTTTTCCCCCTGTAAAGAAGAGGTCCTGAATAATGCATGACACCCGGTGTTTATGTCAAGTCCGCTTGTCAGACATTCCATCGAGCACTTGGCGGCACACTCTGCGCAGGATGCCCTCACACCTACACACGCATATAGAGCCATAAATAGTTAAGTGGCTTGCGTGAAGCGTTGAAGTCTTTCTCGGTGTAAGGAGAACAAAGGGGGCCAAGGGCGAGCCCAGGGACTTGGCTTGAAGAAAGTTGTAAAAGTTCGAAAAATTTGATAACGGCTGATTGCACACACACAAAGCGAGTGTTCGCCAAATGCAAGTCCTTTGTGCCGGGCCCCAAAGCGTATGCTACTCCTTTTTCGCATTTCGCATTCAGAGCCTTCGAAGACGCCATGCCAGGCTAATCGGAGAGCCGCATAAATGTTTGCGCTGGCAGTGCGATTGTTTGGCAAAAGTTTGCTCCTCCATTGGCTTTTAGACACGCAACAATGATAACAAGTTGCATGGCCAAAAGACACACACACACACACACACACACGCAGAGACAAGAAGGAAAGAATCGCTGGCCAGGAAAACTTGCTCAGTAAAAGTTTGGCCCTCACATGCTGGCTTTTTGCATACATAACAAACTGGAAATATGACACTCAATTGTACGCATCGGTGGGCACTTTTGGCTTGACAATAACTTTGATTTGCATGCGCCTTCACCTCCACCTCTCACGGTTTTTCCGGAAAAACCCGCATGGGATCCCCGGCGCCTGGCACTTGTTGCCCCGTGGGGGAAATTCAAATGTGTTCTCCGTGCCTTCTTGGAAGCCAATTGCAGATAATCGTGTTGTGTTTGTTTTCCTTTGACTACTCTCGCTCCGTTTGCCGGCCGTTGGCATTGAGTGAGCAGCATAATTTATTTACGTAAACTTTCCCGGTCAATCTGCCTGCCCATCATCCCCTGCCCATCATCCTGACAACAAGACATCGCCAGCGCCCATGTTTGGCAGCTTGAAGTGGGTAAAGTGGCCGGAGACAGGCCATCAGCTTCCTATTTGAAGCTGAAAAGTGAAGCAAAAATGAGAAAAAAAAACAATTACGCTGCCTTTCATTTGCCTAAAACTTTTTACTGGCCGCGGTCAAATTGCTTAATTACAAAATTGCGTTGATGCGCGGGCCTGGCGGTGACCTGAGAGGGGAACCTGGCCAAAGTACTTGGCCAAAAAGGAAAAAAATGCCATGATCAAATTAAAAGTAAACAAAGAGCTGCGTGCGTTGACCAAAGCGGCGCCATTTTACGGCGCCCGCTTTTTGTTTTTTGGCCACGAAAGTCTCAAGCTCCCTAACCCAGGACTTACTTGAAAGAAATCCAACATTAAAATTCCCAAAGCGTTTCAAAAATAAAACAAAAAAAAAAAGGAAGAACTAAGACAAAAGTCAAGTGGCTAAGGAGCGATCCGCAGGAAGTTGAAAAAAACGCGCATAAATTAATTGTGGCTAGCTTTTACAGGGAGGAAAACTGTAGCAACTATTTAAGGAAATAATAGAATTAAAATTGTATAACTGTGTTTAAGATATATAAGACGAACAATCCAACAATTTTGGAATTTTTGAAGAGTATTTCTTAAAGGTTTTCCAACAAATTAGTTCATTATAAAAGTAAAATTAGTATGGTATGTTTTTAATTTGTTTCTCCACATTTTTAATTAATTTTAAAGAATCCATAAAAGTTTCGCTTAGTTTCTCCCCGTGTACATCTGCTTTGTGCCCTCCTCCTTAGCCTCTGGCTATAAAAGGACATTTTAGTTTTGCGTAAGACAGGGATGCGCGCGTAGCGCAAAGCAACGGAAGTGCATGTCGCACCGGAAGTGAAAAACGGACGGCGGGCGGGAGGGGTTAGAGAACGGAAAGGGGGTGGCAGATTGCTCGGCAGCTGCGTTTGCATACTAAATTTGATGCCGTGTAGCCCGCGGCTCACATAAATAATAAACAATTGCAGTAATAAATATTAAATGATGGCCAAGTTTGCCTCAAGGCGCTGAGCTTGACATGCGAAATGATTTCGTTAGAGGTCCTGATCTCCCCGGCTATTAATTCATATTCCTGAAAAACCTTTTATCTAATTAATTTGGGCATTTGTTTTTGACAGACTCCAAGCTGTCGGATTTTATTTTATTTTTGTTGCAGCAAACATACCGACGGAAGATTTAATTAAGTTGTCGGCAGCCCTAAAAAATGTTAAATAATTCATTAGAGAAAATGTAAAGTTGTCTGATGGTATGCAGCCGCTTTTATTAAAATTCAATTAAAATAAATAATTAAATATCCATATATTTCAATATGCCTGCATATTTGGCATTAAAAAAGAAGCATCGCAATGCATTGCAATGTGTTTCTAATTAACATTCAGTGCGTGGCTGGGCGCCGTGCATGAAAATCATTAAAAGTACAACCGCATACGCATTAACCCGCTTCGCCCGCGGCGATTTCTTAACCCACCGCGGCACGGTGCCCGAGGAGCGACTAGAAATGCAATTCGAGCTTTGGGCCGCCGGCATTAAACTAATTATAAAATAATAAACAGGATTTCAGCGCATTTCGATCATTTGCCAATTTACAAATGTGCGATAAATCCGTGCGATTTGCGGGCGAACGCTTAAAATGCAAAAGCGTTCAGCTAAGTTAATTTATTTTAATTTCACCGAACCGAACCGAAAAATCTATTTGAATTTTTGGCATGGAGGGGATTGCATTTGGCGTCCATTAGAGTAATGAGATTTGGCCGGCGATCCTGGGGGCGGTGCGTGGGGGGGGGGGCGTTATAACCCTTGCAAAAATAAGGGCAATAAAACTGAAAATGCGAAGGCCAAAACACTCTGGAAACTTAACGGCCGCCCATCGATGGATGACACTTTGCAGCCTGCGGCCATAAACCATTCGCTTCGATTCGATTCGATTCGAATCGGAGTGACAAAAAGAACAAAAAAGGATAAATCCAACATGTACATGGCATATCCCGGCGCTATATCCTTGACTGGGCAGCTGGAACTGGCAATTGGCAGCTGAGCTCCATCCGTCTCCGACTGCTCAAAAATGCAATTTATGTGTGCGCAACGCAAATAACGAATTGTACCCCAAACTACGCTTAATGCTCCCTTCCAGGAAGGGGTCGTGGTGAAGGAGAGTATTTTGTAATAACACTAAAAGGATCTTATCGACAGTTGACAGCCGCAACAGCAACAGCAGCAGGAGTAGGAGCACTCGCATACTGTCTTTATTGGCCAGCGTCGTTTAGGGCCATAAAACGCTTCGCAACGGACTACGGGCCATAGCCTGCCTCTCGGAGCGAGTCCTGCGAAAGAGGACGCTCCATTCGGCGGCATAATTAGACTCACGTAGCCATTGCGAATGAAGCAATTGGCGATGCAGCTGCAATTTATGGCCCGGCATGCGCATGCACTCATATATAAAGCTGGCACGTGTGAATTTCGAGGCGAGTTCGGTTCGCCAGAAAAATGCAATTTTTCCCTCTGTAAATTACCCTTTGTACACACTCACACACACATACGCATGGCGGCTGAATTTGCAATTGCATTTATCGTCAAGTGCATCAATTTAAATGTGGCCACTAATTGTCATTATCAGTGCGTTGCGTTGCGTTCCATTCGGTTCGCTTCGTAGTATTTTCCCATCAATTTTGTTGTGTTTTTTTTTCTTGGTTTCATTTTATTTTTTGTAGCTGTTGTTTATGTTGTGTGTTTCATTTTTATATTTTTTTAATTGCCAGCAGCATTAAAGTGCATAATGGCCAATGGCCATTCGGTCATTTGCGAAATTCAAGATGCCCTGCAACATGGCGATACTAATTTAAGCGAAGGCGGGGCGCACGCAGCGGGGCAGTAGGTCCTAGGCTTGGCCAAAGACCGTTGTCTAGCAAGGATATGCAAATGTTTGTTCATTAGTATTGGTCATTCGGCTTTCGGCTTATTGTGTGGTCCCGCCTGTATGCATATGCACACACCACCACTGCCACAGTCACACTAACACACACACACACAAGCACACTCGGGTCGGCAAGGACAACGATGACGCAGTCTAAGTGCAACATCAAATAGCTTATAATTAAAATTTCCATAACTCATACGCACTGTTGGCGGCGGCCAGCAAGGGTGGAAATTAAATAATTAACCAATCGCTAAGAGGTAATGAGCCAAGATTTTGGTTTGAAGGTCCAAGTTAAAGGTATACGAAGGTGAAAATGATATAATTTTTTACAAATACAATTTAAGGAACATTTTAAAATAATATTCTCATTGTTTATTGTCTTTTTAGGGCAACTTCTTAAGCTTCCCTCGCCTTTGCCCAGCAATTGCTTTCAGGGGTTAACCATCTGATGGCATCTGTCGCCTCGTTTTTCCTTCCTGCAGATATCAATGTCCCAGTAAATACAGATATATATACACATATATATTTACGTTTAATTGTAGGTGTGTCAACGGTGCGTATGGCTCCATTTGAACGCACACAGACAGGCGGCTAACAAACAATTTCAATTGAGATTTCAATAATTGTCGATTTAGATATGTAAATATTTATTGTATATTTCGTTGGTCGAACTGCTATTGACTTAACTAATGTGCGCTCGGCGTGTCTGTGTCTCTGTGGCTGTGTGTGTTTGCTCCTAATTCTATTGTTGTTGTTGTTGCACGCACGTGTGGGTGTGTGCGTGTGTGGCCACCATGGTTTGAATTGTTTGCTACTCCGTGGTCAAAACGATGCAAACATGGCCCGGAATCAGATTTGATTTCGGCCCAGGTGTCGCTCTAATGCCAATGCTGTCGGTGGTGATGGGAAAGACAATGTCCATTCATCAGGTCAGTTCTGGCATTCAATATCTTGGGCTTAGCTTCTATTTGAGTTAATTTTTAGCTTAATTTATGGTTGATATAAAACAGAACTGGGATTATTTTGTAATTTGTAGAAGTTAGTTGGATATATTGTTAATATTAGAATTATATCAAACACTCTCGATTTAATTCCTAAAATAGTCCCTTATTCGCATCTAGATCTACTCAAGTTTACTGAATATTAACATGGTCAGTGATGGATCTTCTCTCTGCTCAAGTCCTTTCTATTATTCCACATTAATTTGTAATTGTAAATTCAATGTTTGATGTAAAATCTAAGTACTACCTAGCTGGTATATGTTACTAGATCCTTGTAGAGTCTGGAAGTTTAGGAAAAATATTCTTTAGATACCTTCAGCAAAGTCAATTCTTTGGCCGAAGGGTTGCAATATTATTTGCTAATGGCCACTGTTGGGGGAGCAGCCTCCTCCACCGTGTGTTTTACGGCTGTGCCATGCATATAAACGACCAGCACTTGCACTCCATCATCTTGCCTGCACATATACACTCCATACGCAAACTCACTCACATTTTGGGGCCGTTGGCCTGGAGCAAAGAGGGTAATAATAATAATATTTATATGGTAAGCGATATGAAGTTCATGGCTTGAAGAACACTTTGGCAGCAGCTAAATAAATAAACAGTGTCAGGCAAACGCACACCCATATATCGTATAGGCACACAAACATTTTCGTTACCTCGGGTGAGTGTGTGGAGCTCATGTGGTGTTAAACGGCAAGTGGTTTCCCCAACCACCTGGCGAGGTGAGGGAGCAACTGAGCCCCCAAGCTGGATAACAATGTTCGGGGGAACACTGAATATCTCTAAACACAAATTCAGTAATTAAGAAAAGCCAGAAAATGGCAATTTATAAAAAACTATATTGCAAAAACCAGATGGTTTTTTTTACCTTTACAGCAATATGCAGTATCGTTTTTCCAACCAACAAACAACCAACATTATTTTTTATGATCTGCTGTATTTGAGGTCGAGCTTTATTAAGTGCTGGTCAAATGAATCGCTGTTGGTTATTAATGACTATAATAGCATTACTTTTTGTTGTTTTCTCAAGTGGCGTCGCTTCACTATCAAAATAATTCACATGTTTTTTTAACAACAAAATCGGCGGCGGGCATTTAATGATTGCAAAATGCTATGAAACCGATAAAAGGACAACGGATAAAGAACTGAACAAACTTTCGCGCCATTAATCAATTTCGATATCTCGCTCTAACCACATCTAGGAGGGCATCCCTGACCCGGCTGCTGGCCGTGTGTGCATTTGCTGATAACACTTGGTCATTTTGCGGCAATATCCTATAACAATTTTTATGATTCAACAATGGAATTAATTTTTATTACGACCAAGCGTGAATTTCCCTTTGACCATTTGATCGGGCTGGATGCCAATGCAAACTTTTTACATCTCGCTGCTCCACTCGCCGCGCACTGTTTTATTTTTCATTTTAATTGCCATTTGGTAGCGAAATGGCTGGTAATATATGTGCGGGCATAAAAAATCCAATTAATACTGTTTGTCAAATAAGCCCGAAATGAAATACAATATAAGGCAAATGCAAATACGTTCAAATTGAAATGCTTGCATGTAAAATGCGAAAAAAAAAATTCTGCCTCTGGCCGAGCGAGTTTAAAGCCAGGATTCACTCTAAACCTAATACACTCCAGACTATCGAAAATAATTGCATCGAAACGAAATGAAAACCAGACCGTGCATGAGTATCAAAAAATAATTGCACCACTCCGAGTCTCTCGAAAATGTTTTGATTAATTTCGTTGCGCTAACTTGATAGACCACAAATCGAAATTGTGCCGTAAAATGGGTGTATGTGTGTGCACAATTTTGGCAGATGTGTTGATCTAGCCGTCATTAGCCCCAAAAACCGAAACCCGGATTGTTGATTTTGATTTGGCGTAGTTTTACCCCGCATTTAGGCTAAGTTATTCGTTCATTTGCGGTTTTGTTTTGCCTGAAATATCGCTTTTCTTTTGGCAAACCATTTTTCCCGCTACCTGTCATAAATTATAAAACCGATGTTAATCTTTCAAGGACCGGACGACGGACAAATGTTTGTCCAAATAAATGCAAACAAAATGCTAGTTGAGCGTGGATTTCACGGGAACACACATAAATGATAAATATTTTGACCACATTGGGTTTTAATGAGGTTTGGCGCACTCGCTTTCGTTATTTTACGGAATTATTTGGTACTGTTATTAAGGGTATCATTACTTTTAGATAAAATGTAGCTGAATGTAGTTTAAAAACACTTAAACTTATCCTAAAATCTAGGCAGAGTCCTTTTCCTTAAAGGGAATCAGAAACTCTGTGAAAGAACACGTTAAATATTAATTCTTCAATTTACAATCTCAGAAAAGTCGCTTCTTTGCAAGAGCATCAAATATTCGTTGTGCCCAGCATCCTTTTTGCATTGTTTATTTAGGCAAACCATTTCGTGTTTTTCGGTCGCACAATTAGTCAACGCAATTTGCGCAAATAAAATAAAACGAAACGAAACCAAAATGAATCGAAACTGAACAACACGTGCGAGAAGCAGCACAAAACCAATCTTGATTATTGTTATTTTCGCGAGTTGTATTTTTGGCTTAATTATGTTTCGCTTTGCCATAAATTTGCTGGCATTTTGCGGTTAATATCTGCCGGCCAAATGCTTTATCTGCCGGCTTTCCCCCAAAGCCCACGGCGTGTGTAAAATTCCGCTGCCTGCTTATCGGCAAGACAGCAATTTGTAGCTCTGTAGCCGGCAAATCCAATTGCATAAATAATTTCGCTGGCTGCCGAGGACTTGGGGCGCTTCCCCATGCAACGCACTGCTGAATGTTGCTTTATTGTATTATTAATTTTTTTTTTTTGTATTTTGTTCGTAAATACCAGATTACAACAGTGCAACATATTTCATGGCGGCCGCTATCTGCCGGAGTGCACAGCTCGTTGGCAGTGTAATGCGCAATAATTACAATTTGCGGCTTGCAATTTCAATAATATAAAATTACCAAAGTAATTGAAAAACTGCAGAAAAAAAAAAATAAAACAGAACGAAAAATGTGTAAGAGCAAAACAATTGCTCGAATAACAATAGTAATGAAACATATGCCTCCTCTGCCTCTGCCTCTGCCTCTGCCAGGACCCACCTTGTACTGGCAATCCCACTCCACTTACCATATGCAATTTGCACTTTTGCCAGAGACTGGCAGGACGAATGGAAGGAAAGCTGGATGGCGGCGTTAAGAGCAGCATGAGAAATTAATGAGCAAACGAGCGGAATGTTTTTTAAAAGTGTTAAATAAATAAAAAATGGCCATTTGCCGGACTCCCCACATGGCCATTGTTGTTGGCCAGGTCAACGTTGTCCGCTCGGTGGGAGCAAGCGGCTTACAGGTGCCCACAGCTGTCCAGGTGCAAAAGGGAGGAGCAGCACTTGCTCAACCATCGTTCAGGTTTGGTTTGCTTTGCCTCGGTTTGGTTTGGTTTGGTTCGAGGAATCTTAAAGGAGAGTGGACTTCAGAGAAAACAACTTTTATAGCTTTAAAATAAGGTTCATAATTCTGATAAATTCAAAAAGAATTAAAGAAGAACTGCAGGCTTAAAGCTAAGGCTGTTTAAATTATCTAAAAATTTGATAATCTATCGATTCATTGGATATTTCTATACTGTTCAAACCCTATATCATTAAGTTTCCTTTAAGAGCATCAAGAAAAAAGAACAAGCTGTTGACGAGATGACAATATGGCACCGATGGTGTTATGTCTTTATCGCTGTGTGGTATTTTCTCTGCACGTTTCCCTAATATTTATGCGCAGTTTCCTTCTTTTTTTTTGTGATTTCCCCTTTTGTTCATCAATTTGCGTGCACATGTTCAAAGCAAAGCGTAACGGAGCAAAAATATATACATAAATAAGTAATTTTTATATTCCATCAAGCCAGGAGCAGTGAGACGGCCCTGGAATGGGAATCGCTGTGTGTGTGCGAGTTAAGGGTATGAGTGTGGAAAATATTTATAAAAATTCCCTTTTGTTTATTTATAATCAGTTTGTGCAGCAGAGCGCTGGCTGTGCCCTTCCACCTGCCAGGCTCTCTCCTCCGGACCGCGGGTTATCCGCTCCCCAGCTCCTATTTTCTATTGCATACAGCTAGGCGCAAGGTTGCTGGGAGCTAGCAGCTGCAAAGAGCTTGTGTGTGTGAGTGTTTGTGCGGCTCATTTGGTATGCATAAACGCATTTTTATGTAAATTGAAAAATATTTCGTTGGCGAAAAAATGGGATATTTCACCCTTGGCCCCCTTGCTCCGTCCTCGCCCTCGGAATTTCCCCCTTTTCGATTCTTTTTTTTTCGCACATGGCTTATTGCATGTTGAGGTAATTGCTGACCAGAAACCGCTCTCCGATAGAGGCTGTTGGATATCGGATTCCTATCGGCACATACTGGTATATGCCCTTGCCAATTGCTAATCAACGGCTTCTAACAGAGCCATGAACTGAGCACATTAAATCTGATTACCGGAGACGGCGCTATGGGCACGCGATCGCTGGTTCCGCCCATTTGCATGTGAAACATGTGCAGTGCAGGAATTGAATTCAATTGTGTGCTATATGGGAGCAGGTAAACAATGCCAGGTGAGCTATGCCACCACAAGCATCTGCACTCAAAGAATGAAGTAAAACAAGCTCAAATTTGATGGGTTATTTTTTGAGCTTTTTATAAACCTTTTTGAATCAATTCATGCTTTGAAATAACATTTTTAAGATATTATTAAACAATCTAAGTATACTTATAGAAGGTGCATTCTAAGATGGCCAAGAAATATTGCGATATTATACTTCTCATTTTATTTTTGTAGTGGCGACTGAAGATCCGCGAGATATTTTTTTGGGCCTAGAAGCATGCTACATTATGTGAATTTTAAGCCAAGCTTTGGGGCGTATATAGTGGCACAAACAGATGTCAGCTTAAAAGCAGGCTACGTTTTCCGCTACCTTTAAGCCGAGCTTTTAGTACGTGTGCATAGAATTTGTGAGCTGCATTTTGTGGTATTTGTCAGAGCAGATCTTGTGGCAAAAATGACAAATATCTCATAGCTGCGCCAGGGAAGATCTGGAAAGCTTTTGGTTCTAATTAGCACATATTTTTGCTACTGCTAGCAGAACTTGGGTTGCTCCATCCGTTTCCGTGCTAAAGTCTTTTCAAATCGGAAATCGGT